>AP025065.1:25534275-25555062 GCA_036186865.1 Eustoma russellianum
ATTTAAATTGTTCTAACATTTTTTCTAAGTTTAGTTTAGAAGATTTAAGTTGAACTATCTCATTTTCACAATTTTCGAACTTAGATTTCAACATACTATTTTCAGTTTTTAATGTTTGTTTATTTTTCCTATATGATTCAGTTTTAATCTCTAAAAAGTGAAGAGTATTAGTAGACTCTTGTTTAAAAGATTCTAATTGATTGGAAAATTCCAAGTTGGACGTCTTCAGCTTGTCATTTTCTTCAATTAGTTTCTTCTTTTCTTTAGAAAGCCTTTTACAGTGAACATACATCCTTAGAAATTCTTCATACATTTCATCAAATGATATTTCATTTTCAGAATCTTCATCAGATGAAGAACTCACCTCGTTGGATACGAAGCAGACTTGAGCTTCCATAGTGTTAGATTTTGAGTCGGACGAGTGGCTCCATGTGCTTGCATTTATTGCTCGTTTTCCTCTTCTTGACTTGGACTCCTTTGTCTTAGTCTTTTGTGCCTCCTTGTCCTTAACTTGTTTATTATGGTTGTTATTAATACTATTTTTCTTTGTTGGGCAATCATATGAGATATGTCCTTTTTGACCGCATTCGTAGCACTTTAACATTTTATTATACCACTTGTTATTTAAGTTCTTCTTAGGTTGAGAAGAAGTGGAAAAGAAGATTGTTTTCCATTTCTATTTGGTCGTTTGAAAAACTTTCTAAGTTTTCTAGCTATTAATATTAGATCATCATCTAATTCATTATCACTATTACTATCATCATTATTTGTATGTGACTCAGTTGATTTAAAAGCAATAGACTTATTAGATGATTTAGATGATTCGGACTTTCGTTGGTTCAGTTCTACCTCGTAAACTCTAAGTAAACCGATCAATTCATCCATTTTAGTGATTGATTTCGTTTCTTCAGTTGCCGTGACTTTAGGATCCTATTTAGCAGGAAGGCTTCGCAGCACCTTTTGAACCTTCTTGTTGTTCGTAAATGATTTTCATAAAGCTTCAAGGGCATTGAAAACGTTAGTAATCCTCAAATCCATAGATGTTATGGATTCCTTTGGTAACATTTTGAAAGATTCAAGCTCAGACATAAGCATGTTTATTTTTGACTCTTTTACACCGCTAGTACCTTCGTGCTTTAATTCTAATGATTTCCACATGTCGTGTGCATTTGTGCAATTCGAAACATATGCTGCTTCAGAAGTCGTTAGTCCGTTTAATAATAATTGCATTGCCTTAGCATTCATGGACATTTTTTATCTTCGGAAGACCATTCACTTTTATATTTTTCAACTTCTTGTGTGACTCCACTAACTTGTACAATTTTCATTGGAATGTATGCACCTTCCAACTCACCTCCGTGAGAAACTATGGCTATTGTATGTACCTTTGATTTGAGATCAGTAGGCTACTTTGAAAGGTTGTTTCTTGGCCTTTTCTTGTACGTATGGTGTTGAATCTTGCTTCTTTGAGTGGTGTTAACCTCGCTCTGATAGCAATTGTTGGACCGTGCACCTTCAATAAACACCACTAGAGGGCGGTGAATAGTGGTTAGCGGAAATTACACTACTACCCTTGATTAAAATCCCCTTTGAAAACAGAATCTGAGACCACCTCAGATTCAGAATCCGTTTTTGAAAAATTAAAAAATTCTTGCACACAACTCCAAAAATTATGAAAATTTCCAAAACTTAACTTCAATGTCTTAACAAGACTCTGTGCAAAAATCAGATAAAAATAAGATCATTTAGCCTTTCAAACTAATAAAAAGATTTAGATAGTCAATCTGGACAGAATTGGAGAGAATGTTGTTGATATTGGAATACGTGTTTCTCTTTGAATACTTAACCAAAAAGGTTGATCTTTATGTAAAAACACTCCTTGGGATGTCTAGTTTGTATTTCCAAAAGGCCCTGCCCTTAAACAAAACTGGTCAGATTGCCGCAAGATTGGAGCAGTTATCTTGCAACGACTGAAAGACTAACTTTCCCTTGCTCAAATCAAGTGATTTTTGTTGCAAATGAAAGTTAACAGTCTGAAGTATAACTCCACCAAAAATAACGAATTTTGAAAGTGTTTTGCTATTTTTTCAAAACGTGAGAAATTATGTGAAATCTGCAGTGAAGACGGGCAGAAAACAGAAAAATGTAAAGAAGACAAGAACACCAAGAATTTATCCTGGTTCGGTCAATGTGACCTACTCCAGTCCCAAAGAACACCTTTCCTTGGATTTCACTATGATATGAACTAAATTACAATAAGAACCAAGCTTGATCCTTGGGTTAAATATCAACCCTATTCAAGACTTGGATGAAAACCTCTATGCAACTCTTGGTTGCGAGACCTCTATCACCTATTGATGTAGCCTTATAGATTGGGCTAATCAATCTTACAAATGAGACACAAGAGGCTTGTAGCTCTACAAAAAATATCACAAGAACACCTTGGCTATAAAGAATGAAACAAGAATGGAGAGAAGAAGATAGCAAGACATTCAACTATTGCTTTCAAGTGTGTATTCTTCTTATTCACCTTTGCCTCCTATTTATAGTGTGAAATGGCTCTTGAAGATAAGAACCGCATGTGTCACCATCTTCATCATCAATTCCTAGTTGTCTTCACATCATTGGTTGGCCACATAATCATCTTATACACTTGGCAACATAAAGAAGAATGATTGGTCCACCTTGAAATTTCAGCATGGCCGATTTTTTTGCTTCAAAAATGATGTGGAATTTCTTTGCAAAATGAAGATAATAGCAAAGGATAATGCTACCAAGAAACCCTCAACTCCTTGGATTGAAAATAGAGCATGTGAGGGCTGCCATTTGACTAAAAAAATCAGCTCCAAAAACCACCTAGAAGCCGTTGCTTCTGAACTTTGAATTTCCAAGTTGGCAATTTTGCCGACTAGCTTCTTTTTGGTTGGTCCACTTGGCACCAATCCATAAAATGAGTAGACCATCATTTACACCTGTAAATACACATTTGGAGGCTTGTATATATGCATATCAACTCAGATTTTTGAATAAGAAATCAACGAATAATAGTTGACAAGATTATATCAACATATAACACCAAAATTCCCACTATTTCTTCTTGTATGTTGTGATCATTTCCACACTTTTAACACCTTTAAATTCTCTGAAAAATGATGATTAATATCCTCCAGTAACATATCGAAGAGAGTCTTCAAGAAAAAAAATAGAATGTGACATCACAACTCGTCACATATTTCGCTAATGTAGATAATATCATCAAATAGAGCAATAATAGAAGATCACCAAATAATCTTCAATATAATTATCAATCAACTCCAGAATGAAGATAATAATATACTCAAGATGTTTTTCGAGTGAAAATATCAAAAATGCCCTCAGGGGTAAAATGACCAAAATGCTTCTGGTGAGAGAAAACTCCAGAAATGACCCAGATGGTCAGAAATAGATATAACGACACCTTTGTGATCATAATATAATATGAATGTGTCCTTGAAACATTTTAACCATGTCATGTTCCTACAAAACTCAAAATACCAATTTTTCCCTTTTTAGGAAGTTGTAGAAACTTCCAAGGCACATTAGTGACAAAACACTATTATTATCATCAAAAGAAAATAAAAGCACAATATACATATATGAAACATATATAAATGAAAACAATCATTTTATCACTTTTTAGAAAAATTTCTCCAAAAATGCTGGACATCGATCGATCTATGTCTCAATTTTAGAGACTGATGTATACATCGATTGATCGATGTACCTCTGGTTGAGAGACCTATGTCTTACAGTGAGTTTCAGTTTTTTGCTTCTATGTGACATCGATTGATCGATGTAGAGATCTATGTACATCGATCTCTGACTGAGAGATCTATGTAGAGATCTATGTACATCGATCTCTGACTGAGAGATCTATGTAGAGATCTGTGTATACATCGATCTCTGGCTGAGAGATCTATGTAGAGATCAACATCACTTTTTCATTTGTTTCTTCAACTTTTAATCACGTATAACACCATGCGTGACATTTTTAAGAATTCACCACTTAAAATCATGACCTTGAAAATTATCCAAACATATTTCTCAACAATGTCATCTTCAAAGAACTTAGACTTCTTAAACTCAGCCATTGCTTCAGCCTTCGCTTCCGCAAGTTGCTAAGACAGATGAGCCAACTGCTGCTCCAAGCCTTTTCTCGCTTCAGCCCAGCCTCTCGATCCTTTTGCAGGAACTCCACTTGTGATAGTGCCCGAGTCGATGAAAACTCCAAGTCAGCCACTTTGTCTTATAGTTTGTCTACCTTGGAATTGGAAGTTGCCCACTTTACATCTGCCTCCTCCTTCCCCTCTCGTAGAGAGGAATTTTCTGACTTCAAAGCTACAATCTCCTTGGCTTGCTCAGCACTAAGCTGAGTAGCATCCTCTAGTTCTTGACTTTGGGCCTTGAGTGCCCCACTCAGTTTCTTCCCTCGGGAGAAGATTTCCAGTTCCTGAGCTCGGACCTGTTCAGCAAAAAGTTAGCAAACTACAAAGTTTGCTATACAACGCAGAAGTAAACTATAAGGACCACTCACAAAAACAAGATTGCTATGGTATATAGAGGAAAGTTTCTCCCATGTTGGAGCAATGTATCTTTGACGATCTGACGGTAGAACCGACAGATCATTCAAATGCCTAGCCATAGTCGGGTCAGCATCTGAGTCTAGTTCTGAGAATGCGGCAAGAATCAGCCTCGGCCCCTTCGGTTGCTAAGATGAAGCCGCAGCTGCTGGAACAGACAAACTCTTGCCTCGGAGTTTTCCTCAACTGCAAGTTTGGGCCAGCAGCTGTGTCCGTTGACTGCTCTAGCTCAGCAGGAACAGGTCCGGCCATGGGTTCCTTCTTGGGCCTTTGAGATTTTTTATGAGCTGCAACCTCTGCAACTCGAGCAGCAAACTTTCCACCTCCAGGAGCCATCGAGCCTGCACAAAACATTAAGACCTTTACTATCTGAAGAGCCAATAGACTCAGAAATTGAAAACAATCAGAAGCCTACCCCTGACTATCTCTAAATTCTTTCGATCAAGTGGCTGAAAGTTTGGACCAGATTCCAAATGGCCCAGGTCAGCTGTTTTCAAGACGGACCTGTCCACCCTTTGCCACTCAATGACCACGGGCAGATCCTGCAACCTAGCTGCTTCATCGTATAACTTCTGGCTCGGTTTTAAGTTATCTGCCTTGCCAAACTTCCAAAGATCCCACTTGGGCAACCCCTCACTTCTAATGTAAAATAATCTACCTTTCCAATGTTTGGTGAAGGTTGGAATTTTAGTGGCAAAATTGAACTCACTACTGAGAGCCCGTTTGCTAAAATAGTACTAGCTATCAGAAGTTCTACACGTAAACAGACCTCTAAATACTCTAAGATCAAACATGGACTCAACTGCCCTCAAGAAAAGGAAAAAAGCAAATTATAATCTTCAGGCCATTGGGTTTTATTTGAGGCAGTCTAAGATTATAAGATCTGAGAACTCGAATCAAAGATTTGGGAACGGGCAAACTGAACCCAAACTTGAGATACTCCTCGTAGACAGCCTCATAACCCACTAGAGGGTCATAAGCTGTCTGACCAGGAAGAGGCAGAAGGGGGTTAAAGAAGCCCTGATCTATACTATACACTTCACAAATACTGGCCAGCTTAGCAGCCTTCAGGGTGCAAGTAGATCCCTGCACCTGAGCAGATAGAGGACCTCTGTGAATTACCCCTAAATACGGAACCCCCCGCGGAACAGAAAGATTCGTAGTTGCCGGAGCAAAGGCAACATTTGCCTGCTCTGGCGAGGAGTCGACTACAGTAATGACCCCGCTAGGCTCAACACCCTTGCTGGCATTAGCAGTGCCACCAGCTGCCTTGTGCAGTCTAATCAACAGAGAGTCATCACTAGAGACCATTCTCTTCGACGAGGACGAAGAACTACAGTTTCCTCTATCACCGCCGATCAGATTAAGTGGTGGCTGGGTGCCGAGTTATCCTGTCTTCGGCCCATGGCTGAGCTGGCCCTAGCCGAGGTGGAGCATGTGCCTTGGAAAGTCTTCCGTTCTTACCAGTCAATCCTCTGCCAAAGAGGTGAAATCCTGGTGCAGGCTAAATTAGCCGATCTTGACTTACGTTGAGTGATGACTAACATGGAGTCCTTGTCGTATTAAGCCAGCTGAGTTTGGGTCTCATCACTTTGCCCCTAGATTAGTTTGGCCGAGCCGACCAGAGAGGTCAGGCTAATCTGTTAAACTTTTGAGATTCTGTTCTATGATTTTCTTAGTTGTTGTTAAAAGTGTCCTTAAAGTGCATCTTCAGTGAAATCACTGCCTTTTCTTATGTTTAATAATTGTGCTTTAGATGATTTGGAAAGATGTGAGGAAGTTGGAATGGTTGAAGGATGAAATTACTGCAATGTTGGTTTGGGTTAGACGGTTGATGACATATCCGGAAGTGTGAATAGTAGAAGGCCTAGGGTTGATGCAATCTGATAGATTTAAGGATCAAGCTGTGTTTTTGTGTGTTATGCATGATGGATTTAGGTGGTAAGGTTGAATTTGGGGTGTTTAAGATGAAAGGGTAGAAGAGAGGGGAAGAGAAGAGTAAGTTACTGCAAAACTGCAGGCTTTGGGGATCGTCAGAACACTTCGAACACCTCTTTAGACGCTCAATGTCACATTAGACGCCTAAAGTAGGCATTCAATGTGTCCCAGTGCATTCCATAACACTTCGATCATCTCATAAGGCGCTTCATGTCACATAAGGCGCCTTATGTAGGCGTTCGATGTGTCACAACACATTTCAAAATATTTCGAATACCTCATAAGGCGCTACATGTCACTTGAGGCGCTTTATGTAGGCATTCGATGTGTATCAGTGCATTCCTGAATACTTCGAACGCTTAGTATATGCACTTTATGTCACATTAGGCGCCTTTTAAAGGCGTTCCAAGTGTTTTGGAAGCTTTCTTTAACATATTAAGCGTTCATTTAAGGCGCTCCAAGTGTTCTGGAAGCTTTCTTTGACATATTAAGCGTTCATTTAAGATACTTTTATTCCTTTTCATGGTTCATAAAATACAAGTGTTTTCGAGGTGTATTTGAGTTGTAAACGTTAAGTGTGAATGAGTAAGGCTAAGAGGGAATTCGAGGTGATTTTGCGATACGAGAGGGTATGCTTGAGATACGTTTGAAATTTGTGACTCTGTAATCAATACGTAAAGTGTGTGTATATGTTTAGGAGATTGATATGACGCGACATAAGCATTTGCATCACGACATGAGCATTTTGCATTCTGACATAAGTTTTGATTTGCGAAAGAACATGTGTATGTAAAAGAAGACAAAATTATGGCTACTGGTTGATCGCAGAGTATAAAAGTCATGCCTGCAGTGGCAGGTATAAAAGCGTGACCTGGGAATCAACACCAGGATAAAGTTTATGATATGGGGTCGTGGACCTTTCAGCACAGTGATAAAGTTTATATGTTATGGGGCTGTGGACCTTTCAGCACGGGGTATAAAGTTCTGTTTGCAGTGGATTGATCACCCACAGGGTATAAAGTTCTGCTACGCAAAGAATAAGATAAGAAGAATTGTGAAAAGTTTTGTGAAATGACACGCATGACATGTTACGAAACAAGGCATATGTATGGGTTTTGTTTAGTTCAATGCGTAGTTTTCAAGAAATACATGCATCATGTAACACGAAGCATAAGATTTGACATGTTGTATTGGTTTCGTATTTGTGTGTCATTTATGTGACTTATTTGGCTTTGATGAGTTGTTATAAAGATGTTATTTGCTAAACCGAGCACCTTATTTTGGGCATTGATTTATATACTGGTGACTCGCCGTGTGTGGTCTCGTAAGGTGTATAGATGGGTTACTTGCTAGCGATGTTTTCGCTAAGAATAGATACTCCATCTTTTTTCAGGTGAGCCAGAATACGAAA
The DNA here is from genome assembly GCA_036186865.1 of Eustoma russellianum. Classification (NCBI taxonomy): domain Eukaryota; kingdom Viridiplantae; phylum Streptophyta; class Magnoliopsida; order Gentianales; family Gentianaceae; genus Eustoma; species Eustoma russellianum. The sequence goes on from AP025065.1 coordinate 25,542,244, forward strand.
TGATTTTTTTGTAGAAGATGACGGCGAGTGGGCTCATTGGGGTGATGGTTACTGAAGTGGACAGACTTACGTTCATTCTCTTTTTAGTTGAAGGACTTACTGTTTAATATTTTGTATTGGAGGATATATTAGACATTTCTACAGAAGCGTTTTATTTCCGCTGTGTTTCATTTGGTTATATTATTATTGAAGTTTTAAATTCTACGACGTTTCCGCTGATTTATCTTACGTTATGGATGACGTGTGATTGATCTACTTTGACGCTTCGTAGTTTTCGTAGCAGACTACGGCAGGTATTGGTACCGATGTCTAGTATTGGGCCGAGGCGTTACATCATAGATGCTGCATTTTGGGGCCTTCCAGAGATTCCTTGAGTTGTGCTCATTTGGAACTTATTTGATAGGCTTTGATTGAGATTTCTAAGCTGCATGTTTCTACTTCTGATTTGGCGTTCAACTTTCTGTGCTATATGCACAATGGACTCCATATCAGCATAGCGATGAAGCTCCACTTGGTTGACAAATCACCTAATTGTTGTACGTCCAATCCTTACTCTTAATTGAGCCACAAGTCCTTTAGGCTCGAATCGATCAGCACGTTCCCCAACAGAAATTTAGGACTGTTGTGTCTCCTCAATGCCGTCCAATCTGATCCGAATTTTTCTCAACTGGTTTATCATCAATAATGAGATATGCTCCAAGTCTTTTGGAAACTCCTAAAGTACTAGATAGAGATTGTTCCTGGGTGTGGTATCCTTGTTCTGTGTATTAGTAATGCTGAGACAAGACACAATAAATAAAAAAGCTTAACACAAAGATAAAAGACACTTGATTATGTTAGTAATAAACAAATCATTAAATCTTGGTGTCTTTCCACACTCGCGTATAGATTCGTTCAATTAGGATTTTATCATTCATCTTTTGTTCACACAAAACACAAACCTTTACCAATTACGTTTTCTCTAGATCTCAAATTAGAAACTCAATCAAGTCGAGCAACAGTTGTGGAGTCTTTAAATTTAGCTTGCTGTAATTTCCTTCTTCAAGTTAGAGGTTAGCACTCCTCAGTCAACACAAGGCACTTACAAGACAACACAAGACACAAATCACTAAGAATTGTAGAAGTTAAGAAACCAATAGGATGTGATAAGGCTAGCATGTGATAAGGTTGAACCAAAATTGCTAAGAGGTTGCTTCTTGTAATACTTAACCAATTTAATCATGAACGCAAACAAATAACGTAATCCTTATGGTCTAAACTACATAGAAACGTTGCAAAATAGGTGGATTCAGTTTAGAGCAATCTGAGAACCTTTTTGTGTCTTTCAATCGTTTTGAACTTTTCTGATCTAATTTCGTTATTCCTCAAGAACAAGCCATGCCCAACACTTTTCTCAAGATTATTGCCATATTCAATATTTCACAATCCAAGGATCAATGTACTTTTTGAATGACTCAGTTTAGACAAATATAGGCCGAGTTCTTGATTTTGTTTTGTTTTCTTGATCTTGTTCTTGAATTTAATGCGCTTTTCTTGGATTCTTTCTTTCAAGAACTGAATATAAAGGTTGATTCTTTATCTTTCTTGCAAAAATAAATTGCACGAATTTCTAACTTTTCTTGGCCTGGTTTTGCTTGGTTGAATCAGAATTGAACAAATTATGGTTTGTTCAATCAACTAGCATTTGGGTTAACTTTTTATGCTTGGACGTTTTTGATGAAGGAATTTCAGGGTTTGGGTGATTTAGGGATGCTTTAAATGTTTGGGGCTGTTTGTAACTAATTAGGATTTGTTTGCACTAATTAAAGAGCAAATAGTTTTGGGGCTGAAATCAGAGTTTGGAAATTATTTTTATGCAACAATTATACCTCCAAAATCAAACTAGTTCAATCACAAACTCAAATTTTGAGAAATTAGTTTTATATTGAGGAAGAGTAATTGTCTTTATGTTGGAGTAATCAATGGATATTTATTCATGTATTGGAGCAAAGGTGATTAGTAATAGAAAATCAGTAATTGTAGAGTATAACTATATAGGTTCAATGATGTACATGAAGTGGTGAAAGTAGGATATAAAGGTACAACAATCTAAAAGTGAAGTTCATATGATACTATCTGTGACATATCGATGGATTGATTTAGTTGTATCCATACTAAGTCTTGATTGGGGCTAAGGATACATTTGTAAAAAAAAAAAAAAAAGAAAAGTTTCGTGGATGAAGCTTTTTGCTTATTTTTTGGGTACTATATCAATGCACACACACAATATATATACACACATTATGTATATATGTATGTGTGTGTGTGTCTATATATATATTATATATATATATATATATATATATATATATATATATAATTGCATGTGACCGATCGTGCGCATGAAACTGAGAATTGTGCATGGTCAATTGCTAAAGGCCGAAAGTTTCATGGTAAATCGGAAATGATGGTTGTTTTGCATATATAAATAAAGAGTGAATAATTTCCTTATGAATATGGCATATATGTGTGTGTGTGTATATATATATGTACATAGATATGCGTGAGTGGTAGTTACTTGGTAAATTGACATTGGATTCGGCCTTCGATATTTGATAGTTGATTGCTTGGTCTATTTGGTTTGGATATTTGGCATTCGAGGGCTTTGGTAATTGGATATTTTGGCCATTTTAGTCAATTGGACTAACTTTTGGACATTTGAAATATCGAACATTTGAAAATCATTTTGGAAATCGTGCATTGTATATTTTAGAAAATTCACCCTTACATGAAAAAATATCGTTAAGTTGGATTGGTTCCGAACAAACGGACTGTCCGAGCATATTTGCTATTTTGATATATAGAGCGCTCAGGCACATTTGACCGCTGACTGTGCCGTCCAGGCACATTTGACTATTTTGATAGACCGCCTGTGACTCATTTGACCATCGGAGGATCAATTCATAAGTCTTGCGATATAAGTCACTTGTAAGGAAAGTGACATGACCTTTGCATTGGAAATCAATTCGATATTTGGACATTTGGACATTTGATCGAATTGTTTTGTATCGAACTTTGCATAGTATCGATTTAGAAATTGTATCATTGATTTTTAACTTGGACTAACATTTGATTGACTATCCTTCGGTTAGACTTGGTTATTAGTATATCCGTTGACTTTGTTGCTTGATTGTTATAGGGGCATAATAGTAAATTTATTTACGAATGAGAAGCATGCTATTTTCTATATTGTTATTTATTTTTGTTACACTCGCTTCTCCGTGCATGATCCCATGATAAGTATAGTGAGGTTACTTGCTGGGCAAAGTGTCGCTCATACTACATCCTCCTATATTTTTCAGACGAGCAGGATTACGAGCTAGTTTACGTCGAGGACGTGGAGTGAGCGAGTGGATTGCCCGTGGCTATTTCGAGGATTTCTGATGATTAGTTGAGAGGATTTATGTATTTTAGATTCGATGTTTCCTGAAGACTTATTTATGTATTCGTTTTCTCCCGACATTGTGTTAGCTAATTTGTCTAAACCTTTGCACCTTATTTATTATATTTGATGATTTCGAGGTTTTACTTTGACTTTCGCTGACGTGTATGCGTTTTGTTTTTGGCGCCTGGTATTTTCCTTAGAGAAATATGACGGGTGAGTCGTTTCGAATACTAGGACTTGGGATAGATCGCTACAGTTGGCATCACAGCATGGCTGTAGATCCACAGAGAAAACGTAGATTTAGGCCATGATCTTAGAAGTTAAGTTACGATTTCGCCCCTAAGTCACAATCTTAGATGTAAATGATGATTTTGATTAAGATTTGATTGGTTGAGGGGTACACGTACCAAGAATGATATTATATCCCTGTGGTTTCGGTTAATTATACTATCTAAGTTTTGATCATAACATTTGCACATTTCCTTAGCCGTGATTTTAGTATCCCTAAGTGAATTATGTAAAATTAAATTACATAAATTGTAGTGTCAATCAGGATGCCTTACCGCAGGCGCTGGTTGATGTATAAATTTAGATGGGTCCAACAGTTACTAGGGCTGCTTTCCCGTAGCAGCATCATGAGACCTTGTACCATTAGGGTAACTGAAGCGGGTTCATGCCTCTACTTTGACAGTAGTGTCAGAACACGACTAGGTCTAAGTTGAGATCGTAGCTACTAAGGAATGATTTATAGTAGAATGATAGAAACTAAGTAACGATTTATAAGCATTATGATCAGTAGTGTTTAGTGAAAGATATTGTACCAAGGAATTTATAGTCTAAGGTTAAGATGTTGAATGCAGTGTTATCAAAATAGGTCGGTGATATTAGTCTTATTAGTGGTATTGATCGATGGTGACATGCGAAAACCGACTATAGTATGTGCCTTGGAATGATAAAAGTCACAAAATCTTTAATTAAGTGTTGATTTCTAGAAAACATTGAGTTACTTGGCTTGGATCTAGTAGACACGTATTGAAACAACCAAGTAAAGAAGTACGGTAGATCAGTGTGGCGCGCGGAAGCATAGTGAATTAGAACACCTTAAGTTGATTAATATTTAGTGTGACATGCTAGGATTGGACAATCTAAGTTAAAGATTTTATCATGAGTAGATGAACACTAGACTTATAAGAAGTGGTACACATGCGGATTTTTTTATTTTCACCATAAGGATGACTTAGAGAGATTATTCGAAGTATTTGAATATAATTTTTCTTGTAGCTAACCGTTTTCATATAAGCATGTATACCAAGATATACGTTACATTTTAAAGGTTTTTCAAAGATTTTGCCTCTAAGTATTTCAACTAGGACGTATAGTTTGTCTGTCTCTCACCCTCCCCAGACCCTACCGATAGCTTTTGATGTCGTTAAGATATAGTGGGTATGATTGTTGTTGTTGTATTTGTATATCAACCTAATGGATTTTCGACTAGCTCTGACAACTCTAAAAAACAGACATATTTTTTTTTAAATGTTGATATTTTCAAAGAGAGATATGTTTAATATTTCTTATACAATATCTCAAATTTTCGTTTTTGTTCCATCTTTTGTCAAAATAAATTTGATTTATTGACTATCAATATTGTAAGCATTTTATCTATTAAAGGTTTTGAAGCTATTTCTCCGCTTGCGATGAACTCACTTAATTTTTGTGAAACAAAAACGTAGCTTTCAAGATAATATTTCTTTTAGAACGGAAAAGACACCGTGTTTATGAAAAGAAACTGATATGATGGTTGTGTCTCAATTGTTTGAAAAACGTGGTCACGTGAGACACCCTTTGCGAAAACAAATATACAATACTTTGGTTTTCGTGTTTACAACAGTAGAAAGAATATACTTACAAATAATTAGAATTATTTGCATTTTTTATTTTGTTTACCATTTAAAAAAACATGTCATACATATTTTCGTATATTAGGCTATTGATGGTACGCCGAAAGCGTAAGGACATGACTATAGAGCTAGCTCGTAAGTGTAAAAGAACCTATTTTGAAGACAGGTATGTGTTTGAGGGAGTGTAATGATTAACATATTGGAGTACTTAATGGATATTTAGTTTGGTTAGATATCTAGGCGGTGAATCATATATGATGAGTTTAATAATCCAGAATCGTAGATTACAAGTATATAGGTTGAATGGTACATATTAAGTGATATAAGTGAAATTGAGGGTTTAACAACCTGAAAGTAAGTTGATATGAAGATACTCATGATGTATACTAGGCGAATGGATTAAGTGGGACTACACTAAGCTGTGGACCTCATAATACGCAAGTTTCGAAAACGAAACTTATTGTAGGGGAGAGGTGTGTTACTTCCCGTGTCTGAGAAAATAAATAAATATATATATATATAATATACAAAAAATGCTCCTTTTTCGTATGCTGAGAGATTTCTTGGCGATGGGGCGTAGCCGCCGTCGACTTCCTTTCGGCACCTTCTTTCTACCATCGTCGTTCTTCTGTGATCCCCTCTTCCCTTCTTTCTTGGTATAAACATTGCAATGCCGGCATCGACGCCGCCCTATAACCAGACGATCCCTGAGCGCATAGTTTCAGCGCCGCAAAAGACGTTCGCTTCATTGTTTAAAACTGCATCAGAAACCATAGCGCCGAAACAGATCCAGCGATTTAAAGGCAGTCCAATGATCACATTCACGGAGGAAGAAATTCTATCATTGTCTGCACCGTTTCGCTTTACGCTTGTGGGCACTTTTTGGTACGGACGACCCCCTCTCGTAACAATTTGCTCAGCGGTTGATCGCATTGGATTTTCGGGATCGGTCAAGGTAGGTCTGCTTGATAGTACACATGTCCTTCTTCATTTTGATCAAGAGCAAGACTACTTGCGCTGATTCTCTCGACAAAGCTGGATGATATCAGAGAAGCATATGTGAGTCACGAAATGGACACCGGATTATGATCTGTCATCGAAGTACCTATTGTTCTAGTTTTGGTGTCTTTTCCGGGCCTTCCAATCCATTTTCATAGAAAAGATGCCCTTTTTCAGATCGCTCGTATGCTTGGAACCCCCAATGAAGGTAGATGCGGCAATGACAACATCAGTTAGGCCGTCAATCAAACGTATATGTTTGGAATTGGACGTCTCTAAAGAGCTGCCGCAACGAGTGTATATCCAAGGTCCCAACAAGGTCATCATGCAGCAGGTTGAATATGAGGGACTCCCGTCATATTGCTCTGGTTGTTTCTGCTTGGGTCACATGTTGACTGACTGTGGTAAGCCCAAATCTGATCTACCTCCACCATCGGACCTCCGCGTCGCGCTGAGGATGACAAAAAACAGCGGTGGACACTCAAGAAAAATCGACCTCAACCGCTTTCCATACCTGAGGCTTCGGCTGAGCCTACAACATTACCTTTGCCTACGTCATCATCGCATCCTGCTGATCCGGCTCGAATGCCATTTGAATTGGCTTCCTCGCTTGATCTCTGTGTGTTAGGATCAGTCTCTAATACACCAGATATAACGAGTTTGCATGGCGTGGATGACTGCATCGTGGGTGATCTCCCCATGCACCGGGATGTAGCTGCATCGTCGGATAGTGAATTGATTCTCCCGCTTAATGTTAGCCAACTAGATGAGCAAGATAAGAATCTTTATGATGCGATGGCCAGTCTGTTTCAGACAACATTTCTTGATACAAGTCGATTGGTGGCATCTAGCAACGACGCGTCGACGGCCCAAGAGGGTGCCCCACCAAGAATTCTGCGCCATGGTCAACATGCTATGCCGACATCTCCGCGGATAATCAGGTTACGTGCAAGTCATATCTCTAACTCTTTTGATACTCTATCTTAATGAAGCTATGGATATGGAATGTGCGAGGTATACGTACCTCCATGCAGCGTATTCACTTATTGATCAAGCCTTATCATTTACATGTATTAATAGTAATAGAGCCAAAGGCAAGGGTTTCCTTATTGACATATTATGAATTGCAGTTTGTCTTTTCAAAAGCTTTATCTACCTGTGATGATCATATTTGGTTTTTTAGAAGGACTCGTTATTATCTCTAGAAGAAGAACGGGAGGGGCCCCAGAATCATTCTCTCTAATTAAAATGGTTAGCAATGGGGGATTAATTTTGGTTGATGACAATATATGGCCTGCATTCTGTTGCAGCGAGACGTCCACTTTGGGCAGTCTTACAGTTGTTTCATTCTTCCCTCTCTTTACCTTGGTTGGGGGAGGTGACTTTAACATGTTTTGTTCCTTGGACGAGCATCATGGCAGGTCGACACCAACCTTACTCTCATTACAGGACTTTAACGACTGCATTACAACCTGCGAGTTACATGAGATATTATATCAACGATCTATATATATAAGCTTGGGTCGAGTTCAACGGCGGTTGGATCGTTTCTTGTGCTCTCAATCATTTTTGGATATGTTCCCGGTTACGGGATTACATCATTTTGCTCATGCTACGTCTGATCATGCTCCACTTTATTTGACTTGTGATGTTGACGGCCCTAGGGGTCCAGCCCCTTTCAGATATCCTGATGTCTGGACTACACACCCGGGCTTTGATGCGTTTGTGCAACACCATTGGCAGTCTTTCCCGACAGTGGGCGGTATATGGGGTCTTTTGATAAGCTACGTCATTTGCGTCTACAGTTAAAGCAATGGAATAAGAGGTATTCGGTAATATCTTCGATGCGGTAGCACATGCTGAGACGGATGTCGCTATTCATGAAAGAGAGTTTGATACTGATTCTTCACTGATTTGTAGAGAAAGATATCATCATATCATGGATAAATTAAAACTTGCACAGTCTCGAGCATTTCTATTGGAAGCAAAAGGCAAATGTGAAATAGCTTAAGGATGGTGATGCTAATACATCGTACTATCATCACACAGTTAAAGATAAAAGAAGGCGCCAAATTATTCGTCGAATCTGCATCAGGATGGCACTGAATGTTTGCTGGATTCCGGTATCTTCGTAAGCGTCGCATTATTTTTCATCTCTTTTTGCAGCAGAGCCGGGGCAGGACTGTGAGCCGATACTTAGGCACATACCAACAATTCTGACTTTGGAGGATAATAATATGATGCTAGCTATGCCAACTTTGGCGGAGATTAAGCAGGCAGTCTGGGACCTCAGCCCATCCAGTGTGGCAGGTCCAGATGGTTACCCAGGCTCTTTTTACATGCATTTTTGGGCGGTTATGCATCAAGATGTTCTTAAAGCAGTACAAGAATTCTATTTAGGTGTGATGATGCCAAAGACGATAACTGCAGCCACCATCATTTTGATTCCTAAAGTACCAAATCCACAGACATTTGGAGAGTTCAGGCCCATCTGTTTGACCAATTTTATCTCTAAAGTCATTACACGCTTGATGGCTACTCGGATGGGCCGATTATTGCATTGCCTAATTTCACCGGAGCAAGCTGGTTTTATGAAAGGACAAGGTATCACGGCAAAAATCCTTCTAGCCCAGGAAATGGTACATCTATTGGAGAAGCGCACAAGAGGAGGCCATGTGATGGTCAAGCTGGATATGGCTAAAGCTTTTGATCAAGTCAGTTGGCGTTATCTTGAACTACTTTTACAGCGCTTTGGATTTGATATCAGGTTGATTTGATCCTTATCAATGGTAAACAAACGGAACCCTTCTCTGTAGGACGAGGGGTGAAGCAGGGTGATCCACTGTCACCACTATTGTTTATTCTATCCTCTGAAGGTTTCTCTCACGGGTTGAATGCATTAGCACAATCGGGTTCTATAAATGTTTTGCTGCAGGTCGCGTGCCTTGTGTTTCCCATTTGGTCTTTGCGGATGTTGTTGATATTTTTAAATGGTCAAACCCGTAATCTGTTGAAGTTTCACACCTTCTTAACGGCATATCAACAGGCCATCAGGACAACTTGTCAATTATCAGAAGAGACAGATAGTGGTTGGCTGAGGGGTCTCTAGTGGCGCAGCTTCGACCCTTGGTATGCGATCATCCTCTTTGCCCATTAAATATCTTGGGTCATTTTTTTTATAAAGGCAATCAACCGCTCCAGGTACCGTACATCTCTTTCTCTCACTTCGATCTAAGCTGTCCATCATGGTCGACCAAGTTGTTGTCAATGGCTGGACGGCTCGTCTTATTAAGCATGTATTGAGTTCCATGCCAACACATATCATTGCGAGTTCTCGCTTACCAAAAGCGTAAAGATGTTCTGCATAGAAAAAATGACTCATTTCTATGGAAAGGGCCTATACATTGGAGATCGTGGTCTTTCAATTGTGTTTACCCAGGGAGGCTGGAGGCTTGGGTTCCGTAATCTTATGCACTTGCAGAAGGAATAATGACTGCCAACTCTGGTGGAAGTATTTTCACTCTTCTACGCTTTGGGCAGGATTTCTGTAAACATAAATACGGTACTCGATCAGCTATATTTCACATATCTATGACTCTCCGGTATGGAAGCGTCTGTGTAGCATCCACAGTTTATGGAGTCGAAGGTTGAGCATACACCGACTAACATACATTGGCTGCCAATGCTAATGGACAGTTTCTCATTAAAGTCAGCTTATGGTACTATTTCGTTCTCGGAAGATTACTTTTCAGAATCACGATATATTTGGTGGGCGCACTCCTCAGCCAGATATGCGTCACTTTCTATGAAGACTCTGGACACGATCCTTGCCACTAGTTGATAATTTACAATGTTGGCAAATGGTATTCCCTTCGCAATGCGCTTTTTGTCACCAAAGCTCGGACATGCAAGATCCACCTTTTTCTTCACTGCCCGTGCCTTAGGCTATTATGGACAGAAATATCCATCACTTTCTCGGGACCACTGCCTAGCAACGCACTATCAAAGCCCATTTAAACCGCTGGTGGCGCCAATTCCAATAACACAATAATGACTGGTCAGTTGCGAGTGGTAGTCCTGTCCATTGTCACATGGACAATCTGGAAGGAATATGCAACTATTCGATTTGGTGAAGAAACTTTTAACTAAACCGATTGTTGAATAAAGTCTGTTCCTCCATGTATACATGGTGTTCCGCGATGAATGGTAAGAAGTTTGTAACAACCATTCCTCATTTAGTTCACTTTGCCTATTCCCCTCCCCTGCAAAAAAGCGATTGCGGCTTATACGGTGGGAGTTGCCTCCATCGGGGAAGATGAAACTCAATGTTGATGCAACAATAGGACGGTGCCAGGCTGCGGGAGGTGCTATCTTGCGGAATGATCAGGGTCAATTTGTTTCGGCGGTTTGCTTTGCGTTTCCTCTAGTCAGTCCATTGCGTACAGAACTATTTGTTGAGAAAAGGGGTTTGAGTGATTACAAAATGCATGATTTAAATAACGTGTACTAAAGAAATGTATGACACATTTTATGACTTAACACGTTTTTGCATGAAACCTGCCTTATATAGTTTATATATAATGTTGTCGTACTAACGAGCCATGAAGCTTTAAAGCTTACATCAAAGGGCGAACATTTTCTGTGTTTAAACTATTTTCAGGTGCTACCATTAATGGACTAAACTAGTTCATTAAATGAAGTACTTAGTTAAATGAACTAAGTAGTTCATTAAATGAAGCCATATTTGGAAAAGGCACAAAGGCAACAAATTGAAGAATGGAAAGTCTTCTCCTTCCCCTATCACACGCCTTTACACACACACACACATATATATATATATATATACATTCAGATTTTTTTTAAAAGGCACTATACACTTATATTCTAACGTACTACCGACACGTTATATATTTTATGAACGTACGTCAACGTCACACCACTATACTTACCTCATATTTATGAGTATATCCAGGTCTTATATCATATGATATAAGTCATGGAGATGACAAAATTATTACGACACGTTACAAGGTTCTAAACCAAAAATTGTCGTATCGGGTGACTACCGAAACTTTGACAACGTGTCACGTACTTGACATATATAGATGTCCAGCCCCTACACTTCCAAAATGGACAAAACTTTCGTGGCTTACATGGTATATTCATCCATAAAATCATTCCATGTTGGCACACACAAATCACACCCAGTTAAGGCCAAATTGTGGAGATTTCAAATTCAACATTTTAGCACATGGGGCGCCACTTACACTCAGCCTTTAGAGCTGAATATTCAAATTATTCTATGTATAGTATGTGTGACATAATATATATAACATGTGCAAAAAGTTTGAATTTAATCGGAGAAAAATCGCGAAATCGACAAAAGTCGAAAATACGGTTTTCTACGAACACGACACATGGAACATTTTTGGCATGACATATAACATGTATCTAGACAATTTTTACATATTCAATACATACTAAAGCGTTCAAGAATATTCAATTTAGGGCTGATTGGAATATACCATATGTGTATAATTATTGTGCACTATTTTACAAAGTTTGCAAAAATAAATCAGCACATGTTCAAGCCTAGTCACACGCCTAGCTCAGCTTTGATGGAGCATATGTGGAGCTTAGTTGGCATCTTGATTGGCCAAGAATGAAGTATATAAGGTTGGTGACATAAAGGAAGGAGCTACACAAGGTAACGTTTCAAACTATGTCACATATGTGACACATGCTGAAAATTCAGCATGTGTAAATTGAAGTGGCCGGTTTTTTGTGCTTAATGATAATATATTTGCCTCTTTAATTTAAATGGATTGATTTGATGATAAAATGGCAATATTTTGAATATATCTTTGAATAGTGCATATGCTGAAGAAATGGGGTGGCCGAATTTTGTGACTTAAATGAAGACAAATTGTCTTCCAAATTTGTGGGGATTGATTGTGTGACTTATGGCAATATTTAACCACTAATTGGCACATGTTTTTAAGTGATATTTTCAGATTTATACAGTCATCAAATGATGACAACTCTTATCCAATCAATGAGTGTCAAGTAAGTAAGGCCAAGATGATCATCCAATGAGTGGTGCCAAGTAAGCAAGTTGATGTCACAATTATACAAGGTAATCTTCCAAGGACTTAAAAGATAATTTCCAAGGGGAAGAAAAGGATGAAGGGGGCGGCCACATATTGATAAAAAGAGGAGAAGAAGAGCAAATAAAAGACAAGATAAGTCTCACAAGTGCAAAAGTGAAAAACGTTTTCTAGACTTTGTTCTTCTACCTTTCTTTCTTCTTCTTCTCTCAAAACCTATTGTATCTATATTCAAATACATTGTATAGGCTTCATTCATACCACCATACACGCCATATTCTTGTGAAAGGTTGATCAAAGTGTGATCAAACCTTCATCCGCTCGGTGGTGGTGTTCGTGATCATTGTGATTCTTTGTAAGGTGTGTAAAGGGTTGGAGTTGGTGTATAGCT
>AP025065.1:25555072-25611045 GCA_036186865.1 Eustoma russellianum
AATTTTCAGATCATTTGGTGCCACGGTTTAATCAGAATAAAATTTTCGAGTCAGACTACCGTTTCTGGCAGATTTGCGCAATCTGACCACCAACAATTTTTAAAAGGGTTAAAGATTGAATTTTGATCTGAACTTTTTAGAAGATAATCAAAACATCTGAGACTAAGATCTCTCCAAATTTCAGAATTTTTGAAGACCTGTAACCTAGTTTTTCAAACGTCATAAAACAGGTCCTAGAAACAGAAACTGCTTTCAAAAGTTGGGTTTTTGGATTAAAACAATTTTAAAAAACAATTTTCCGCACCCACTATTCAACCCTCCCCCCCCCCTTCTAGTGGTTCCTTGCAGGTCCTACACTATTAACATTGACATTTGCACTGCTTCTTATGCGCAAGACCAAGAACATATTATTGTTAAAACAGACTGTAAATCCATTATTTCTATGATGCCGGCGGCTCACACTATCACGGGTCCCTTGGCTGTGGATTTTGCAAGGGCAGTCATGTTCCTCACTATAAATCAAGCAACCATTAAGTTTTGTCTGCGGGAGGCGAACACAGCATCTCATACGCTTGCCCGACATGGGTATCGCGCTGCAGGACATCAAAAATTTCATACTTTCCAAAGCCTTCCTTGTGAGGTGAGGGGCGCAATTCTTATGGATGTGCAGCTGCCTACTTTCCGACATTGAACATAGTCTGACTATGTGTTGGCAAAATAAGCAAATGGTTTTGCCTGTGTTTTCAAACAACACAGGCAACACTGGTGCAATCTTCTACTTATTTGTCTTGTAATCTTTAGTATATCTGTTATGCTCTTATGTGTTTGCTCACATAACTTTCTATGGTGCAACTTCTTTCTCTATATGACTGCTATGACATTGCTACACTGCCTCCTTCGCAACACGGGATGGAGACACACGCTTGCGGACCAATCACTATATCATAGGGGAGAAAGGATACACTTGGATGGAACGCCTTGGTTCACACTGAATCAAGGCGACATGGGTATGTGCTATCTCCTACTATATACTGTTACATTCTTTCCCAGCATGCCGCTTACGTCTATCCTTTATTTATATGGCTGCAAGGTGCATTTGATTAACCAACTCAGAGTCGTTATGGGACTGCATTCACGTTGTTGTGCGGTGATGACAGCCCACGTGAGGGATTTTTTGAGGATTCCACATCACCAGTTGTGTTTCATTATTGGTTGTACTATATTGGCTAAACACTCCAAACGCATAAATATGTACGCTTTTTTCCTCGCCAAGGTTTTATCCACAAGGGTGGTATTACTTGGCAAGGTTTTAATACGGCATATCATATGCGAAAGGAAATTAGCACTCATTAGCTCATTGCACTATCTATTTTCGTATGATAATTCTTTGTAATATGGTATTCCTCCGCCATAAATGAGACATTTTAATAAATCATTCTTCTATAAATATATATATATATATATATATATATATATATATATATATATAATAAATACACATAATTTTGCACTTGCAAAAAAACAAAACAAACTAAATGGCAGATTTGAGGGGTGGGGGAATTTAACCCCCACTAGTCACTCCACTATTTGTGACCCACGTTTCTCCCCTAGCAATTCCCCATCAGCCTTATCTTTTCATCCCCTTGCATTATTAAAGAAAAATATTTTCCCATCACAATTTCTCCCCTTCCCTCTATCGTGTCCCCCCAAGCAAACAAAGGAAAAGAAAAATTCCACACCAACCCCAGCCGAGTGCACCAAATAAGAGAAAAGAAGGATAATTATTGACTTCGACCCATATCAACTTCGTTTACGATATAGTAAACCCGAATCAAAGTAAGTAACCTACATATACTTGCTATATTTTTGCAAATTATGTGTTTAATTTGGGGGAAAATTACAGTTTCCTCCCCTGTGGTTTTGATTAATTACAATTACCTCCTCGCTTGTTTAGTTTTATACAAACACCTCCCCTATGTTTTAGGTTAAAAGCGTAGCGACCACATTCCGGCAGTAACACAGGGGGCTATAAGATGCACGTGATGTAAATCTGCCTTGGCTGGTGAATTGTTTTGCGCGTGTAAGAATTGGACGTTTTATACGTTGTGATCTTCTGATTATACCTTATCTTCACCCCTTTTAAACGCACATTTTCATTCTCATACTTCCTGCATTTCCTTCCTTCCTCAGAAAGAAAGCGGCGGCAAGAAGGCTGACTTGATTGGAAGAACTGAATCCTTTCCAGCATCATATCAGGAGTTTTTGGTTTATTAAATGGGAAATCAAAGCAGATCAAATTCCACCAAACTTCCCAAGGTATGTCCGTGTCCTTTTTTGTTATGAAGGTATTGAGTTTTCATAAAAAACGAGGTACCTTGCCCCTTTGGTTTATCAAAATAATCTTCTAGGCTAATGGATTCATCTACTGGGTAAAAATAATCCCCACATGATTATCTTTGAATCAACGTGAAATTTTGTGTTCTTGAAGAAAGCTAATCATTTGTTGAAGACACTTGAAATCTTGCTTGATTTATGGACATACTGAAAAAAAGAAGGATCAGTAGCAACACTTATTTCCAAAAGTAAACAACTGGTTATATGCAAGTGCATGACAAAAATTAAAATTAACAGGGCACTTACAAGTTTTTTTTGGCCTCTCAGGTCTAACATGTTCAGTAGCGGCAGCATCCAATTGTGTTGGTGCACTACAAGTTACTGGAAACTATACCTGATTTTTAGTGTGTGGGGCTCCTACTTGCACTGCTTTCCATGCACTGGCTTTCCGCTTGGTTATGCTGACTTACAGCATCATCCATTCCCTATAATAAGTTGAACAAAACACATGTAAATGACAAGAAGTCAGTTGCTAATGAAAATGTATGCATATTAATGAGTATATTGTGATGCAAACCTGATTTTCAGTGTGTGGGGCTGACCTACTTGCATTGATTTCCATGCACTGGTTTTCCGCTTGGTTAGGCCGAGTCATAGCATCATCCAATCCCTGGGATTGTTAGAATAAGTTGAACAAAACACATGTAAATGGCAAGACATATGCTGCTAATGAAAATGTATGCATATTAATGAGTATATTGTGAGGCTGACCTAATTTTCATGTTGTGGGGCTGAACTACTTGCACAGCTTCTTTTGTTATGTTCAAGTTGTTTGCATGTTTTGCATCTGACTGTCAACCCCCACCTAGTTGATGTAATACATGGCCTTGGCTCACATGGGTTCCTCTTTCTCGGTCTCTTAGGCCTTCCTGGCATTTTTCTCACAAATGGTGGTCTTATCTCTCCAAGACCCGTCTCCTCTCAAAAATCAATAGATGGCACTGGATACACACTGAATGAGTATGCGAATACGTTGCCTCCCTCTTATACATAGCATCAACATAGTCATACACTTCACCTCTGTCAAAGTTTATTTCTGCTATCGCATCTTGGCATAGGATTCCAAGTAGATCAAACCTTCTACAAGTCCAAGTCCTTAAATGCAGGTCCACAACATAATGCCACAATCTGCAATCAACTCAAAACTTTTGGCCATCGAATGCTCTGCAAAACAATTTCTACTCAACTCCTTGCACTTTTCTATTTTCTTACGTACGTTAGGAAGGAATGTGCCTTCATACCCAAAAATCCACTTCTTTTTATTAGAAATCAACCTCATAATCATCCTTCTAATCCGTTCCATCATAGACACTATGGACATTGATCTATCAGGTATAATGGCAGCATTAAAGGACTCATTCATATTGTTGACTAATGTATCACACTTGCTTCGACAACTGAAAAAGGCTCTACTCCATTGTTCGTTTGGAACCTTCCCCAACCATCCAGTGGCATTCTCATTACATCCACAGATGGATCTGCTTCGTTAAGCATCTACATGCCCTGTGTATAATCAGCAGGGTGTGTAGCAGAAGCAGCTTTCTAGAATAAATCCATCAACTTCTTCCCCTTGTACTTCTTCTTAAAATTTTCATACATATGTCTAAGGAAATACATATGCTCTGAATCTGGGAACAACTCGTGTACGGCATTAACTATACCTTTCTGCCTATCAAATATAAATGTCTAGCTCCCACCTCCAAGGTCTCCCCTAAGTGTTCAAGAAACCACTTCCACGAATTATATCTTTCTGCCTCAACAATGCAAAAGTGCAATAGGGAACATGTTGTCATTCTCATCCCTTCCTATCGCAGTCAATAGCTGCCCACCATATGTTCCCTTAAGAAAGCACCCGTCCGACCCTATGATACGTCTGCACCCTATCAAAAATCCTCGAATGCATGCATGTAAAGACATATACAACCTCTCAAAAATCCTCCCTTCTGTCACATTTAAGGGGGCCCCATCCCTGCTCATCTCCCATGGAACACCCAGTAACTTAATCTTCATAGTACTCCTAGGATTGTATTTTCTCAAAGTTTTGCAATAATCCTATAATCTTTTGTACTCTCTTACCTGATCAACACCACTCATCAACTTTGACTTTGTCTTTGCTCTATACAGTTGAAACATACTGACCTCGACATTTAAATCTCTCTTTATATCTTTTTGCAATGCAACCACAGACAACTTCGGATCATCCGCTATCCTGTTACAGTACTTTTTTGCCACATATGTAGACGTACAATGTTTGTTCTTGTACTGTCTACCGCAACTATGCTCTGTTTTCAATGTTTTAATCATAAATGTTTGTTGTCATTGGACTGAAGATGCATGAATCCTCCATTTACAACCTTCAGAACAAACAACTGTTATCCTACTTCTTTCATTCTTCACATACTTAAAAGTGAACCCCTCCCTTATAGCCCAATCTTTCAGAGCTTCTCTGAATTCTTGTGGGCTGCCAAAAGTATGACCAATCCTAAGCTCAAACTTCTTTTCCTGAAGCTCACACTCCATGTCAAAGGCCAGTTGTGACCTACCCTCACTGTCAAGTAAGTCATACTCATTTTCTGTATCATAGCTTTGTCAGCATGTTCACCACCGTCACGTACATCAACCTATTCACCATCCTCATGTACACCACCCTGTTCACTACCTTCATCCATTTCTTCGTAACCCTCATCAGAATCATACATTTCTTCATACTCCTTATCAACTATACAGATCGTTCACCTCTGAAATCGTCATCTACATCATCATCACTTATATGTGCACAGCCAATATCACCTACACCATCTCAGATTTCTTAATCAACATCAACTCTACTCTCAACATCAAACACTTCGCTGTCATCCATATCAAAATAATAGCCCTGCAATGAAACTATCACAAAGACTAACAACTATACACACAAGCATCTGGAATATAATTGCTCTAAATGTCCAAACCATGTTAATGTAGGGACAGCTTATCAACTAAGGTAAAAGTCATTTTCTTCCATTTACATAGCACTTCAAATGATTATGCTCACAGAATTTCAAATGAATTAACATAGCCAAGTACTGCATTCATCAGACTACAAAATTTTCATTCAAATCGCATAAACGAAATCACATATCTAACCCATAAACGAAATCACATCCCTAACAAGCATATGAACAAACACTTGACGACAATCAACAGTTCTCAAGCATTTAACCATATCGCCGAATACCATAAAACATCAAACAAAATATGTCAACAATGAACAAATACCCACATGCATGATCAATTGACAACTACAATCTAACATTTACCAGTTAATCAATGCACTGCTGTAGCTGCACGAGTAGTTCTTCACAATCACTGACTATTTGCTTCTTCCGTGAGCCCCTCAACATAAACCAACCTACAAATATTTGCTGTATCTGCTAAACCACCGAATTCCAGTATGGCAAGCTCCAATCGCCACCCTAGGTAGAAGGTTCAGAATCAGAATTCGTGGATTGCACCTCGTACGATTCGCCCTAGGTTGCCCAGATTTTTCTCGTAATTCGTTTTCTTATTTTCAAATTTCCCCAAATACATATTAATGAGTATAAGGGTATTTTGGTCCGTTGACATTATTTACCAGTGTTACAGCCAGAACGTGGTCACTGTGTTTTTAACTTAAAACAAAGGGGAGGTTTTTGTATAAAACCAAACAGGCAGGGAGGTAATTGTAATTAATCAAAACCACATGGGAGGAAACTGTAATTTTCCCTTAATTTGGTCTAAAACCCATGGATCATGCATGAATATGTGTGCCTGCATAGATGTATGAGTTTACATGTATGTATGTGGAACTGATGTTGTGTGCGTATGTGCACATAAGATTCATTGATATTGTTGTATGACCGAAATTAGCATGGGGCAGTGCCACATAATTTTGGTTGCAAGGTTACAAGTTGGGTTTGGGAAATACATTGTCCATTATCTACTTTCTAAGTGCATATAGGAATTGGTGCAACCTTTCTTTTCTTTTTTTGTTTTACATATGAATATGCAAGGTTACAAGGTTACAAGTTGGGTTTGGGAAATACATTGTCCATTATCTACTTTCTAAGTGCATATAGGAATTGGTGCAACCTTTCTTTTTTTTTCTTTGTTTTACATATGAATATGCAAGCAGTATGTCGTGTGCATATTTACACATATATAAATGAGTTGTCCTAATTGTGTTGATGGCCTAATAATAGTATTTCACCAGCGGGCCACTAATTATTCTTTTGGGTATTATATCAATGAATGTTTATATATATATATATATATATATATATATATATATATATACATTTTTTTAAGCAAAAAGGATGTATTATTAAGCAAAAAGGATGTATTATATATATATATATATAAATAAATATATATATATATATATATAATTGCAATATATATATATGTGTGTGTGTGAAAAAAATGCTCTGGTGCTGCTATGGCGACTGTGGGTGGCGGCTATAGCCGCCGCCGATCTTGGTCGTTCTTCTCCTGCTTCATTATCCGGTTTTCTTTCATCCTTTTTCCGTTTTGCTCCTTCAGATATTCTTTTTCCAATATCATATTGATTGTCTTGACGTGATCATGAATAGCGATCAAACGCATCAGGCAAGAAAGATGCCAACTTTCGCTTCTTTATTTCAAACTTCATCCACGCCTGCAATTGCCGATAAAATAATTCATCGATACAAGGATAGTCCTATGATCTCCTTCTCGGATGAAGAAGTTTCTCTCTTGGCAGAGCCATACAGGTTTTCGCTTGTGGGAACTTTTTGGTATGGTCGGCTACCATTGGCTACTATTCGTGCGGCCATTGATAGAATTGGATTCAGCAGCACAGTGCGGGTGGGTTTACTTGATTCCAATCATGTTCTTCTACATTTTGCAAAAGAGCAAGATTACTTACAATGTTTTGCACGTCAAAGTTGGATGATATCGGGTAAATATATGCGAGTCACAAAATGGACGCCTAATTACGATCCAAAGATTGATGTTCCCATCGTTCCCGTTTAGATTTCTTTGCCGGGCTTACCGGTACACTTTCATAACAAGGAGGCATTATTTCAGATTGGCAGGATGATAGGCACGCCCATCAAATTAGATAATGCCACGTCTGAGCATTTACGGCCGTCTGTAGCCTAATTATGCGTCGAACTTGATGTATCACAGGAGTTTCCTGGACGAGTATATATTCAGCTTTCAAAAAGATGTCTCCAGCAAACAGTGCTTTACGAGGATCTGCCGTTATATTGTTCACGTTGCCCGCGGTTAGGACATAAACAAGATACGTGTGGAGTTGATAATGATCAGCATGCTGTCGCGGTACCAGAAATACAACATACGATCTCAAAACCTCCACCAAAAATAAATCAGGTTCAACGATGGACACCCAAAAAAGGTACGGCTACAGAGCCGGTTTTAGAGTCACAAGCTCATACGCTTGTACAATTGCCTTCTGAGGTTGCGCACATAAGTTTTCAATCACCAGATTTATTAGCGAAATTTCTCAGTCACTGAAGAACAGGATATAACTCGATTGAGAGGTATTGATGATGTTATAGTAAATGCTTATCCAATTACTCCACATAGGCCATTGACAATTGCGGATGATGAACAACAAAGTTCCACATTGGGCCGTTCATCTGAAGAGTTATATAAAGACCAGATTTCAAATATAGTGCAGTCCATAATAATAGATGCTGGCCATCGAGAGGCGCAATTGTTATCAGATTCTCAGCCTGTATCTCCAGTGGCTGTTCAGCCAGACTTGGACTTTCAAGTTCCACCGCGTCTACTCAGACGTCAAAGTAGAGTCGTTGATCCATCATCCCCTCCGCTTACTAGATCACGTGCAGCTCTCTCTAACTCTTTTGAAGCTCTATCTGATCAATGAAGATACTAGTTTGGAATGTTCGAGGCATTAGGACCTCCATCTCTCGACTGATTACTTTAAATAGACAATATAATTTTCATGTGCTAGTGGTTATTGAGCCGAAGAACAGGTCTACTGCATTAACATCATACCGTCTTCAACTGGGCTTTACTCAGGCATTGTCAGTTAATGAAGACAAAATCTGGATATTTTGGCGTCAGTCACAATTACAATTAGAAGCGCAAAGACCAGGGGTACAAAATCGCTCGCTTAACTTTCGTTGGCTCGCAACTGGTGATGTATTTTGGTGTACAGTAGTATATGCATTGCACACGGTAGCTGCTAGGAAACCATTATGGGACGATTTAATCTCATTTCAAGCAGCTATGAATCATCCATGGCTTATTGGAGGAGATTTTAATACCTTTTTAACATTGGATGAGCACCATGGTCGTTCTGTGCCAACACTGCGAAGCTTGCAAGATTTCAACGACTTTGTTTGTGCAAGCTCTTTACAGCCCATTAGTTTTCAAGGTGCTCCTTACACATGGAGTGATGGAAGAGGTTTAGGCAGAGTAAGCCGTCGATTGGATAGATATATGTGCACATCACAATTTTTTGACCTTTTTGGATCTGTGCAATATCAACATCTTAATCGTACTACATCGGACCACTCGCCTATTTTCTTAGAGTGTACATCCACATCATCTTCGGCGAAATCAGCATTTAGATATTTAGATGTGTGGTCTACACATCACGATTTTCATCATTATGTTACCCATCAGTGGAACTCTTTCCGAACAACAGGTGGTATGAGAGGATTTTACAGCAAACTGCATCAACTCAAGCAGCAGCTTATCATATGGAATAAGACTGTGTTTGGAAATATTTTTGATGCAGTTGAAAGAGCGGAGAAGGACGTAACGAGATGTGAGCAGTCTTATGATTCAACACCAACCGATGCTAATCGTGCTGAATACCACTTAGCTATGGCAAATTTGAGGAATGCCCAAGCCAAAGCAGTATTATTTTGGAAACAAAAAGCCAACGTTAAGTGGATGCGTGAAGGCGATGCGAACACACATTTCTTTCACCAAACAGTCAAGGAGCGAAGACGAAGGCAGCACATTCGGCGAATTGTACGAAGTGATGGCGTGGAACTAGTTGAGCAGCCGGACATCGAGCAGGAAGCAGTCAACTACTATAAAACATTGTTCACAGAGGAAAGTACTTCGAATGTAGAGTCTATACTGCAGCATATACCATGTATGGTGACGTCACAGGAAAATGCGCAATTGCTTTCTTTACCAACAATAGAGGAGGTTAAAGGAGCAGTATGGGATTTAAGTCCAACAAGTGCAGCTGGGCCAGATGGATTTCCCGGCTCTTTCTACAGGCTATTCTGGCCAGTAATCTTTGAAGATGTTCATAAAGCAGCACAAGAATTCTTCTTGGGAGTAAGACCGCCAGCAGCAATGTCAGCTGCGCTAATAACGTTGATACCTAAGGTGAATAATCCAATGTCTTTCTCTGAATTTCGGCCTATTTGCTTGACTAACTTTATGGGAAAGATTGTTACGCGCATTGTGGCTACCAGATATTCCACGATCTTGCCCAAACTGATATCTCCAGAACAAGCGGGTTTTATGAAGGGGAGGGACATTACTGAACAAATTTTATTAGCTCAGGAAATGGTGCATTTATTGGATAAACCCATACGAGGCGGCCATGTCATAATCAAATTGGATATGGCAAAAGCGTTTGATCGGGTCAGCTGGTCTTATCTTGGTAGTCTGCTAACAAAAATGGGGTTTCATCCGCGGCTTGTTCGAATACTTATAAATAACTTATCAGCTACAAGGTGTTCGGTTTTGGTTAATGGTAAACCGGCTGGTTTCTTTCCGATTACGCGTGGTGTTAAACAAGGTGATCCACTCTCCCCACTTTTATTCATATTATCCTCTGAAGGATTTTCCAGAGGTCTAAATGCTCTAATGCAAGCTGGTACAATAAAAGGGTTCCAAGCAGGTCGGGTACCAAGGGTGACTCGCTTGGGATTTGCTGATGATCTAGTTATTTTCTTGAATGGAGCAGTCCGAAATTTGCAGCGTTTCCGTAATTTCTTGAATGACTATCAACGTGCCTCGGGCCAGTTAGTTAATCTTCATAAAAGTCAAGTAATTACTGGAGCAGCAGTCGCTGGGAGCCGAGTATCAACCACCCTAGGCATGAATCTCACAACGTTACCGATGAAATACTTGGGTTCATACTTGTATAAAGGCATTAATCGCGCATCATATTGTACTTCACTGATTGATCACTTTGATGCGAAGTTAAATTCCTGGTCATCTAAACTACTCTCCATGGCGGGTCGAATTATATTATTAAGACATGTACTGTGTTCCATGCCTATTCATATCATCTCCAGCTCGCGACTGCCCAAAAGTGTACTTCAAACTCTAAGCAGGAAAATGGCAAATTTTTTATGGAATGGACGACATCAATGGAAAGCTTGGGATAAAATTTGTACACCAAAGGAAATGGGAGGTTTGGATATCCGAAATTTGTCACTGTTACAGCAAGCTTATGATGGTAAACTGTGGTGGGCTTATCATCACTCATCATCATTATGGGCACAATTTATTCGCACAAAATATGGCAGCCGGCCACAAATGCAAGTTTAGATTTATGATTCATCAATATGGAAGCGCATTTCCAGAGCTGATGAGTTCATGCAGCAACATGTCCAGGTCACACAAGAGGGGTTATATTGGTCACCGGATAAGTTGGGTCAATTCTCGCTAAGATCGATTTATGGGATTCTGAATACGACTTCCCTGTGTCCGTACGCTAAATTCATTTTCTGGCCCACGGTACCTTTGGGCGGGAGGATTTTCTTATGGAAACTATGGCACCAAGCGTTGCCTATTGCTGACAATTTGCATCGGTGGCAGTCTATATACCCTACACAATGCGTATTTTGTAAGAATGATTCTGAGCAAATACATCATCTCTTCCTCAACTGTACTGTTATCAAGCCTCTGTGGCAAGATATATCTATTCTTTTTGCTGGACCATTACCACGATGTACAACAATTGCATGCAAGTAGTTCCCTCGTTGGTGGTTTGGGTTGTTTGGAAAGAATATACGCTTATTCGATATGGGGATGAACATTTCTCATACAGGAGATTATTTGAGCGAGTTCGAGATCATGTTTTCACTTGGTGTGCGGCAACACAAGGCCGCAAATTTTTACAAAGTTTACCTCATTTGGTTTCGCTCTCTTTCTCACCACATATATGGCGACGTGCTCCAAGAGTTATACGCTGGATAAAACCGCCAACTGGAAGATTTAAATTGAATGTAGATGCCACAGTCAAGCGGAATTCAGCTGCAGCGGGTGCTATTTTGCGTACTCACAACGGGGAATTTGTTTCTGCCATATGTTTTTGTTTGCCTATGGTGATACCTTTGCGTGCGGAACTCATGGCCTTACTATACTCTCTTATCTATTATTCTCGGACATATGATCAACTCATTGTTGAAACGGATTGTAGTGTTTTACTGCACAACGTCTCAATAGCGGACACATTCACAGGTTCTTATGCTTTGGAGTTGCAACGGCTTACTAGTTTCTTATGATTGAATGCTTCAACAATACAATACTGTCCTCGTGAGGCAAATACGGTGGCACATTCATTAGCGGCACATGGATTGAGATCAGTGGGAGTTACAGTTTATCAACAGGTTAATGCCTTGCCATGCGAAGTCCGTGGTGCATTCACTTTGGATATATCTACGCCTCATTTACGATTCTAAATCAAGTCTCCCAATGGGTTGGCACATGACACGAATGGTTGCCTATGTCTATGGACATAGGCAACGTTGGTATGATTTGATGCAATTTTTGTCTTCCGTATTTATCTTATTTTGCTATGATTACGATGCAACTCATCTGGTGCGTTTTTGTTGGTTTTCTTAGGAAAATGGACTGCTTCAATGGCACTGGCTAGCGCAACCTTCAACTCCTCATTCAATTTGGCTGCATTACAGTATTCTCTGTAGTACAACACGACGTTTTCGAGCTCAGCAGATAATTGGGATTTTGTTTCAGGCTCCCTGCAAGATACAACCATGGGCGAAAAGCAAATACCGATTGTACTTAAATTACTTGATGTATTTATTGTGTCATCTCTCCAATCATATAAATATATACGCTTTTTCCTTCGCCAAGGTTTTATCCACAAGGGTGGTTTTACTTGGCAAGGTTTTAATGCGGCATATCATATATGACTGGAGGTTGACAATCATCACTGCTTTATACTTTCTCTTTACATACACTATACACTGATGTAATATGCTTTTTTCTCCCAGCCATAATTGGGGTACATAATAAAAGGCACTCTGTTTCATCAAAAAAAATATAATTGCATGTGGCTTATTTTGTGCATGAAAATGAGAATTATGCATGGTCAATTGCTAAAGGCTGAAAGTTTCATGGTAAATCAGAAGTGATGGCTATTTTGCATATATAAATAAAGAGTGAATAATTTTCTTATGAATATGGCATATATATGTATATAGTTAAGCGTGAGTGGTAGTTATTTGATAAATCGATATTGGATTTGGCCTTTGATATTTGATAGTTGATTGCTTTGTCTTTTTGGTTTGGATATTTCGCATTTAAGGGCATTTTGGTAATTTGACATTTTGGCTATTTTTGGTAAATTGGACTAACTTTTGGACATTTGAAATATCGAACATTTGAAAATCAATTTTGAAATCGTGCATTGCATATTTTGGAAATTTCTTGCATGGGAAATATATCGTTAAGCTGGATTGATTTCGTACAAACGGACCGTATGAGCATATTGGTTATTTTGGTATATAGAGTGCTCAGACACATTTGACCGTCGATTGGACCGTCCAGGCACATTTGACTATTTTGATAGGCCGCCTGTGAGACATTTGACCATCGGGGGATAAATTTGTAAGTCTTGCGACATAAGTCACTTGTAAGGAAAGTGTCATGGCCTTTGCATTGAAAATCGATTCAATATTTGGATATTTAGACATTTGGACATTTGGTCAAAGTGTTTTGTATCGAACTTTGCATAGCATCGATTTAAAAATTGCATAATTGATTTTTGACTTGGATTAACATTTGATTGACTATCGTTTGGTTTTACTTGGTTATTGGTCTATTCGTTGACTTTGTTACTTGATTGTTATAGGGGCATAATAGTAAATTTATTTGTGAATGAGAAGCATGTTATTTTCTATATTGTTATTTATTTTTGTTACACTTGCTTCTCCATGCATGATCACATGGTAAGTATAGTGAGGTTACTTGCTGGGCGAAGTGTCACTCATACTACATCCTCCTATATTTTTCAGACGAGCAGGATTACGAGCTAGTTTACGTCGAGGACGTGGAGTGAGCGAGTGGATCGCCCGTGGCTATTTCAAGGATTTCTGATGATTAGTTGAGAGGATTTATGTATTTTAGCTTGGATGTTTCCTGAAGACTTATTCTTGTATTCGTTTTATCCTGACATCGTATTAGCTAATTCGTCCAGACCTTTGCACCTTATTTATTATATTTAATGATTTTGAGGTTTTACTTTGACTTTCACTGACGCGTATTCGTTTTGTCTTTGACGCCTGGTATTTTCCTTAGTAAAATACAACGGGTGAGTCGTTTCGAGTACTAAAGCTCTGGACGGGTCGCTATAGATCGAGTCTTGATTAGGATTGATGTATAACCCCAGAATCAAGTACCTTGAAAGTTGTAAGGTGTTCATACCATAATGAAAATTCAATGAAAGGTGTTCCTTGGGACTGGAGTAGGTCACATTAACCGAACTAGGATAAATTCTTGGTGACTTTGTCTCTTTACATTTCTACCCGTTATTCATAGTTTCTGCACTCCACTTTCCATAACTATTTAACATAGAATAACGTTTTCAAAAAAATTGACTTTTGGTAGTGATAAAATTCACATTGTAAGCTTTCATTTGCAACAAGAATCATTTTAGCAAAGAAAAGTTCGTCTTTCAGTTTTTTAAAGATTAATGTTCCATTCTGTCAACAGTTTGACTAGTTCTAAAGAAACATGCACTTTCAATTTATTAAGCGCAGTTTCTGGTCAAGGCATTTTGGAAATATAAACTAGACATCTTAAGAAGTATTTTGACACAAGAATCAACCTTTTTGACTTAGTATACAAAAAGTTATAGTCTATCAAAGTTTGCTAACATCTGTCCAAAACAGTTCAGACTAGCTATCTGAAGTTTCACACTTGTTTGAAGTGTCAAACGTTTTTCATTTTTATTCATTTTTTACAGAGTGACCTTTATGTTGGACCATACACCTGAAATAAACACCATTAGAGGGGGTGGATAGTGGTTAGTAGAAATTACACTACTACCCTTGATAAAAATTCCCTTTGAAAACAGAATCTGAGACAACCTTAGATTCAGAACCCGTTCTTGAATAATCCACAAATCCTTGTACACAACTCCAAAAATTATGAACATTTCCAGAACTTAACTTCAATGTATTGACAAGACACTGTCCAAAAATTAGACAAAAATAAGATCGTTTGGCCCTTCAAACAAATAAAAAGATTCAGATGGTCAATCTAGACAGAAGTGGACAGAATGTTGCTGAAATTGAAAAACGTGTTTATCTTTGAATACTTAACCAAAAAGATTGATCTTTATGTCAAAAAACTCCTTAGTATGTCTAGTTTATGTTTCAAAAAGGCCCTGACCTTAAAAAATTCTTGATTAAAACAGAATTCAAGTTTTCTCAAAACTGGTCAGATTGCAGCCAGATTGGAGCAGTTATCTTGCAAAGACTGAAAGACTAACTTTTCCTTGCCCAAATCAAGTGATTCTTATTGCAAATGAAAGTTAACAGTCTAAAGTATATCCACCAAAAATCGCAAATTTTGAAAGTGTTTAGCTATTTTTTTCAAAATGTGAGCATTTGTGTGAAAACTGCAGTGAAAAACGGGCAGAAAATAGAAATGTAGAAGCAAGACAAGAACACCAAGAATTTATCCTGGTTCAGTCAATGTGACCTACTACAGTCTCAAGGAACACCTTTCCTTGGATGTCACTATGGTATGAACCAAATTACAACAAGAACCAAGCTTGATCCTTGGGTTAAACACCAACCATATTCAAGACTTGGATGAACACCTTCTGTGCAACACTTAGTCGCAACACCTCTACCACCTATTGATGTAGCCTTATAGAATTGGCTAATCAATCTTACAAATGAAGCTCAAGAGGCTTGTAGATCTACAACAAATACAACAAGAACACCTTGGCTATAAAGAATGGAACAAGAATGACAAGAAGAAGATAGCTAGACAAATCAACTATTGCTTTCAAGTGAGCTTCAAGTGTGTTCTTCTTCTTCACCTTTGCCTCCTATTTATAGTGTGAAATGACTCTTAAAGATAAGAACTCTTACGTGTCACCATCTTCATCATCAAGACCTAGTTGTCTTCACATCATTGGTTGGCCACATAATCATCTTCTACACTTGGCAACATAAAGAAGAATGATTGGTCCACCTTAAAATTCAGCATGGCTGAAACTTTGTCTGGCAAAATGACTTGAAAAATGTGAAGATAATACCCAAGGATAAGATGGCATATTCCTCCATTATACCCTAAACTCCTTGGCAAGATAATAGGGCATGTGAGGCTGAAAAAATTCGGATAAAACAGCTCCAGACAGCCTTTGACTAGCCATTGCATTCAAAATGAAATTCCAAGTTGGGCCAACTAGCATGTATTTGATTTGTCCACTTGTGCACGTGTCATAAAATGGATAAATCATCATCACCACCTGATTATGCACGTTTTTTTAGGTTGTATATATGTATATCAACTCAGATTTTTGAAGAAAAAATCAACAAATAATAGTTGACAAGATTATGTCAACATGTAACACCAAAATTCCCAATATTTCTTATTGTATGTTGTGATCATTTCCACAACTTTAACAAATTCTCTGAAATATGATGATTCGTATCTCCCAATAACATATAGAAGAGAGTATTCAAGAAAGAAATAGAATGTGACATCACAACCCGTCACATATCCCGCTACTGTCAATAATATCATCATTTGAGAAAAATAATATAAAGCCACCATATAACCTTCAAGATAATAATAACTCAACTCCAAAATGAAGATAAGAATATACTCAAGTGATTCCTTGAGTGAAAATACCAAAAATACCCTCAGGGGTAAATTGAAAAAATGCCCCCGGTGAGAGAAAACTCCAGAAATGATCCTGATGGTCAGAAATGCATATATAATAACACCTTTGTCAAGATAAATATAATGAGAATCAGTCCTTGAAGTATTTTCACCATATCATGTTCCTACAAAACTCAAAATACCAATTTTGCTCTTTTTGGTAAGTTGTAGAAATTTTCAAAGCACATTAGTCACAAGACATTTATATTTATCAAAATCACATAATAATCACATAATGAACATATATAAAACATGTACAAATGAAAACAACCAATTTATCACATTTTAAAAAAATATTTTTAAAACCCCTAGACATCGATCGATTGAAGTGCCTCAGCTTCAGAGATCGATGTCTCACAGTGAGTTTCAGAATTTGTCTCTGACCTACATCGATCGATCGAAGTGAGGTTTCGATGTATACATCGATAGATCGATGTGTCTCAGGTTTAGAGATCGATGTCTCACAGTAAGGTCTTGAACTTTCACTTCCTTACATAGATCGATCGATGTGAGGGATCGAAGTGCAACAACCTGAGAGATCGATGTCAACTTTTTAAACTTTTTCAACTTTTAATCACATATAACACCATGTATGACATTTTTATGCTTTTACCACTTAAAATCATGACTTTGAAATTATCCAAACATATTTCTCAACATTCTCCCCCTTTTAGATGATTTTCAAAATAAACTAACATGATTTTAATGTCACAACTCTTTACCAATTATTTATCATAAATCTACCAATTTTAAACCAATTGAATTGTTTTTGAAAACCTCACCATTTACCAGTTGTTTCATCAATTTTATACCAATTGTTTTCAAACTCTCAATTCTCATATGTTCATGTGCTCCCCCTCAAATTATACTCTCCCCCTTAACCTATGCTCAAAACTTACACCAATTGAAACTTAGCATATTATTCAACTCAAGTCCAAATCATGACTTACCAACTAAAATCATGTTCTTATTCTATCTCCCCATGTATTTGCAAATCATGCAAAAGATAGAATTATGCAATGGTTTCGTAAGTCATCATACCTAATTGGCTCGTAAGTTTTCAAAATTGGCTTGATTAAGGGGTTTGGTGAAGATATCAGCTATTTGAACATGATCTCGAAGGAAATGGTATCTTACTTCAATGTGTTTGGCCTTAGAATGAAGTACTAGATTCCGAGAAAGATTGATCGCACTTGTGCTATCGCAGAAAATTGGAATCTTATTCATTTTAATGCCGAAATCACTAAGTTGTTGTTTAAGCCAAAGTATTTGGGTAGTGCATAAACTCAAGGTTATATACTCGGCTTCGGTAGTAGAAAGTGCTACACTAGCTTGCTTTTTAGAAAACCAAGAGATCAAGTTGGTTCCTATGAATTGACATGTACCGCTGGTAGATTTTCTATCTAACTTGCAACCACCATAAGCAGCATCACTATATGCGTATAATTCCAACTTAGTGTTTCTATCATACCAAAGTCCTAAGTGAGGTGTGTGTTTAAGATATCTAAAGATCTTTTTCACTGCATTGTAATAAGATACCTTAGAACAAGATTGAAACCTAGCACACATACACACACTAAACGTGATGTCAGGTCTTGATGCAGTTAAATATAACAATGAGACAATCACAAACCTATATAGTGTGTCATCAAAAGGTTTACCATTTTCATCTTTGTCTAGTTTGGTGCTTACGCTCATAGGTGTTGGTTTCAACTCTTCAAAGCCAAACTTCTTAATCATATCATTGACATACTTAAGTTGGCTAATTTGGATTTCTTGAGGGGTTTGTTTGATTTGAAGCCCTAAGAAGTAATTCAATTCTCCTACCGTTGACATTTCAAACTCTGACTTCATACACTCTTCGAAGTCTTTTACTAAGGTAGGGTTGGTTGAACCAAAGATAATATCGTCTACATATATTTGAACTATTAATAAGTCATTATCTTTTCTTCTTAGGAATAATGTGTTGTTTATGGTCCCCCTTTGATAATTATTTGCAATAAGAAAGTTTGCAAATCTATCATACCAAGCTCTTGGAGCTTGTTTCAAACCATATAAAGCTTTCTTAAGCTTGTACACATGGTTAGGATTTTTTGGATCTTCGAATCCAGGGGGGTTGTTTCACAAACACCTCTTCTTGGATGTATCCATTTAAGAACGCACTCTTGATGTCCATTTGGAAGATTTTAATATTTCTTAGACTTGCAATTGCAAGTAACAATCTAATTGCTTCTAGTCATGCAACGGGTGCAAAGGTTTCTTCATAATCTATTCCTTCTTGTTGATTATAACCTTGTGCGACTAGCCTAGCCTTATTTCGTGTGATGTTTTCTTGTTCATTCATTTTATTCCTAAACACCCATTTCGTTCCTATTATAGACTTATTTTTGGGTTTATGTACTAAGTACCACACGTTGTTCCTTGTAAATTGGTTCAATTCCTCATGCATGGCATCTATCCAAGATATATCACCTAAGGCTTCCTTTACATTCTTAGGTTCTAAGTGTGAGATTAAACTATGTCCTTCAGGTTGACTTATATTTCTACGTGTTCTAACCCTAACACTTGGATCCCCAATGATTAATTCTTTAGGATGCCACCAATTCATAGGTTGACTAGGTTCACCCTCATCTTGATCAAATGTTTCATTTGTATGAACATTATCATATATAATTGAATCATTAGATGTATTATCTTCCAATTGCAAAGTTTCTTCATTTATTTCATCTAAGGGTTCATGCATGTCTTGTTCAGGGAGAGTTGGTTCTAGATGATCAAGGACAAGCTCAAGTAATATATCATCATCAAACAATTTTCAACATTATTTTCTTGTTTATGATGAGTTTTATCACTAACTTCAAAACATGCATCTTCATTGAATTTCACATGTATAGATTCAATTATCTTTCTAGATGCAGGATTATAACACCTATATGCTCTTGAATTAGTTGAATAACCAACAAATATGCATTCAATAGACTTTTGTTCAAACTTGTCTAGATTATCCTTAGTGTTAAACACAAAATACTTACAACCAAAAACTTTAAGATAATCTACTTTAGGTTGTTTATTGTTTAACAATCCATAAGGTGTTTTATTCAATTTCTTTCTAATAGAAAGCCTATTTATATAACATGCACAACTAACAGCTTTAGCCCATAAATATTTAGGTACTTTGTTTTCACATAATATTGTTCTAGCAACTTCTTGAATTGTTCTATTTTTACATTCAACAACTCCATTGAGTTGTGGTGTTCCAGGTGGTGAGAATTTGTGTTCAATTCCATGTAATTCACAAAACTTGATTACATCTTTGTTTTTAAATTCTCCACCTCTATCACTTTTAATTCTCTTAACATTTTCTTCATATATATTTTCGAGTTGCTTGATAAGAGTTTTGATTGCTAATGGAGCATCGTCATTGTGTGTTAAGAACAATGTCCATGTGTACCGTGAGTAATCATCTACTATGACACACACATAGTAGTGTCCACCTAGACTTCTTGTCCTACTTGGACCAAATAAGTCTAAGTGAAGCAATTCTAGTACATGACTAGTACTCACTTCATATTTTGGTTTTAACGTTTCTTTAATGTGTTTTCCTTTAATACATGTTTCACACATTTGAAATTTATCTAAATCTAACTTAGGCATACCTCTAATTAAATTCTACTTAGATAATTTCTCAATAGTTGAAATTCCTATATGGTTTAGTCTTCTATGCCATAAATTCACATCTAAGTTATGTGATATTAAACACTTAACCTTAGCATCTAACATGTTATCTAAGGTAAGAGTGTAAATGTTACCATCTCTATTTTCTTTTAATACAATTTCTCCTTTTTCATTTATTATATCACAAGAATTGGGAAGAAAAGAAATATTATATCCGCAATCTATAAGTTGAGAAATACTTAATAAATTATAAGAAATATTACTTACTAACAACACATTTCGTATTTGAAATGTGTTAGGGTCCCCAATTGTTCCTTTCCCAACAACTTGTCCTTTGTTGTTGTCACCGAATGTCACATTTCCTCTATTCTTGATATGTTCCAATTCGGTGAATAGTTTGGGGTTGCCTGTCATATGCCTTGAACATCCACTATCTAAAAACCATTTAGTTTTTAGATTCTTTGACTTTGCCTCCTTCTTGCATTCCTTGCGATTTTCCTACAATGGAGACAAAGTTTTAGGTACCCTTTACTTGGGTCCTTGAATGTTAGGGGCAGCATCCTTGTTTACATACCCTTTGGGTATCCAAACTTGGATGTACCTTTTTGGAACATTTTTAGCATAGTTATAATTGGGAAAATAAGGAGGATTAGCATATACATTCCACTTAAATGAAGATGCATTGTTATACATGTCGTACCTTGGTTTATATGTATTATGTTGGGGCCGATTTTGATAGCTTATGTAAGGCATATGATTTTGTTTCTTATATGGTGCTATGTATGTATGTTCATATGCATTTCTGTAAGACTTATATGTGTGTTGCCTATACTTAGGTTCATAATAAGTTGGATGTATTTTATTATTCCTAGTTACATTCATATACATATAGGCATAATTTTTAGGTTGTCTATATGCAAAATTTTGCCTAGTAGCATGTTGATATGTATGTGCTTTTGTGGGTGCAGGTTGTATTTTTGCCTTAGTATAAACAGAAGAAGGAGTAGAAGAAGATGTAGCAGGCAAAGTTGATTTCGTTGAATTGTATGGCAATTTTGTACAAGATGAAACAAACTTAGTATTTTTATCTTTCTTTACATTTTCTTCTTTATAGCCTAACCTGGTTTTAGCGTTTCCATATTTTTGAGATGATATAAGTGTTTGTACCAGATTTAAATTGTTCTAACATTTGTAAGTTTAGTTCTGTAGATTTAAGTTGTACTATCTCATTTTCACAACTTTCTAACTTAGTCTTTAACATACTATTTTCAATTTTTAATGTTTGTTCATTTTTCCTATATGATTCAATTTTAATATCTAAAGAAT
The DNA here is from genome assembly GCA_036186865.1 of Eustoma russellianum. Lineage (NCBI taxonomy): Eukaryota > Viridiplantae > Streptophyta > Magnoliopsida > Gentianales > Gentianaceae > Eustoma > Eustoma russellianum. The sequence goes on from AP025065.1 coordinate 25,576,640, forward strand.
CAAGAGTATTAGTAGACTCTTGTTTAAAAGATTCTAATTGATCGGAAAATTCCAAGTTGGACGCCTTCAACTTGTCGTTTTCTTCAATTAGTTTCTTCTTTTCTTTAGAGAGCCTTTTACAGTGAGCATGCATCCTTAAAAATTCTTCATACATTTCATCAAACGTAATTTCACTATCAGAATCATCATCAGATGAAGAATTTACCTTGTTGGATATGAAGCAGACTTGAGCTTCCTCAGTGTCGGATTCTGTGTCGGATGAGTCACTCCATGTGCTTGCCTTCATTGCTCGTTTGCCTCTTCTTGACTTGTTTGTCTTAGTCTTTTGCATATCCTTGTCTTGTTTATTGTTATTATTATTGTTGTTGTTGGCATTTTTCTTTGTTGGGCAATCATAAGAGCTGTGTCATTTTTGACCACATTCATAACACTTTAACTATTTATTATACCATTTGTTGTTATTAGAATTATTTTTCTTAGGTTGAGAAAAAGAAGAAGAAGAAGAAGGACGTTGTCTATTTCTATTAGGCCGTTTGAAAAACTTTCTAAGTTTTCTAGCTATCAATATTAAGTCATCGTCTAATTCATTATCACTATTACTATCATCATTATTTGTATGTGACTCAGTTGATTTGAAAGATATAGACTTATAGGATGATTTAGATGACTCGGACTTCCGTTCGTTTAGTTTTACCTCGTATACTCTTAGTGAGACTATCAATTCATCCATATTAGTTATTGACTTTGTCTCTTAGATTGTTGTTACCTTAGGATCCCATTCAGCAGGAAGGCTTCGCAGCACCTTTTGAACCTTTTCATTGTTCGTGAATGATTTGCCTAAAGCTTCAAGGGCATTGAAAATGTTAGTAGTCCTTAAATCTATAGATGTTATGGATTCGTTTGGCAATATTTTGAAATATTCAAGCTCGGACATAAGCATGTTTATATTTGACTCTTTTACCCTGCTAGTACCTTCATGCTTTAATTCTAACGATTTCCACATGTCGTGTGCACTTGTGTAATTTGACACATATCCTGCTTCAGAAGTCGTTAGTCTGTTTAACAGTAATTGCATAGCCTTAGCATTCGCGGACATTTTCTTTTTATCTTCCGATGACCATTCACTTTTATAGTTTTCAACTTCTTGAGTGGCTCCACTAACTTGTACAATTTTCATTGAAATGATGGCCCATCTTCAACTATAGACTATAAATCAATGTCTATAGCCATTAAGAATAGCCTCATTCTTAATTTCCAATAAACAAAATTATTACTATCGAAAAGAGGAAGAGGTGTGTGGACATACCTTCTAACTCACCTTTGTGAGAAACTATTGACATTGTAAGTACCTTTGATTTGAGACAAGCAGGCTACTTTGAAATATTGTTTCTTGGCCTTGTATTGTTCGTATGGTGTTGAATCTTGCTTCTTTGAGTGGTGTAGACCTCCCTCTGATACCACTTGTAGGACCTCAGGCGCTACCAGCACTCTCAAAACCAATTGGTGATAGGAGATGCACATACCTTATCTTTATAGTGCATTCAGCACACACAAGCGCCCACGGCATTCGACTGTGACTTGGCCTACACGGCCTATGCATCACGAGACAATTGCTGCACTCAACGATCTCCCCTCAGCAATTGTACCAGCTGGGAATCGAACCCATGACCTTGGCTCTGATACCAATTGTTAGACCGTGCACCTGTAATAAACACCATTAGAGGGGGGCGAATAGTGGTTAGCAGAAATTACACTACTACCCTTGATAAAACTCCCCTTTGAAAACAGAATCTGAGACTACCTCAGATTCAGAACCCGTTTTTGAAAAATTCAAAAATCCTTGTACACAACACCAAAAATTATGAAAATTTCCAGAACTTAACTTTAATGTGTTGACAAGACTCTGTCCAAAAACTTAGACAAAAATAAGATCGTTTGACCCTTCAAACAAATAAAAAGATTCAGATGGTCAATCTGGACAGAATTAGACAGAATGTTACTGAAATTGAAAAACGTGTTTCTCTTTGAATACTTAACCAAAAAGATTGATCTTTATGTCAAAACACTCCTTAGGATGTCTAGTGTATGTTTTCAAAAGGCCCTAACCTCAAACAATTCTTCATTAAAACAGAATTCAAGTTTGCTCAAAAATGGTCAGATTGCAGCCAGATTGGAGCAGTTATCTTGCAAAGACTGAAAGACTAACTTTTGCTTGCTCAAATCAAGCGATTCTTGTTGCAAATGAAAGCTAACAGTCTGAAGTATAACTCCACCAAAAATCACAAATTTTGAAAGTGTTTATCTATTTTTTTCCAAAACATGAGAATTTGTGTGAAAACTGCAGTGAAAAACGGGCAGAAAACAAAAATGTAGAAGCAAGACAAGAACACCAAGAATTTATCATGGTTCAGTCAATGTGACCTACTCCAATCCCAAAGAACACCTTTCCTTGGATGTCACTATGGTATGAACCAAATTACAACAAGAACCAAGCTTGATCCTTGGGTTAAACACCAACCCTATTCAAAACTTGGATGAACACCTTCTATGCAACACTTAGTCGCAACACCTCTACCACCTATTGGTGTAGTCTTATAAAATTGGCTAATCAATCTTACAAATGAAGCTCAAAGGGCTTCTAGATCTACAACAGATACAACAAGAACACCTTGGCTATAAAGAATGGAACAAGAATGACAAGAAGAAGATAGCTAGACAAATCAACTATTGCTTTCAAGTGAGCTTCAAGTGTGTTCTTCTTCTTCACCTTTGCCTCCTATTTATAGTGTGAAATGACTCTCAAAGATAAGAACTCTTATGTGTCACCATCTTCATCATCAAGTCCTAGTTTTCTTTACATCATTGGTTGGCCACATAATCATCTTGTACACTTGGAAACATAAAGAAGAATGATTGGTCCACCTTAAAATTCAGCATGGCTGAAATTTTGTCTTGCAAAATGACTTGGAAAATGTGAAGATAATACCCAAGGATAAGATGGTATATTCCTCCATTATACCCTCAACTCCTTGGCAAGGTAATAGGGTATGTGAGGCTGAAAAAATTCGGATAAAACAGCTCCAAACAGCCTTTGACTAGCTGTTGCATTCAAAATGAAATTCCAAGTTGGCAATTTTTGCCAACTAGCTTGTATTTGATTTGTCCACTTGTACACGTGTCATAAAATGGATAAATCATCATCACCACCTGATTATGCACGTTTTTTGAGGTTGTATATATGTATATCAACTCAGATTTTTTAAGAAAAAATCAACAAATAATAGTTGACAAGATTATGTCAACATGTAACACCAAAATTCTCAATATTTCTTATTGTATGTTGTGATTATTTCCACAAATTTAACATGTTTAAATTTTCTGAAATATGATGATTCATATCTCCCAATAACATACAGAAGAGGGTCTTCAAGAAAGAAATAGAATGTGACATCACAACCCGTCACATATCCCGCTACTGTCGATAATATTGTCATTTGAGAAAAATAATATAAAGCCACCATATAACCTTCAAGATAATCATAACTCAACTCCAGAATACTCAAGAGATTCCTTGAGTGAAAATACCAAAAATATCCTCAGGGGTAAAATGACCAAAATGCCCCAGGTGAGAGAAAACTCCAGAAATGACACCGATGGTAAGAAATGAATATAATAACACCTTTGTCATGATAAATATAATGAGAATCAGTCCTTGAAGTATTTTCACCATATCATGTTCCTACAAAACTCAAAATACCAATTTTGCTCTTTTTGGTAAGTTGTAGAAATTTTCAAAGCACATTAGTCACAAGACATTTATATTTATCAAAATCACATAATAATCACATAATGAACATATATAAAACATGTACAAATGAAAACAACCACTTTATCACATTTTAGAAAAATATTTCTAAAAACCCTAGACATCGATCGATCGAAGTGCCTCAGCTTCAGAGATCGATGTCTCAAAGTGAGTTTCAGAATTCGTTTCTGACCTATATCGATCGATTGAAATGAGGCTTCGATGTATACATCAATCGATCGATGTGTCTCAGGTTTAGAGATCGATGTCTCACAGTAAGGTCTTGAACTTTCACTGCCTTACATAAATCGATCGATGTGAGGGATCGAAATACATCGATCGATCCAAGTGCAACAACCTGAGAGATCGATATCAACTTTTTCAACTTTTAATCACATATAACACAATGTGTGACATTTTTATGCTTTTACCACTTAAAGTCTTGACTTTGAAAATTATGCAAACATATTTGTTAACATTCTCCCCTTTTTGGATGATTTTCAAAATAACCTAACATGATTTTACTGTCACAACTCTTTACCAATTGTTTATCATAAATCTACCAATTTTAAATCAATTGAATTGCTTTTGAAAACCTCACCATTTACCAGTTGTTTCATCAATTTTATACCAATTGTTTTCAAACTCTCAATTCTCATACGTTCATATGCTCCCCCTCAAAATTATACTCTCTCCCTTAACCTATGCTCAAAACTTATACCAATTGAAACTTAGCATATTATTCAACTCAAGTCCAAATCATGACTTACCAACTAAAATCATGTTCTTATTCTATCTCCCCTTTTATTTTGCAAATCATGCAAAAGATAGAATTATCCAATGGTTTCGTAAGTCACCATACCTAACTTGGCTTGTAAGTTTTCAAAATTAGCTTGATTAAAGGGTTTGGTGAAGATATCAGCTATTTGGTGATCAGTTCTTATATGATTTATAACTATATCCTCATTTTGAACATGATGTTGAAGGAAATGGTATCTTACTTCAATGTGTTTGTCCTTAGAATGAAGTACTGGATTCCGAGAAAGATTGATCGCACTTGTGCTATCGTAGAAAATTGGAATCTTATTCATTTTAATGCCAAAATCACTAAGTTGTTGTTTAAACCAAAGTATTTGGGTAGTGCATAAACTCAAGGCTATATACTCGGCTTCGATGGTAGAAAGTGCTACACTAGCTTGCTTTTTAGAAAACCAATAGATCAAGTTGGTTCCTATGAATTGACATGTACCGCTGGTAGATTTTCTATCTAACTTGCAACCACCATAAGCAGCATCACTATATGCGTATAATTCCAACTTAGTGTTTCTATCATACCAAAGTCATAAGTGAGGTGTGTGTTTAAGATATCTAAAGATCTTTTTCACTGTATTGTAATAAGATACCTTAGAACAAGATTGAAACCTAGCACACATACACACACTAAACGTGATGTCAGGTCTTGATGCAGTTAAATATAACAATGAGACAATCACAAACCTATATAGTGTGTCATCAAAAGGTTTACCATTTTCATCTTTGTCTAGTTTGGTGCTTACGCTCATAGGTGTTGGTTTCAACTCTTCAAAGCCAAACTTCTTAATCATATCATTGACATACTTAAGTTGGCTAATGTGGATTCCTTGATGGGTTTGTTTGATTTGAAGCCCTAAGAAGTAATTCAATTCTCCTACCGTTGACATTTCAAACTCTGACTTCATGCACTCTTCGAAGTCTTTTACTAAGGTAGGGTTGGTTGAACCAAAGATAATATTGTCTACATATATTTGAACTATTAATAGGTCATTATCTTTTCTTCTTAGGAATAATGTGTTGTCTATGGTCCCTCTTTGATAATTATTTGCAATAAGAAAGTTTGCAAATCTATCATACCAAGCTCTTGGAGCTTGTTTCAAACCATATAAAACTTTCTTAAGCTTGTGCACATGATTAGGATTCTTTGGATCTTGTTTCTTAATGACTTATTGGGCTTGGTACATACAGATGTATGCGGCCCAATCAGCATTAGTGCCAGGGGAGGATTTCATTATTTCATTACTTTTACTGATGATTTCAGTAGGTATGGCTATGTCTACCTAATGAAACATAAACATGAGTCTTTTGAAATGTTTAGAACTTTTCAAAATGAAGTACAAAATCAACTTGGTAAGACAATTAAAACCCTTCGATCAGATCGAGGTGGTGAATATTTGAGCCAAGAATTTGACCAACATCTAAGAAATTGTGGAATCGTTTCACAGTTGACTCCTCCAGGAACTCCACAATGGAATGGTGTTTCTGAAAGGAGAAATCGGACTTTATTGGATATGGTTCGATCTATGATGGGTCAAGTAGATCTTCCTTTATCCTTTTGGGGTTATGCCTTGGAGACAGCTGCATTCATTTTGAACCGTGTACCATCTAAAGCGGTTGAAAATACACCATATGAGATGTGGACTGGTAAGAGACCCAGTTTGTCTTTTCTTAAGATTTGGGGTTGTGAAGCTTATGTGAAAAGATTAATGTCAGATAAGCTAGCTCCAAAATCTATCAAATGTATTTTTGTGGGGTATCCTAAAGAAACTAAAGGGTACTATTTCTATATTCCCTCAGAGAACAAAGTGTTTGTTGCTCGAAATGGAGTCTTTTTGGAAAAGGAGTTTCTCTCCAAGAGAACAAGTGGGAGTATAGTACAACTTGAGGAAACTCAAGTTCCACAAGATATCGTTGAACCGTCTTTAGAGACGATTTCAGAACCACAAACAGTTGTGGAGCCTGAAAATGTAACACAAGTCCAACGCAGATCTGATAGGATACATCGTCAGCCAGAGAGATACGGATTTCTTGTGACTGATGATAGTCAAGTTATGCTCATAGATCAAGATGAGCCTACTACCTATCAGGAAGCTGTGTCAGGTCCAGATTCAGATAAATGGCTTGGAGCCATGAATTCTGAGATGCAATCCATGTTTGATAACCAAGTTTGGTCTTTAATTGATCCTCCAGAGGGTATTAAGACTATTGGTTGCAAGTGGGTTTTCAAGAAGAAAACTGACATGGATGGAAATGTGCAAACCTACAAAGCAAGGCTTGTGGCTAAAGGTTTCAAGCAAACTCATGGTATAGACTATGATGAAACCTTTTCACCAGTAGCTATGCTTAAGTCTATTCGAATTCTCCTTGCCATTGCAGCATACTATGATTATGAGATATGGCAAATGGATGTCAAAACTGCTTTCCTTAATGGAAATTTACTCGAGGATGTGTACATGACACAACCTGAGGGTTTTGTAAATCCTGAGAATTCAAAGAAGGTTTGCAAGGTTCAAAGGTCCATCTATGGATTGAAGCAAGCATCTCGAAGCTGGAATCTTCGTTTTGATGAAACAGTTAAGAACTTTGGTTTCATCAAGAATGAAGATGAACCTTGTGTTTACAAGATGGTCAGTGGGAGTGCAGTAGTGTTTCTGGTCCTATATGTGGATGACATATTGCTTATTGGAAATGATATCCCTACCTTGCAAAAGGTTAAGGCTTGGTTAGGCAATTCATTTTCAATGAAGGACTTGGGCGAGGCTACCTATATCCTTGGTATCAAGATCTATAGAGATAGATCTAAAAGGATAATAGGCTTGAGTCAGAGTACATACATAGATAAAATGTTGAAGAGGTTCAACATGCAAGAGTCCAAGAAAGGATTCCTACCTATGTCTCATGGCATTCATCTTAGCAAGAATCAATGTCCTCAGACATCTGATGAGCGAGATAGAATGAATAAAATTCCTTATGCTTCTGCTATAGGATCGATCATGTATGCCATGTTATGTACTAGACCAGATGTCTCATATCCATTGAGCACAACAAGTAGATATCAAGCTGACCCCGGTGAAGGTCACTGGACAGCGGTCAAGAATATTCTTAAGTACCTCAGAAGGACTAAAGATGTATTCTTGGTTTATGGAGGTTTGGATGACGAGTTAGTTGTAAATGGTTACACAGATGCTAGTTTCCAAACCGACATAGATGATTTCAGATCGCAGTCTGGTTTTGTATTCACATTGAATGGTGGAGCTGTTATTTGGAAGAGTTCAAAACAAAGCACTGTGGCTGATTCTACAACAGAGGCTGAGTATATAGCAGCATCAGATGCAGCTAAAGAAGCAGTTTGGTTGAAGAAGTTCATCAGTGAGCTAGGAGTAGTACCTAGCATTGCAAATCCTGTGGACATTTATTGTGACAACAATGGTGTCATAGCACAAGAAAAAGAGCCTAGGTCTCATCAGAGATCTAAACATATACTCAGACGCTACCATCTCATTCGAGACATCATCGATAGAGGAGATGTCAAGATATGCAAAGTTGACACAAATGATAACATAGCGGATCCATTGACTAAGCCTCTCTCACAGGTCAAGCATGATCAACATACTAGATCTATGGGTCTCAGATATTTGTAGGCCTAGTGCAAGTGGGAGATTGTTAGTGTATGTGCCCTAGGCCATGATTTGGATATTTATGTTATGCATTTATTATTAATAAAAGAGGTTTTATTATCATTATTGTTGGTTAGTATGTTACACAATTTTGATATATGTCCCTGATTCATTATTGTTATAGAGAAAAAATAATTTATAATCAGTATGAGTATTGATTTGATAATCATGAGATGATTATGTGTATGGTGATACGAATCAATCTCATAGATACTTGTTAGAGAACAGTGTATTGGATAGACCCATCATGAGATTACTACATGGATTAGCGTCATAAGTAAATCTCATGATAGTCATGTTTTAATCTTTTGACTTGAGATTGTCATAGTTTCCAACATAAGGACTATTATATTTTGACATGATCAAACGTTATCCGTAACTGGATAATAATAAAGGTCATGATTGAATGTGATAGAAATTATGTAGAGGATATTGAACAATCAAGATAGAATTTGTCCCTCTCTTTTGAGAGAGATATCTTTGGGCCCCTCGATTAGTGAGACTGTGAAATGCATGGCCGTGCTCAAATGAATTGATATTGTGATCAATATCATTTGTTTTATTAGTCTACTTAGAGATCGAGTAATCATATGTTTGAACTATATAAGTATGACGCTGACCATGACTTATGTTCAAACTAGATATCGTGTGACAAAGGGATTAGTGCATGTACTATTATTAGGCTAGTTGGACTTTACTCGTATTAATTGGGTAGTTGTAATGCCTTGCTAGAGGCCAATTACGACTTGTTGGTTTAATAGAGATTTAATCAACTGCCAATTAATATGGGCCTATCGGGTCACACACAAGAATGCGTAAGGCTGATATTAATAATATTAATAATATTAATATTGGATATTAATTATTATTATTATTATTATCGTTTTAATATTAATAATATTAATATTGGATATTAATTATTATTATTATTATTTTCGGTTTTTTGGTGATTATATATACATGTGTATTATTGGATAATAACAAGAGAATCCATATATGATATGGATTTTGAATATCCTGATAGAATCCGTATCTGATATGGATTTTGATTGGCATCCACTAATCCGATTAGGACTCGGATTCTGATGTCTACGTATGTGCATATATACTTGTATATACTTGTGTATCTCGTATACACAAGACACACGAAAAATACACAGAGTCATAAGAAAACCTTAGAGCCGTTTTTGTGAAAAACAAGTTCTTCAGCCGCGCCGTTTGAAGAGCTAGCACTCCGGGCGGAAGCGTTCGTGTGGATACCGACAGAGGGTGTTCGTGATTTCGCACCTCTTCTATCTGCAGATTTCGAATCTACGGAGGTACTTTTTGATTTCTGTTGTCGAATTAAACGAACAACATGGATCCTTGGTAGGAAATCAGAGATCAAGTTTTGTTTTCCGCTGCGCGTTTTTGCAGTGATCTCGGTTGATTTCCTAACAAAGTTGAAGATGTTTTAGAGAGAAGACGCATTAGGGAGAGCATGAGTCCTTATGTTGTGCTGTTGATTATCATGCCAAAGAAGGATAGATCTTGGAAGATATGCACCGATTGTCGTGCTATCAACAACTCTACGGCAAAGTATGGGTATCTTTTCCCTCATTTTGATTATATGCTGGATAAATTACATGTGCCAAATACTTTACTAAAATTAATTTGAAAACAGGATAACACCAGATTATAATTAAAGAAGGAGATGAATGGACAACTGTGTTTAAGACAAAATTTGGTATGTATGAGTGGTTAGTAATGTCTTTTGGGTTAACTAATCCACCAAGTACTTTCATGAGATTATTGAACCAGGTTTTGTGCGAATTCATTGAAAAGTTCGTGGTAGTTTATTTTGATGATATCTTGATATATTCTAAAACATTGGAAGAGCATATTGAATATTTACGTGATGTTTTAGAAACTTTGTGAAATGAATAGTTATATGCTGACTTTAAGAGGTGTGTTTTTTTTTTTTTTTTTGCCTTGATTAGATTAGTTTCTAGCATAGAACCAAAAGTTCATTATCTAATCAGGGGTTATGTTGTGAGTAAAAAGGACATTGAAATAGATCAAAAAGAAGTTAAGTTCGTCATTGAATAGCCTATTCCAGAGAACATTGTTGAAGTTAGGAGTTTTCATGGACTTACTAGTTTCTATAGGATTTTTATGGAAGATTATTCTTCTATTGATGCACTTCTTAATGAAATTGTGAAAAAAGAAGTTGGTTGTAAATGGAGAGTGCGCAACAAAGGGTGATTGATTTGCTAAAAAATTTACTTTTGCGCCTATTCTGAAATTGCCTAATTTCGATGATACATTTGAGATTGAATGTAATGCATCGGGGATAGATGCCGGGGCAGTTTTTGAATCAATCAAAAAGTCTAGTTGCATATTTTAGTGAAAAAATAAAGGGATCTCAATTGAATTATTCCATTTATGATAAAAAGCTATATGCATTGGTAAGAGTTTTACAAACTTGGCAGCGTTACTTACAACATAAGGATTTTGTGATCTATATTGATCATGAACCCCTTATACATCTTATAGGTCAAGGTAAGCTGAATAAAAGACATGCCAAATGGTTAGAGTTATTGAACAATTTCCATATGTCATTAAGTATAAGCAAGGGAAGGACAACATTGTTGTTGATACCTTGACCAGGAGGTATTGTTTGAATACGACTTTGTCTTCTCATCTGCTTGGTTTTGATGTTATAAAGAGTTGTATATTGATGATAATGATTTTTGTTTGACCTATGTTACATGTGCTGAATTTTCTTTTGGTAAGTTTTATAAACATGAAGGTTTTTGTTTAAAGAAAATAAATAGTGCATTCCTCAAAGTTCCATTCCTGAGATGTTGGTTAAGGAAGATTATGGTGGAGGTCTTATGGGTAACTCTAATGTGTTTAAAACTTTTGAAATCTTGCGTGGACTTTTCTTTTAGCCTCATATGCATGTTGATGTGGAAAAAATGTGTGCTAGTTGCGTAACTTATAAGCGAGCTAAGTCTAAGAGTCAACTGCATGGTTTGTATCAACCACTTCTCATCCCTTCTTGCCTTTGGGTTGATGTTTCTATAGATTTTGTTTTTGGATTGCCTAGTTATAAGAGGGGGAGGTACATCATCTTTGTGGTTGTTGATCATTTCTCTAAAATGGCTCATTTTATTGCATGTAAGAAAGTTGATGGTGCTTCGCTCATTGCTGAATTGTTATTTAAAGAGGTGGTTTGTTTGCATAATATGCCTAGAACTATTTTTAGTGATAAGGATACTAAATTTCTGAATCACTTTTGGCGTGTTTTATGGGAAATTTTTGGAACTACACTTATGTTTTCTACTACCGCACACCCACACCCACAGACGGATGCTCAAACTAAAGTTTTGAATAGACATATTCTCAATTGTGGTGTGTCATCATTCAAAAGAACTTGAAAATTAGGAGGATTGTTTTCCTCATATTGAATTTGCATATAATCGGAGTATACATAATGGTATTGTCCATTCTATGTTTAAAATTGTTTATGGCTTTGACCTCTTGTCCCTAGTTGATGAACTGCCTTTGCCTGCTAATTAACGTGCCAGCTTGGATGGAAAAGCAAAGGCTGGTCTTATAAAGAAATTGCATGAGAAATTTAGATTGCAAACTTATAAGAAAAATGAGCAATATGTAGGCAAGCAGGCAAAGGTAAGAAATATATGATCTTTGAACCTGTAGATTTGGTTTGGCTTCATTTGCGCAAGGAAAGATTTTCAAAAGAGAGGAAGTTTAAATTGCAGCCTAGAGGTGATGGATCATTTAAAGTACTTGCAAAAATGAATGATAATCTTATGTCCTTGATTGTCTCCAAGGTAAGTATGGTAATATATCTAATACTTTCAACGTTGCTAATCTATCTTAGTTTAGTGTAGATTTTGATTCGATGATGAATCCGTTCGAGCAGAGAGAGGATGATGGCAAAGGAGGGAATGCATGAAGAATACACACAACAGGAAGGAGATGGAGGAAGCATGTCCATGGCTTCAAATGAAGGTTTTCAAGGTTCACTTACAAGGAATAGAACAAAGAAGCTAAGGCACGACGTTTAAGCAATTCTACCAAAATGTGATTCCAAAAACATACATGACAAAGAGCCAAGTGTTTCTGAGTATTAGGTCAACTTTATAGAGCCTCAAATATGATTTTAAGTCATAAAGAACAGCATGGTATGTAGGGTGGGATGGACTTCAAAGTTCAAGGCATGCTCCTGGAATTCCAAATATATTTGGCCTTGCATGACCTTGTTTTAGGTCTAAATGGCTTCTAATTTATTTTAAACATTTTTAATTGTTTTCGAGTAATTTAGAAGTGTCAAAACACTTTTGGGGTCTGTCTAAAAAGTTGTCTTGTTTGATTTAAGTTACTGTTGATTTGAGCTTAAAAGAGGAGTCTAATATTAGTCAAACTCCATGGAAAGCCCCTATTTTATAGGAGACGGCTAGGGATTATTTTGCAGTCCTAAAACAATGTTTCAAAATGTCTTAAAGGAGTCTAAATAGTTGTTTCTATTTTATAGGAGACGGCTAGTGATTATTTTGCGGCGCTAAAACGATGTTTCAGAATGTCTTAGGAGTCTAGGTGAGTTGCTTAAGAGTTAAACAAGTAGAAGTCTTAGAATTTTCCTTTTAGCTTAAGTTTCCTTTTACTTGTCCGTTTCCTTTTTGAAGTAGGATTTCTTTCGTATTATTCTTATAGTCTTGGCCGCCCCATACACTATAAATAAGGGTTCATAGTAAGAGCTTTAGACATTAATAAAAATTTAAAAATTATTCTTGTGTTTTTAGTTTATGATTAAAGTTAGATTATATATCAACGTCTTAAGCGAAATGTTGTGAAAGAGTCAAATCCGACAAGGTTAGAGATATGTTTCAAGAGTGTTCCAGGTCTGACAGACTTCACCACAGGAATACCATCGGTCACCATTTCGGACCGGAAAACCCAACAAAATCTTCTAGACATATTTTTTGCATTATACCTAAAATACGTGAAAGAAAACACATCTACCAACCAATGTAACAAAAAAATTAAACAATACACAACAAACAATATGCGGATCATAATTATTAAATGAATATAGTAATATACATCAATACATACCTTTTATTTGCCTATTGTAGGATGAGAAGGAGTTGCCAAGGGACGCAAAAAGGTTCTTCGAGATGACATTGATTGAAATTGTTGCATAATATCTTCATCTTCAATGGTGCTAAAAATTTCATGCTCAAAATAACATAATAAATAATCCGATAGTACGTCATCCCCCAACCGGTTGCGTAGATCAGTCTTGACGATATTCATTGCAGAAAAATTAGAAAAAAAAACAACTGCCACAAAAGCTAGTGTTTAACAATGGGCATTCAGAAAAGCAGGTTACCTTTTATAGTTTATTGTCTGAATGCTGAATCAATGAACCAATCACATATGGTATACACAGTTGCCCGAAATGCGTAAACTAGTTTTTACACCAGCAACAACCAACACCAAGGATTTGAATGCCACCTAAGGGTATGTGTAGCTCTCAACTTTGAAACGACTTTAGAGCAACCAAATAAAATCACAAAAGCTGTGTAATTGTAGCATCTCCCCCTAAAGGAGTGGCACAACTGTGTGCCGTTTTCAAATTAATATGTATCAACTATTAAGCATCAGCTCTCACAGGATTCGTAAGATTAGCAACCAAAAAAAGAAACTTTCATCTTCATAAGCAAACTAATGCAAAGAAGTCTACTAGTTTTCAACGATTATCTTATGTTGCACATACTAAACCAATCTAAATTGCAAGGGGAAACCATCAAACCAATTGCAGAATCCAAACAGCCGACACCGGTCACAAGACTTACCATTTGAAAAAAGAAAACACCATAAAAGAAAATGTAGGTTTGAATATTTACCTCTTAGTGAATTATTGTTAATCCTGCTTGAGATTTTGATTGTAAAAACATTTGTTTTTGCTACCCTTCTTGTCCGACACTCAGCTCCATCTAAACGCCCTAGGAACTGTGCATAAGAGGAACCCTAGTCAGTAATCATAAAACCGTTTGGGAATTGGAAAAGGAATCCACCAATTTCTGTTCCAAGATTTTCCAAATCTTGAATTCTTCCTTCTTGGCCGATTTCAGCTTCTAAAATAACCAAACCTTCCGAACAAAAGGAAAACACCAGCCGACACAGTTCAAATTGCCAAAGCAGATCATATTCCAACAAGGAAAACTCTTACCGCCGAAGATAAACTCCAAAATGTGTGGGGGCTGTCCAAAATGTGTCTAAACGATGTGGAAAACGTGTGAATTAGGTAAAAACCACCAGCAACATAAAAAAACCTAGCTATTCAAATTGCTTGAACAACAACCGTGTGGAGAACTGAAAAGTCAATGGGGTTTTTTAGTTTTAATCTTTTTGCAATTTTAAAAAAAGTTTTAACCCTTTTTAATTTTTTTTAAATATATTTAAAAGACCAAACTCCGGTAAGTTTTAGACACATTTCAGTCACTTAGCAGAGAATTGCCGAACGCTAAACACTATGTGTCCACGTAACAGAGAGTCAGTGTTCTGTCAAGCAGAGACTCACTTTGAACTGAATGGCCAAAAATACAACTACACCTACCTATCTATAAGATTTTTCGTCGACGTTAGTGCCCCCAGGCCCCCCTCCCTCCGCCCCTGCATCCAAATCAAAAAGTACACGGTTTTAAGATTGAAAACGATCTTGAAACAACAAACAAAGCTACTCATGAAAGATAATTAGATAATCAGAAAAATATCGAGTCTTGGACGCTACAAACGTGCACCAGGTTTAGAAAATGTTATTTTAATATATATTTTATTTGTAAAAATATTTTCTTTAATTTACAATGTAAATTGCCCATTTTACCCCTTAGTTTTTTTTTGAAAAAAAAAGTTCATCTTCTTTGTTAATCCAATACCCCAACCCCGGCGTCAGCCTCCGCGGCCTTTAGCAAAGCCATCATCTGCATCCTCAAACAGCCCCCCGCCATCCAAACTCCCTCCAACACCAGCACACATCTCCACCACCATCTCACCCACAGCATCCCCACCACCAAAAATTCCCGTATGAGAACTCGGAGCCGCCGTCTTCCACTAAGGTTCGCCTATGGATAAAGACAAACGTAAGCTTTCATTTATAATGATCCTCCTTGTTTAAATTATATCCCAAATTACCACTGTATGTCTGTTCTATTTTTGCATTTAGGCTGCCTGGAGATTGGTCAGGTCGAGTTGGTGGGGTTGGGGGCAGGGGATGTACGTATTTTATAGCATATTTTTTTAACTAGGATACTAAAAATTGTATTAAAGGTAACACCAGTCAAGACTTGTTCCATTAGATTAACCATAGCAAAGATAGTCTAATTTCTATCCTGCCCCTCTCGTTTAACAGCAGTCTGAATCCTGAGGTATGTACGTACATATGTGACGTAACCGATCAAATTAGTGCTGAATCCACTATACATATCAATGACCCCTTTTTATATATCATACGATCAACAACCATACCAAAGCAGTAAGCGGTTGTCCTCAAGATACTTTCTTGGGCAATTGCTGCAGAACTGTCCCTTGGAGTCCTGGAACAAAAGGCGCCACGGCCTTCACCATCTGGTGTGAAGCTGCCTGGTGGGAGAATCAAACCACTGGAGCAGACTTGGGAGGGTGCCCTCACCATCTGGCGGTGTGGGAGCTTATTGATGGAAGAAGCCATTCAAAGAAGCCAACTTTCGTTTTTCCAACATATCTCTCCGAACCATATTCCACCAACATAGTCCACAGCTCTCCAACCGTCCACTCTTCTGATAGTATCCACTGTGTCACCTGCTCAACATAGTTTGCAAGTGAAATGAACGTGTGAACATGGAAACTATTGCAAATCAAGGAAAACAAAAGGGCGTTGATTTGGATTTAGACATTAACTCTTCAATCCATGCCGGCAAAAAAACCAGTATGCAGGGTACCTAGAAAAAGCAAAAATAGAACGTGAAACAACTTAAGTATACCTAAAAAGTTCTCTTGTAAAACTCCAGAGCGCTTCGAAAAATCTTATTATCGCAGTCGCAAATCTAATAAAATCAAACCCTGATACTATCTCCTGATCAACTTTTGCCAAATAATGTTTTTTAAAAATAAAATAAAATGAATAAAAGTCCCTGACAGTATTGGGCCATCATAATGTTACGAGCACCATAATTATTTGAATATCACTCAACACTTGCTTGAAAATGGAAATTCATAATAAGTAAATCAAATGATTCAAAAGAGGTAACATCAACCTCAAAACATCAGAGCATCAGCAGGTATCAAGAATGATTCAGCATAGGTTTCAGCGTGTCTATGAAACTTACACGATCATCCATTGCTCAGTGCCTCCCCTCCCCCAGCGAAACAACAACAGCAACAAGGGTAAGCTTCTACTTCCATGGAACATTTGTTTGGAAATTAAAGTCAAAAGGCGCCAAAATTGAAATTTAGCCAATCATGCAAAGACTAAATGTTTCCCACATATTTCATCATAAAATTTTGTCGGTCACCTAAACTAATAATCCTACCTTTACTGCTTCCTCAAAAGAACCTCGTACAAATCCTGTTCAAAGAAAGCAAGACCTTCTCTAAAAGGAACGGACGCAAATCTCTTCAGCATAAGAAAACTTGCATATATATATCAGTTTCTAGTCATGTTTTCAACAATTCATGTACCACAAAAAAGGAAACAACCAGTAATACAGACGTGAAATACCTGATCCACCGCCTGCAGTTGCTCCAAATCAAATGTGCAGTACAGGACGAATGGTCTCAGTGCCTGCAAGAAGTAAGGCATAGTAAGGCGCACACAACAACGCGCGATACTTCTTACAGCCATCAAGGCATAAAAGTATATACATCATCCATCAATAAACAAAACAAAAAGCTTTTCCCAGAGAAAAAAGGTCGGATAATCCGGGGCTATTCAATATATTTAACCTCCAAACTTAAGGAGGGAGTACAGCTGCGACATATTTAAAAGGAAAATAAATAGCACCTACTATGACAAATGGTTAAAGAAAATCATTTCAAGTTACAGATAAATAAATAAATAAATAAATAAAGCCAAACAATTAGCAGCAAGCTCGTTGTCAGATAAGTGACCACGGAGAATTCTTACTAAATGACCATCAATTTCAAAACATGTTTGCTAGAGGCTGCAACCAAGCTGGTTAGATAAGCATACCCCACAGCTGGATAACAACTACCAACACACTGATTTAATTAAGCACAAAGAGATTAATGCATGCCACACTGAAGCTGGACAACATAAAGTGTGGAAAATATGCCAACAATAGAAATCACCTGAGAAGCAGCAAGCCACTGCAGTATGGCTTTAACTTCAGGGTCGCCACCAAAAGCACCACATCCCCAATTTCCAGTAATAATACCAACTTTAATTTCATTTTCCAAAGCCTGATGGCCCTCAATAGCTAGGTTCACAGTATGCTGATTTCCAAAAGATCCGTCATATTGTGAATAATCTGATCGACCTTGAAGAAGCTATAATATCAAAAGTTAAAGATTACAAAGAAAAGCTAATTCATGATGCAAGCATACAGCATTTGATGAAGGATCATGTTAAAGCATATAATTATACAATCACATTGGCTGATACATGTATGAACTATGAATCCTCCCGCACCAGAAAGGCAAAATGCAACAACACTAAAAGCGTTATTCCCACTAAGACAAGATGCAGGTTTTAGAGAGAGAGAGAGAGAGAGAGAGAGAGAGAGAGAGAGAGAGAGAGAGAGAGAGAGAGAGAGAGTGTAAAAAGTAATGAACCTCAAAATCCCGGTTTTCATAAGCTTGAAACAGTTGAAGATACAGCTCATGTTTACACTGATCAGAAAAGCCACAGAATGCCTTGTTAATCTCTCTGTAACATAAGAAGGTTAAAGAACCATTAAAAGAAAAAGAAAACAAAGAAAAATGAAAGAAAAAAAAAGGAAAAAGAGAAGTTACAGAATGACTTGCATAGCAAAAGTAGGAGAATAAATTGACATAAATCCATCAAGAACGAGTTTCACGGGTATATCAAAATATTAAAACAAATAACTTCATCATCTTTAACTTTGTTGGAATTTATGTTTGTTAAGGTTATGTCCAATCAATTCTTTGTACTTAGACTTCTACTCTGTTAAAGGTAGGAGAGGAAAAAGCCAGTGTGGTTTCAACGACTCCTGCTCTGCATAAAAGATCAAAAGGTATTTAAGCATACTCACACACCTATGTCATCACAAGCATCCTTGGGTAAAGGTGATACCATAAATGATGACTTATTGCTGAAATATTTAAATCCCTAGTAACATTTGAGAAGCATAGCCAGTCAAGGGGAATGCAGTCTTTGTTCCACTTGGGTAATGCCAAAAAACATTGGCCATGCGTCCCCAATCCCACTCCCCCTTTCTTTTTCTCTCTCCGGTCTTTTTTTTATATTTTGAAAGAGGCATCTTGCATAATTTGGCTGACACTACTTACGGGTTGTGCATGAGAGGAAGTAAAGATTCTATTTTCACACTAGCAAGACAACAGGAGTGAAAACTCAGGACATTCTAGTCAGCATGAGAATGTATACAGCCTCTTGGAAGTGTGTGACCAAAGTGAGAGCTGAATTGGAGTTCAGAGATAGAAATGAACAACTGGATCACAAACCATATACTTAGCGGTTGTTGTTCTGGGGGTTTGGTAAATTTGGGTTTCTTGGTATACTTCAAGGTGGTGGGTTTTTTTAAAAAAAATATATATACTTCAAGGCTTTATTCCCTCTTCCTCTTCTGTACACTATTTGATGAAAATGATTACTCACCACAAGGAAGAACATGAAGTGGCATTCTTTGATCCAGGAAATCTAAAAATTAGGTACTCTGTAAATAATATGTACCTTACCTGCAAAAATTATGATGCAAATGACCAAGAAAGACCATGTTTTCAAGCATATGCTTACTCGGTGACACAAGAGAACAGTAAGCACTTTGCAATTTGTGTACTAAGCAAAACGTACAGGCTTGTTCACATAAAAAGATTACTGACACTTGGTAAAAAAAAATTGCAATTCTTCGGTCACAGAACCAGAGAGATGAAATGAGTCAAAGATTAATAAGCAAACTCGGACACCTTAAGAGGGAATCCAACTCAAATTGTTTCTTTCCAGGGTGACTTAGAGCATCAATAGCAATTATTCTCGTCTTATTCCTTCCCATGGAATCAGCATCTCTGTTGTCCACGTAATCACCAGAAAAACGGAATGAAGACGCATACCTACGAATCAGTCAAGCAAAGGGCTAAATTTGCAGCTACAGATAATCAAATGCAACGCAGATATAAGGATTTCAACTATGAATGAGAACCTAGTTCAGGCGTAGCATGCTTAACATACAGAAAGTCAAGTGTGAATACACAGCAAAATCTTTGATACACAATTTTGTTGAAATTTTCGATTTTATAGCAGGCCAATCACAACTTTGGACTGAATTACATAACGCAATCCTCAGCCTAAAGTAGCAAAAGGTTTACTCGCTACTGTTTCACACGCATTTATACATTTCCACTCCAAGCTACACAAAGTTACCACCTTACATGTTAACTTTCTGAGAGTAGGGAATGCCAGAAAGTGGGCAGAGAATGAATATTTTTTCCCTTATACATTCAGTGAAGCTAATTGTTGTATAAATACACCCCTAGCTAGTATATTGATATCAATCAATATCCTGTAATTGTAGGGATTGAGAATTACAGTCTTATCTTCATTGATTATAGCCTATCCAGAGATCATAGGATATCTCCCTTTTAACTACCTTATTACTATAGTATATTCTACCATTACTGATGTACATTATGACAGTATATTCCAACACTCCCCCTCAAGCTAGGATGTACATGTTCTTCATTCTCAGCTTGGTAACAAGTGCTCCAAAGCTCGCCTAATGAAGGACTTTGGTTAGGATATGCGTTATTTGTTGCTTGGTTGGAATATATGTAATATTGAAGCTTCCATCGTCAATTTTTTCTCGAATAAAATAGCAATCCACCTCTACATGCTTTGTCATGTCATGATGGACTGGATCATAGAAAATACTAACTGCATCTTTATTATCACAATAGAGCTTGATAGGTCCCTTCACTGGATGTCTTCAACTCCTCGAGTAGTCTTCTCAACCAGATGCCTTCACATAATCCATGAGCCAGGGCACGAAATTCTGCCTCCGCACTACTTCTTGCAATTACAGGTTGTTTCTTAGTGCAATATCCTGACGTTGACTTTTGGTCCACTCGTGATCCTGCCCAATCCGCATTCGTGTATACTTCTAGGTCTCTCTGAGTCTTTTTCTATGAAAACAACCAATGTCCGGTGTCTTTTTGAGATATCTTAAGATTCTATGTACAGCTTCAAGCTGCATCTCTCTAGGAGACTCTCAGGGAGAGTGCATAAACTGCCTTATCATACTCATGGCAAAGGCAATATATGGACGAGTATGAGCCTGATAAAGGAGCTTGCCAACCAAGCATTGATATTATCCTTGGTCTATCTTGTTCCCTTCATCAAGCCTTAGTTTGTTGTTTGGTTCCATAAGTGTTTCAGCATGTCTAATCCAAGCATTCCAGTTTCTCGTAGAAGGTCAAGCACATATTCCTTTGAGACACAACAATCCCAGAGGCATTTCTTGCCACCTCCATTCCGAGGAAGTATTGTAAAGGATCCAAGCCTTTAATCTCAAACTTGCTGGCAAGACAACCTTTCAGTAGTCTAATCAGTGTGATCGCCTCCAGTGATAATTATATCATCAACGTACACAATCCGTATAGTTCGCTTCCCATCGTGTCCATGCTTGTAAGACATCATATAATCAGATTGAGCTTGATGAAACACACAAGCATTGACAGCTTGAGTGAATTTACCAAACCATTCCCAGGGTGACTGCTTCAATCTATAGGCGACTTTCTCATTTTACATGCCATGTTTCTGCCCTTCTCGAATCCTGAAGGAGTATCCATGTATACTTCTTCATGTAGATCACCATTCAAGAATGGCAAGTCAAGGCATACTGCTAACAACAGCAGTACTCTTATAGAGTTCAACTTTTCCACGAGAGCAAAGGTTCTTTTGTAGTCCATCCCATGCAGTTGAGTGAAGCCTTTGGCGACCAGTTTAACTTTGTGTCTGTTAATGCTCCCATCTGTGTTGAAATAGAAAACACTCATTTACATATTACTGGTCTCTTACCATCTGGCAGTCTTACAACGTCCCAAGTATCATTTCTCTTCAGCACCTTTATCTCCTCTTGGATTGTTACTCTCCACTTAGAAGCTGCAGTGCCTCTCCTATATTTTTAAGCATTCGGGTCTCTGTTAGGGTTGTAAATCCTGAGAAGGCTAGAGACAGCTTATCAGTAACAACGAACTTAGATATAGGATATTGAGTACAGACCCTCTTACCTTTCCTTAGAGCAATAGGTAGATTTAGTGTTGCCTACTCTTAGCTTTCAAGAATATCCATGTTGCTAGCTTCTGTAATAGGTTTCTCCTCTGGGAGAAGGGTCAGTTCCAAAGGTTGATCATACAGAGGAGTGGAGTCGTTATTATCCCGAGGCTTATTCGGCCGAGATTAGACAGTAGCTTAGAGTTTTTTGTTGGCTTATCTGAGAGTACTTTTCTGATTGTAAGGATCTTTGTTGGAAGTTTTATTGGGAAGGTATTTGCTGGGAGTTTTGTTGGGATGACATATCTCCCCCTGAAGCACTAGTTGGAGGCAGTGCTTCATCCAGAAGAAGGGGGAAAACTGGAAAACAGGTTTAGGGAGAAGCTTGGTTGTCTCGCCCACAACTCCCCCTGAGTCTAAGACTAATGGAAAAATGGTACTGTTTTTTGAAAAACTGACATCCATAGAGACATAGACTCGACGATGGGTGGTAAAGTAACATTTGTAGCCATGTTGAGTAAGAGAGTATCCAATAAATACACATTTATGGGATCGTAGATCAAGTTTGGACCTGTTTGGGAATCTGTCATGGACAAAGACAGTACATCCAAAGGTTTTCAGGGGTAGAAACTTGCCAACATAGAACAGAGGGTATATGTAATGAAGAAGTGAGATGGGAGTTCTGTATTGGAGAGTTTTGAAGGAAAGACGGTTGATAAGGTGACAAGTTGTTAAGACAGCCTCACCCCACAAATATTGAGAAACATGCATGGTGAATATTAGGGCCCGAGCAACTTCGCTGCTACACCGTTTTGTTTCGATGCATCAAGGCAAGAACTTTGGTGGATGATGCCACTAGAAGCTAAGTAGCCACCTAATGTGTGTTTGAAGTATTCAGTGTCATTATCGGTGCGTACGACTTTGATAGTTGTTTGAAATTGGATCTTTATTAAAGAGTGAAAGTTTGGAAGATGGCCAAGACTTCAGTTTTTTCTTTGAAGAGGTAAACCCAACACACCCTGGTATGGTCATCAATAAACGTAATAAACCACCTTATGCCCAAGACCTTTTTTTATGCAGGATGGTCCCCAAATGAACTATGTATAAGAGAAAATAGATAAGTTTCTGAATGAGGCTTAGCATGGTATGGATTTCTTACATGCTTAGCAAGTTGACAAGCCATCACAATGAAAGGTAAGAACTTTTTATTACTGAAAAATGAAGGAAACATTTTCTTAAAATAATAGAAAATAGGATGACCAAATCTACGATGTAGTAGCAATACATCATTATCGGAAGAATGAAAGGTTGAAGACACACTGTGATATACTGAGATTTTTGTGGCTGGAACTGGTTTTCTCCCACAGTTGTCTTCCTCGAGATAATGAAGTCCTCCTTTCTCTCTAACAATGCCAATGTTCTTCATTGAACCCTGCTCCTGCATTAGACATGAGGTTGCTAAGAAGTCAGCAATGCAGTTAAGGTCTCTGGTAAACTTACTTATAGAAATCAGATTGCACGTTAATTTAGAGCTATGGAGGGCAACTTGGAGTGTCAGTGATGGAGATATCTAGATGGACCCTTTACCAAACGACAAAGGAGTAAGTGCCATCTGCAATTTCGACCTTCAAATTGCCATGGTTTGCGACATACGAATGGAACAAGGAGTTACTTGTCATATGGTCCATGGCTCTTGTATCGAGGATCCAAAGAGTTTTTCCTACATGATTAGCTATACCTTGCTGAACAACATTTCTGGCTTTATGAGCCTAAATCTGTCCTTAGGAGGGTAAAAAGTTGTTCAAACTGTGCTTGGTTGAGGGATACACGGCCGGGACTTTATCACCAGTGGATGCCCCCTCAGCAGCAATTTGGAGTCATCAACTGTGAGTTGGTTTTCTTGGCTTGATGTCTCCTAGTTTTCTGTGAAGTTCCCAGCACTTATCTTCGGTGTAGCCTAGTATGTTGCAATGGAAACACCTGGGTCGTGAGTTGGGACAATTTGCAGTGCATCTTGATACCAAAGCAAAAGTGTCAACAGGTCTATCACCTGAGGAGTTAAGAAGATCCTTACATTCTTCCAGCATCACTTGTCTTCTGCTCTCTTCTCTTCGAACATCAGCAAATATCTCACTGAGAGAAGGAAGAGGCCTTCTCCCCAGTATGCGTCCCCTTACATCATTCAATTTCTTATTTAGTCGAGCAAAGAATTCATATAAGCGTTCCTTTCTCATGTGCCCCTTGAACTTGATATTGCTTTCAAGGTCACCTCAGTCAGCCTCTTAATGGATGTCTAGCTCTTGCCAGAGAGTTTGCAAGACATTATAGTATTCTGTGATGCCAAGATCACCTTGTTGCATCCCCTTGAGTTTGTTTTTTACTTCAAACACTTCGGATGCATTTTCAAGGTCCGAGTAGTTCTCGTTGACCGTCTCCCATATGGCTTTGACCGTCCTCAGGAACAAGTAAGTGCAGCTAATATATGGCTCCATCGAATTGATAAGCCATGACATGACAAGTGAATTGTAGAGTTCCCAACTCTGGTACTGTGGGTCTGAGACATCATAACGTGGTATATCATAAAAAATGAACCCAGATTGCCTCTGGCTTTTACACCATCAGCTCTGACTGAGACCAGAAGAGAAAATTCCTCCTATTCAGTTTGTGGTTAGTGATTTGGAGGGATGATCCTTCATTAAAGGATTGAAGACAGATGTCTGACTGAGACACCAGCATCGGTTTGGCCGTAGAGGAAGTCTCTATTGACCTATAGCTTACCTGCCCTGCACTCATTGGTATGGCTGGATAATAGACGTGGGTGGCTAGGTTTAAGCTGGTGGTTATGATACCATGAAAGTAGAGAAAGCCAGAAATGGGCAGAGAAGGAATAATTTTTTTCTCTTCTACATTCAGCGAAGGTAATTGCTGCATAAATACACCTACCTAGCTAGTACACAGATATCAATCATTATCTCATAATTGTAGGGATTGAGTATCTACCATAATTATAACCTATATCCAAAGATCATAGGATATTCCCCTCTTAACTGCCTCATTAATATAATATATTCTACCATTACTGATGTACGTTATGACCGTATATTCCAACATTTTCTCAAACATATAACTCTTTTATAATTTGGTTTCACATTCCTTCAAAATAACCTACACCACTCAATGCCATCATCTAGAAGGAAAAGGAAGGAGCACCATAAGACTTATTTTGCATGCAAGCACAATTGAAGCGTTAGATCAATCGAGCCTCTTTTCTTGAGAACAGACGTCCAAAAACATCCTCACAGAAGACGCCTACGACCCGGCAAAAGAGACTAAATAGTATGCTCCTATTTTGCGAGAACGAGTAGGACTTGGTAGTTTTAGGCCTTCCTAATTGGTTTTATTGCTGTCACAAACATTGACTGTGTTCTACTAGCATACTGAAACTGTAGCAACACAGAATCTTGTGTACTTATCCAACAAAAGAAAAACAAAAAGGAAGCCATCTCCTTGTAAAATCTACATTCAACTAAAGCTATGACAGTGTTAATCCAAAAAAGCTACCACTCATTACGCCAAAAATTACAATGTCAACTAGCTGTTAATCCTCAAGTCAGATACACACTAAAACATGTGATAATAAAATCTATTAATCATTGATCACCAAAACCACGATACAACAGCAAACATAGACAACACTGTTGGGGGAAAAACATGTTACTGTGCATTATACAAAGCACAAAAGATTAATAACTCAAGCATTAGCAGATGGGACGATTTCGCTCATATCACAGTACAAGAAAATGCAGAAGGTAAAGCATAATAAGGTCCAAGTATCAGCAGTCTGAGATTGATCTAGATCATGAGACAGCTTAACAAGAGAAGACAGCCAATGGTCATGGCGGTTGAAGGCATAAGCGTTTAAGACAAACAAGACATGCTAGAAAACAAGTCAAGTTAATAAAGGTCACAAGCATAATCATTCGTTGGTAATCTTGCAATGAATTTCTGTAGCATAGACCAGACAACCAAACCCCAATATCCAAGCTCACCCTGTATACTTTGAAAACCTTTCTGAACCAACAATTTCTATAGCTTCATTGACTTTCATGGCAGACAAGAAAAGCATCCCAAGTATTAGTTCTGGATTGATCATAAAGCGGATCTCTTCCTGAAGACAATACACCAAATACTGTGTTCAGGTGATTGTAAGGACTAAACATAAGTGATCAAAAAAAAGTTATAATCATAACAATGACCACCGAATTGATCAAAATAAAAAAAACTCCTTTTCTTCTGACATAGCGAGTAAAATTCAAGATTACAATCTAAAACACTAGGAAGTATAGTCCACTCCAATCAGTTCAACAAACTCCATCTTCCAGTCCAGTCGTTCAGTTATGAAGTACTTATTTGTAATTAAGTGAACAAAAGATTTGGTAGAGATCAGTATTTTTTTTTTACAAATGATAGGTATAGATCCTCAGGAATGTGGGGCAAATGCAGAGGATGTCATTGTTATAGTAATTTTCTTGTATAACTAAGAAAGCAATCAAGGCCAGATCCAAGGAAAAGAAGCACAAACCTGTACACAGCCCCGATACAGGACTCCACCTCCTAAATATCTATTTGCAAAGTCAACTTCAAGGGCTTCACACGATCTGTGATCTTCAATTAATCCAGCATTATCGACCTCCAGAGAGCAGAAAATAATATACTAAATAAAGAAACAAATTCCTCTGACTCTGCCTGAATTCGATGCTTATGATTTAAGAACAGCATATAATTTTGGGCAAGCCATACATACAGAAAGAAACCATCCAACATATTCCTTCAAAATTCCCAACCTATAACAAAGTCTATTCTTCAATTATTGATATAGGGCGAAACTAGGAAATCACTACCTCAAAACGGCAGAGAAAAATATTAGATTTGCTCCAAAATTCCTTCTTCAGAAAAGATAATGGCAGAACCTTCCTCTCGAAGGAGACATTGCCCAAAGGCATGCATGAACATATCCTCTCAAAATAGTGAATAATGCACTTTATTTTGCTTTCCTGATTCTCCATGTAATTCTCATATAGGCACCTGCAAACATGTTATCCAATGAAACCACTTCTATATTTGATCTCTGAATATGACTTAATAGAGGTGTACTAACAGAAATAAGGCTAATATATGCAGGGTCCAACAAAGACTCATTCATTCTGTCAGACATATCTGAGGGCTGACTGCAAAATTATTGCTAAAATCTTGGGCATTCTCATCAAGCAGAAAAAGTACTCATTCTGTCAACCAATCACCACTGTCGCAAATGCCACGGAAGAAAGCCGTGATAAATGCTTGCCCCTGAAGTGTAAATGACTATTAAGACAAGCTAACAAGTGAAATAATTCTTTTCCCACAACAAATGGCAACAGTCAGGTTAATATGCACTCCCTGTACCTGGCACAATAAACACATATCTCTAGTCCAAACAGTCTATCAGGTAGCAACATCCTTGAATCAGTGCACAGAAATGTTTTGCCAGCATTGTCCTCAAATTATTGCATAGAAAGTTAAAATTTGATATTCCATTCGAATCTAGAATTTCTGCACAGATACATCATGTTCCGCATGTACAATCCAACACAATCACTTCATGACCGAAGTCTTAAGAGTTTCTAATTTGCATTCATGAATTTAAACATCAAAGGAAGATCTGAACAACCAAGAACCATTATCACATAAAAGAAGCAATGGAACAATGCAAAGACATTCTTCCCTCTTGTACAAAAAAATTCTTGGTTGGACCTCTTATCTAAACATTGCTACATAAGCTACAAGATAGTTTCTTGGGCTAGAAAAACTCTATGACTTCATTAATACACACATATAAAAGGATGGTTGCAAGACATTTCAACACATGTCTCTGCAGTTGATCAGCATTCAGGTTATCTTGTGAGTATCTCTCTATCTGATCAGAAAAGACAATGGACAAGCTAATTTTTTCCCAAAAAGCATGATTAGATCACTACTTATTTCAGATATAGACTTTAATTCATTGGATTAAGCTTACAAGTCCTTTTAGAGATTCTTACACTCAAGTGATTCCTCAGATATCAGATTTACCAGATTAGGAATGTCTCTGGAGGACAAAACAAACACCTTAATTGAGGGGATGTACAGCCTGACGTACTTCCGCTTCTTAGATCTATGGCATCAACAGCCAATCAATTCTGAGTAGGCTACTTGGCACTCCTAATAAATTGCAAAGGTGAAGGAGGAAAGGAAAATCACAAATCAGGGGAAGATAAGTGATGAGGAGTAGAATTACCATAACAAATAATAACAATAGAGGAAAAGTGATGAGGAGTATAAATCAGCTGCCTTCATTTGGAAGACTCCAGATTCAGGGTTAACAGAGCAAAGAGCACCAGAGTGCTGATTGGGCACCTAAAAAAGGACTTGTCAAAACTGTGCAGACTGGATACTAAGAAAAAGAACGGATCATCTAAGGTATTTTGCCCAAAGAAATAATAAAAAAAAGGACATATGCTATTGATAGATGATTGCTCTATAATCGGCAGTAGCCTTTATATGGCCACAAAACTACTTACATATATAGCTGTAATACCTCATTGTTGCTGCAACCAAAAATGCTACATACACATTGGAGCACTGAAAAGATAAATGCATACAGTGGGATGAACGGAAATAGTAAAGCTAATCACATACTCGAATAATCCATCAAAGTTGATAGACGGAAGCCTCGTGGAAGCCCTCTCAGCGGTAGGGAAGAGACAAAAAAAAGCACATGCGAGAAAAGCAACCGATTAATTCCTGGAATAAAAACAGAGGCACCCATCATATTACGGGAACTCAATCACCATCTATCCTTCTATTTCAAGTTTCCATTTAAAGAAATAGCAGACATTTACATGAAGTAGAATGAAAGAAAACGTAGAAGTAAGGACAACATACTTGACTAAGAATCACAATGCCAGCGTGCTGCTGCTCCAACAGACGAAGACAGGATTCGACTCCGTTAACAGTAGGTGGATTCTGATAATGCGTCTCGAGAAGAAACGGCAGTTTCAACAGCAAATCAGCCATCTTAGGTAAAATATCGTTGAACCACCTGTCAGCATCAGCCCTAGGAATCAACTGGTCGCTCATTAGTTAATTCATTTGCAGCCAGCTTACCAACTCAATTGCAACTTAAATGACAGGAAAAACAAACGAAAACGAAGAGACGTACGTCGTCAAAGAAGAGAGAGTAGCCAAGGAGAGCGGAGGAAGAAAGCAGGGTGAAATGAGCAGAGAGGTCTGAAATGGTGAGAGAGAGGAGACGGCCAGAGTTGACGTTGCTGAAGACAGGGCCTTTAGAGAGGGCTTTGAGTGGTACGAGGATCGCCGGCGGCCAAAAGAGCGAGGATGATCGGAGAACAAGGGGTAAAAATGGGAAAATTGACTTCAAGTCCTCCCGATTCTCCATTTTCTCTATGCAGGTAAGTTCAAAGCCTTGAAAGAGAAGAACGACTTGGTCGATTACTTGAGTTCACAACAGATGCAATCTAGGCTGCGGAACTAGCGCTTTAAATTATTTAGTATTGTTTAAAGCAATGAACTTGTGAATTTGATTTTTTCTCATTAACATGTCTGAATAGTCTTTTAAATATAAATTACGTAATCAGATGACAAAACAATCCAATTTTTTTCGAACACTGTGTAAACACTGTTTTTAGTATACCAACAACTTCTAGTATTGTTTAAAGCAGTGATTAGCTTGCCCAGAGCTTTGACCTTTTAAGTTTTGGGCTCGAATAGTCATCTTTTTATCTTGAGTTCGGTTATTTTCTCTATTTTTAATTAAAAATATCAATAGTTAGGTCACAAATATGTTGGAGATTTAAAGGTTTGGGCTTTGGCCCATTAAATAAGGTTGCAAAACTTGGTTGAGCAACGTACTTTGAGCTTAATTATGATGAGTTTCCAATAATGAAAGTCGAAAACTAATGTGTCCTTAATTATCTACGTAACGAGTAGTTAATTTTAGGCTATGGAATCACTCAATTACGATATCGGGTGAATGAGAAATTAATGCTCAAAGTGGATGGAAAACGTTGTTGATGGGTGACGTGTCACCCTTATGGAGGAATACCACATTGGATGTGTCCATGTGGCGTGAGAAGTTTTCTGACGGACATTGATCGATGACATCGATCGATCGATCACTTCGATCGATCGATGTCATCGATCGAAGCTGGACAGGAAACTTCAGATCATTCTGTCTTACATCGATCGATCACATCGATCGATCGATATAATCGATCGAAGTTGGACAGAAAGGTTCGAAATGATTCTGACGTACATCGATCGATCACATCGATCGACCGATGTCACTTCGATCGATCGATGTGATCGATCGAAGTCGGACAGCGTGCAGAATTCTTTCTGCTGGGCGGTTGTGTTTTCAAACTTGAAACCAACGCTATCCTCCTACATGTGGTAAGATCAATCTGGTTTGATCTATTGGTGGCGGAAGAGGCAGCTTTGATCTAACGGCCGAGATTTAAACTGACCTAACTGCCCAACCGAATGTGGTTTCTATCTAACGCTCCAGGTTTAAATCTGCGAATCAGTTTTCAATCTAAAGGCTTAGATTAAACCTTCCAAAACTGGATAGGAGGTTTTCATCTAACGGCTTAAATCAAACTACGGTTTTGATCCGACGGTCACGGTAACCTGTTCTCCAACCGACTCCCCTATATAAACAGGGCAAGGGTTGCATTCTAGACACACACTTACTCATTGCATTCATAGCATTCAAGGCTTTGCATCCCGTCCAAGAGAAGTCAGGACACTCGAAAGTTCGAAGCAGTTCAAGTTCAGCAGTGCCGCTCAACTGAACAGGTACCCCGTTGTATCCTGGGAGACGGTTGCTAACGCCGGTTGGGCACAGTATACCGGAGCAATACGTCTTAAGGACAGAGTCCTCGACTCGCCCCGGGTTTGGTTTATTTTGTTATTTCCATACGCACACACCGAACGACTGCGTCTTAGTACAGGATTGATTGTTTCCAACAATCTTAAGACGTATTTCGATTCAATTATTTCCTGTACTGTTTTTTTAAATTTACACAAACCAGTGTTCTGGCTGATTTGCAGTCTACTTCTACTCATTTCATAAACCCGATTCTGTTCTGATCTGTACGTTTTGATCGAACTGAACAGGAATGGAACACGAAAGCTCGAACTCTGTTCAAGGCTTTAATGGTGCTCACTCCGTGTCCCGCACCTGAAGGGGCAAACAATATTGCTGCCCGCCGGCGCACCGTTCAAACACGGTTCCGTTGGCACCTACTGGAGGGTCTCAAATGAATCCAGCTGCCACAGCTGCTCACGTGGAGAGCCGGAAATGTTCGCTGGCAGTTTCTTCAAGAGCTGGCAGCAGAAGATGCTGTTCTATCTCACGGCGCTGGGACTGGCGAGAATGCTAAGCGAGGATCCACCCGTGGTTGAACCTGTGGAGGATCAACAACAGAATATGCAGAACGCCTTGGGTGCTGAGGCTTGGGCGTATACAAATTTTTGTTGTTTAAATTTGATTTTGAGTTGCCTAGATAATACTATCTACGGCGTGTTTTGTACATATAAAACTGCAAAAGCTTTGTGGTCGGCTTTAGATAAAAAGTATCGCACAGAAGATGCTGGTACGAAAAAGTTGATAGTTGGGAAATTTCTCGACTATAAAATGTTAGATTCCAAAACTGTAATTTCGCAGGTTGAAGAAATACAGATGTTGGTATCTGAGATGGAAGAGGAGGGCATGACGCTCAGTGAATCTTTCCAGGTTGCGGCTATGATTGAGAAGCTGCCTCCTTCGTGGAGGGAATTTAAGAGCTATCTCAAACACAACGAAAGGAGATGAAAATGGAGGATTTGATTGTCCGTCTTCGTATTGAGGAGGACAATCGTCGTGCCGAAAGAAAGCCGTCCACATCGTCTGGTCAAGCCAAGGCTCATGTTGCTGAGGAAGAACAGAAAGAAAAATAACACTTTGGGCGTGAACGTCAAGGGCAAGGAAATTGCAAAGAAGTTCACAGGTAAGTGTTATAACTGTGGAAAACCAGGGCACCGAGCAGTGACTGCCGAAAGCCCAAAAAGATCAGAATCAAAATAAAGCGAAAGCAAATCTGGTCGGCGCAATGGAAGACTTGAACCTCGCAGTGGTGACCGAGTGCAACGCAGTGGGAAACCCGCGTGAATGGTGGGTGGACACAGGGGCCACTCGACATGTTTGTGCGAACAGGGCTATGTTCAGAGAATATGTACCCACGACAAACAACGAACAACTTTCATGGGAAACTCCAACAGCTCAAAGATCGAAGGATCGGGCAAGGTGATCCTGAAACTGACCTCAGGAAGGGAGTTGACCCTGCAGAATGTGTTGCATGTTCCTGACATAAGGAAAAATCTGGTTTCTGGCGCGCTGCTAGTCACTCATGGGTTCAAGCTTGTTTTTGAGGCAAACAAATTTACACTTTCTAAGAATGGGGTGTATTTGGGAAAGGGGTATTTCTGATAACATGTTCAAGTTAAATGTTATGACAATTGTACCCAAGAAAGTGCGCCCACGAGGCTAATAAAATTGTTTCCTCTTCTGCTTACATGCTTGAGTCTTCTTGTTTATGGCATTTTCGTTTGGGACATGTTAATTACAAGTCAATACAACGAATGATTAATCTTGACTTATTGCCCAAACTGGACTTTAGTAATAAAGAAAAATGCCAAATATGTGTTGAAGCAAAATTAACAAAAGCGCCATTTCCTTCAACAGAACGAAACACTGAATCGTTGGATTTAATTCATACAGATTTGTGTGATTTAAAGTTTGTGCAAACAAGAGGAGGTAAAAAGTACTTTGTAACTTTTATCGACGATTGCACTAGATACTGTTATGTATACTTGCTAAGTAGCAAAGACGAGGCCCTTGATGCTTTCAAGGATTATAAAAATGAAGTTGAGAATCAACTTAAAACGAAAAACAATTCGTAGTGATAGAGGTGGCGAATATGATACACGTTTAATGAATTCTGTTCAGAACATGGCATTATTCATCAAACGACTGCACCATATTCACCTCAATCGAATGGTATTGCTGAACGCAAAAACCGTACTCTAAAGGAGATGATGAATGCTATGTTGATAAGTTCGGGTTTACCTCAGAACTGTGGGGGGAAGCAATTCTCTCAGCCAACGTCATTTTAAATAGGATTCCGTCCAAAAGACGGATAAAACCCCATATGAACTTTGGAAAGGCTATAAGCCTAGTTACAAATACTTGAAAGTGTGGGGGTGTCTGGCGAAGGTTGCTGTACCTAAACCAAGACAAGTGAGAATGGGCCTAAAACAATTGATTGCATATTCATCGGCTATGCAACGAACAGTAGTGCATATCGTTTCTTAGTGCACAAATCGGACATTCCCGAGATACATGAAAATGTTGTCATGGAATCGAGGAATGCAGTGTTTTTGAAAATGTCTTTCCGAAGAAAGACAAAGACAGTGAAGAAGCTAGCGCTAGTAAGCGAGTGCGTGAGACGACTCCTCAAGAGACGGAGGAACCTCGTCAAAGCAAACGAGCCAAAATACCGACGTCTTTTGGCCAGACTTTCTAACCTATATGGTAGAAAATGAGCCAAGGAATTTTTCCGAGGCTATGTCAACTCCAGAAGCTCCATTCTGGAAAGAGGCAATTAACAGTGAGATAGACTCGATTCTTCAAAATCACACTTGGGAGTTGGTTGACCTTCCACCTGGAAGTAAACCGCTTGGTTGCAAGTGGATTTTCAAGAAGAAACTTAAAGAGGATGGGTCTATTGGAAATATAAAGCCAGGTTAGTAGCCAAGGGCTACAGACAGAAAGAAGGCTTTGACTTCTTTGACACCTACTCACCAGTGACTAGGATCACTTCCATAAGGATGCTAGTAGCCATTGCTGCAGTCTATGATTTAGAAATCCATCAAATGGATGTAAAGACTGCCTTTCTTAATGGTGAGTTAGAGGAAGAGATTTATATGGAACAACCCGAAGGGTTCGTTGTTCCAGGACAAGAAAAGAAAGTGTGTAGACTTGTTAAGTTTTGTACGGACTTAAACAAGCACCCAAGCAATGGCATTTAAAGTTTGATCAGGTAATGATGTCAAATGACTTCAGGATCAATGAGTGCGACAAGTGTGTACATCAAGAGCACACCAAGTGCCTATGTAATAGTATGTCTCTATGTAGACGATATGCTAATCATGGGCAGTACTCGTGACATCATCTTGAGTACAAAGAAGATGTTAACACGAAATTTTGATATGAAGGACATGGGGGTTGCCAATGTTATTCTGGGATAAAATTTCTCGGATGGCTGATGGTCTTGTTATGTCGCAAACTCATATATTGATCTGTTCTCAAAAGATTCAATATGTTTGAAACAAACCGATAAAAACCCCACTTGACTTAAGTATACACTTAAGGAAGAATCGAGCGCGACCTGTAGCTCAGTTAAAGTACTATCAGGTTATTGGAAGTCTCTGATGTACATAACGAATTGTACAAGACCAGACTTGCTTGTTCAGTAAACAAATTGAGCAGGTTACAGTA
>AP025065.1:25611145-25740321 GCA_036186865.1 Eustoma russellianum
GCTGGTCTTATAAAGAAATTGCATGAGAAATTTAGATTGCAAACTTATAAGAAAAATGAGCAATATGTAGGCAAGCAGGCAAAGGTAAGAAATATATGATCTTTGAACCTGTAGATTTGGTTTGGCTTCATTTGCGCAAGGAAAGATTTTCAAAAGAGAGGAAGTTTAAATTGCAGCCTAGAGGTGATGGATCATTTAAAGTACTTGCAAAAATGAATGATAATCTTATGTCCTTGATTGTCTCCAAGGTAAGTATGGTAATATATCTAATACTTTCAACGTTGCTAATCTATCTTAGTTTAGTGTAGATTTTGATTCGATGATGAATCCGTTCGAGCAGAGAGAGGATGATGGCAAAGGAGGGAATGCATGAAGAATACACACAACAGGAAGGAGATGGAGGAAGCATGTCCATGCTTCAAATGAAGGTTTTCAAGGTTCACTTACAAGGAATAGAACAAAGAAGCTAAGGCACGACGTTTAAGCAATTCTACCAAAATGTGATTCCAAAAACATACATGACAAAGAGCCAAGTGTTTCTGAGTATTAGGTCAACTTTATAGAGCCTCAAATATGATTTTAAGTCATAAAGAACAGCATGGTATGTAGGGTGGGATGGACTTCAAAGTTCAAGGCATGCTCCTGGAATTCCAAATATATTTGGCCTTGCATGACCTTGTTTTAGGTCTAAATGGCTTCTAATTTATTTTAAACATTTTTAATTGTTTTCGAGTAATTTAGAAGTGTCAAAACACTTTTGGGGTCTGTAAAAAGTTGTCTTGTTTGATTTAAGTTACTGTTGATTTGAGCTTAAAAGAGGAGTCTAATATTAGTCAAACTCCATGGAAAGCCCCTATTTTATAGGAGACGGCTAGGGATTATTTTGCAGTCCTAAAACAATGTTTCAAAATGTCTTAAAGGAGTCTAAATAGTTGTTTCTATTTTATAGGAGACGGCTAGTGATTTTGCGGCGCTAAAACGATTTCAGAATGTCTTAGGAGTCTAGGTGAGTTGCTTAAGAGTTAAACAAGTAGAAGTCTTAGAATTTTCCTTTTAGCTTAAGTTTCCTTTTACTTGTCCGTTTCCTTTTTGAAGTAGGATTTCTTTCGTATTATTCTTATAGTCTTGGCCGCCCCATACACTATAAATAAGGGTTCATAGTAAGAGCTTTAGACATTAATAAAAATTTAAAAATTATTCTTGTGTTTTTAGTTTATGATTAAAGTTAGATTATATATCAACGTCTTAAGCGAAATGTTGTGAAAGAGTCAAATCCGACAAGGTTAGAGATATGTTTCAAGAGTGTTCCAGGTCTGACAGACTTCACCACAGGAATACCATCGGTCACCATTTCGGACCGGAAAACCCAACAAAATCTTCTAGACATATTTTTTGCATTATACCTAAAATACGTGAAAGAAAACACATCTACCAACCAATGTAACAAAAAATTAAACAATACACAACAAACAATATGCGGATCATAATTATTAAATGAATATAGTAATATACATCAATACATACCTTTTATTTGCCTATTGTAGGATGAGAAGGAGTTGCCAAGGGACGCAAAAAGGTTCTTCGAGATGACATTGATTGAAATTGTTGCATAATATCTTCATCTTCAATGGTGCTAAAAATTTCATGCTCAAAATAACATAATAAATAATCCGATAGTACGTCATCCCCCAACCGGTTGCGTAGATCAGTCTTGACGATATTCATTGCAGAAAAATTAGAAAAAAAAAACAACTGCCACAAAAGCTAGTGTTTAACAATGGGCATTCAGAAAAGCAGGTTACCTTTTATAGTTTATTGTCTGAATGCTGAATCAATGAACCAATCACATATGGTATACACAGTTGCCCGAAATGCGTAAACTAGTTTTTACACCAGCAACAACCAACACCAAGGATTTGAATGCCACCTAAGGGTATGTGTAGCTCTCAACTTTGAAACGACTTTAGAGCAACCAAATAAAATCACAAAAGCTGTGTAATTGTAGCATCTCCCCCTAAAGGAGTGGCACAACTGTGTGCCGTTTTCAAATTAATATGTATCAACTATTAAGCATCAGCTCTCACAGGATTCGTAAGATTAGCAACCAAAAAAAGAAACTTTCATCTTCATAAGCAAACTAATGCAAAGAAGTCTACTAGTTTTCAACGATTATCTTATGTTGCACATACTAAACCAATCTAAATTGCAAGGGGAAACCATCAAACCAATTGCAGAATCCAAACAGCCGACACCGGTCACAAGACTTACCATTTGAAAAAAGAAAACACCATAAAAGAAAATGTAGGTTTGAATATTTACCTCTTAGTGAATTATTGTTAATCCTGCTTGAGATTTGATTGTAAAAACATTTGTTTTTGCTACCCTTCTTGTCCGACACTCAGCTCCATCTAAACGCCCTAGGAACTGTGCATAAGAGGAACCCTAGTCAGTAATCATAAAACCGTTTGGGAATTGGAAAAGGAATCCACCAATTTCTGTTCCAAGATTTTCCAAATCTTGAATTCTTCCTTCTTGGCCGATTTCAGCTTCTAAAATAACCAAACCTTCCGAACAAAAGGAAAACACCAGCCGACACAGTTCAAATTGCCAAAGCAGATCATATTCCAACAAGGAAAACTCTTACCGCCGAAGAAAACTCCAAAATGTGTGGGGGCTGTCCAAAATGTGTCTAAACGATGTGGAAAACGTGTGAATTAGGTAAAAACCACCAGCAACATAAAAAAACCTAGCTATTCAAATTGCTTGAACAACAACCGTGTGGAGAACTGAAAAGTCAATGGGGTTTTTTAGTTTTAATCTTTTTGCAATTTTAAAAAAAGTTTTAACCCTTTTTAATTTTTTTTAAATATATTTAAAAGACCAAACTCCGGTAAGTTTTAGACACATTTCAGTCACTTAGCAGAGAATTGCCGAACGCTAAACACTATGTGTCCACGTAACAGAGAGTCAGTGTTCTGTCAAGCAGAGCTCACTTTGAACTGAATGGCCAAAAATACAACTACACCTACCTATCTATAAGATTTTTCGTCGACGTTAGTGCCCCCAGGCCCCCTCCCTCCGCCCCTGCATCCAAATCAAAAGTACACGGTTTTAAGATTGAAAACGATCTTGAAACAACAAACAAAGCTACTCATGAAAGATAATTAGATAATCAGAAAAATATCGAGTCTTGGACGCTACAAACGTGCACCAGGTTTAGAAAATGTTATTTTAATATATTTTATTTGTAAAAATATTTTCTTTAATTTACAATGTAAATTGCCCATTTTACCCCTTAGTTTTTTTTGAAAAAAAAGTTCATCTTCTTTGTTAATCCAATACCCCAACCCCGGCGTCAGCCTCCGCGGCCTTTAGCAAAGCCAATCTGCATCCTCAAACAGCCCCCCGCCATCCAAACTCCCTCCAACACCAGCACACATCTCCACCACCATCTCACCCACAGCATCCCCACCACCAAAAATTCCCGTATGAGAACTCGGAGCCGCCGTCTTCCACTAAGGTTCGCCTATGGATAAAGACAAACGTAAGCTTTCATTTATAATGATCCTCCTTGTTTAAATTATATCCCAAATTACCACTGTATGTCTGTTCTATTTTTGCATTTAGGCTGCCTGGAGATTGGTCAGGTCGAGTTGGTGGGGTTGGGGGCAGGGGATGTACGTATTTTATAGCATATTTTTTTAACTAGGATACTAAAAATTGTATTAAAGGTAACACCAGTCAAGACTTGTTCCATTAGATTAACCATAGCAAAGATAGTCTAATTTCTATCCTGCCCCTCTCGTTTAACAGCAGTCTGAATCCTGAGGTATGTACGTACATATGTGACGTAACCGATCAAATTAGTGCTGAATCCACTATACATATCAATGACCCCTTTTTATATCATACGATCAACAACCATACCAAAGCAGTAAGCGGTTGTCCTCAAGATACTTTCTTGGGCAATTGCTGCAGAACTGTCCCTTGGAGTCCTGGAACAAAAGGCGCCACGGCCTTCACCATCTGGTGTGAAGCTGCCTGGTGGGAGAATCAAACCACTGGAGCAGACTTGGGAGGGTGCCCTCACCATCTGGCGGTGTGGGAGCTTATTGATGGAAGAAGCCATTCAAAGAAGCCAACTTTCGTTTTTCCAACATATCTCTCCGAACCATATTCCACCAACATAGTCCACAGCTCTCCAACCGTCCACTCTTCTGATAGTATCCACTGTGTCACCTGCTCAACATAGTTTGCAAGTGAATGAACGTGTGAACATGGAAACTATTGCAAATCAAGGAAAACAAAAGGGCGTTGATTTGGATTTAGACATTAACTCTTCAATCCATGCCGGCAAAAAAAACCAGTATGCAGGGTACCTAGAAAAAGCAAAATAGAACGTGAACAACTTAAGTATACCTAAAAGTTCTCTTGTAAAACTCCAGAGCGCTTCGAAAAATCTTATTATCGCAGTCGCAAATCTAATAAAATCAAACCCTGATACTATCTCCTGATCAACTTTTGCCAAATAATGTTTTTTAAAAATAAAATAAAATGAATAAAAGTCCCTGACAGTATTGGGCCATCATAATGTTACGAGCACCATAATATTTTGAATATCACTCAACACTTGCTTGAAAATGGAAATTCATAATAAGTAAATCAAATGATTCAAAAGAGGTAACCTCAACCTCAAAACATCAGAGCATCAGCAGGTATCAAGAATGATTCCGCATAGGTTTCAGCGTGTCTATGAAACTTACACGATCATCCATTGCTCAGTGCCTCCCCTCCCCCAGCGAAACAACAACAGCAACAAGGGTAAGCTTCTACTTCCATGGAACATTTGTTTGGAAATTAAAGTCAAAGGCGCCAAAATTGAAATTTAGCCAATCATGCAAAGGACTAAATGTTTCCCACATATTTCATCATAAAATTTTGTCGGTCACCTAAACTAATAATCCTACCTTTACTGCTTCCTCAAAAGAACCTCGTACAAATCCTGTTCAAAGAAAGCAAGACCTTCTCTAACAAGGAACGGACGCAAATCTCTTCAGCATAAGAAAACTTGCATATATATATCAGTTTCTAGTCATGTTTTCAACAATTCATGTACCACAAAAAAGGAAACAACCAGTAATCAGACGTGAAATACCTGATCCACCGCCTGCAGTTTGCTCCAAATCAAATGTGCAGTACAGGACGAATGGTCTCAGTGCTGCAAGAAGTAAGGCATAAGTAAGGCGCACACAACAACGCGCGCTACTTCTTACAGCCATCAAGGCATAAAAGTATATACATCATCCATCAATAAACAAAACAAAAAGCTTTCCCAGAGAAAAAAGGTCGGATAATCCGGGGCTATTCAATATATTTAACCTCCAAACTTAAGGAGGGAGTACAGCTGCGACATATTTAAAAGGAAAATAAATAGCACCTACTATGACAAATGGTTAAAGAAAATCATTTCAAGTTACAGATAAATAAATAAATAAATAAAGCCAAACAATTAGCAGCAAGCTCGTTGTCAGATAAGTGACCACGGAGAATTCTTACTAAATGACCATCAATTTCAAAACATGTTTGCTAGAGGCTGCAACCAAGCTGGTTAGATAAGCATACCCCACAGCTGGATAACAACTACCAACACACTGATTTAATTAAGCACAAAGAGATTAATGCATGCCACACTGAAGCTGGACAACATAAAGTGTGGAAAATATGCCAACAATAGAAATCACCTGAGAAGCAGCAAGCCACTGCAGTATGGCTTTAACTTCAGGGTCGCCACCAAAAGCACCACATCCCCAATTTCCAGTAATAATACCAACTTTAATTTCATTTTCCAAAGCCTGATGGCCCTCAATAGCTAGGTTCACAGTATGCTGATTTCCAAAAGATCCGTCATATTGTGAATAATCTGATCGACCTTGAAGAAGCTATAATATCAAAAGTTAAAGATTACAAAGAAAAGCTAATTCATGATGCAAGCATACAGCATTTGATGAAGGATCATGTTAAAGCATATAATTATACAATCACATTGGCTGATACATGTATGAACTATGAATCCTCCCGCACCAGAAAGGCAAAATGCAACAACACTAAAAGCGTTATTCCCACTAAGACAAGATGCAGGTTTTAGAGAGAGAGAGAGAGAGAGAGAGAGAGAGAGAGAGAGAGAGAGAGAGAGAGAGAGAGAGAGTGTAAAAAGTAATGAACCTCAAAATCCCGGTTT
This sequence comes from Eustoma russellianum, assembly GCA_036186865.1. Classification (NCBI taxonomy): domain Eukaryota; kingdom Viridiplantae; phylum Streptophyta; class Magnoliopsida; order Gentianales; family Gentianaceae; genus Eustoma; species Eustoma russellianum. The sequence goes on from AP025065.1 coordinate 25,617,384, forward strand.
TCATAAGCTTGAAACAGTTGAAGATACAGCTCATGTTTACACTGATCAGAAAAGCCACAGAATGCCTTGTTAATCTCTCTGTAACATAAGAAGGTTAAAGAACCATTAAAAGAAAAAGAAAACAAAGAAAAATGAAAGAAAAAAAAGGAAAAAGAGAAGTTACAGAATGACTTGCATAGCAAAAGTAGGAGAATAAATTGACATAAATCCATCAAGAACGAGTTTCACGGGTATATCAAAATATTAAAACAAATAACTTCATCATCTTTAACTTTGTTGGAATTTATGTTTGTTAAGGTTATGTCCAATCAATTCTTTGTACTTAGACTTCTACTCTGTTAAAGGTAGGAGAGGAAAAAGCCAGTGTGGTTTCAACGACTCCTGCTCTGCATAAAAGATCAAAAGGTATTTAAGCATACTCACACACCTATGTCATCACAAGCATCCTTGGGTAAAGGTGATACCATAAATGATGACTTATTGCTGAAATATTTAAATCCCTAGTAACATTTGAGAAGCATAGCCAGTCAAGGGGAATGCAGTCTTTGTTCCACTTGGGTAATGCCAAAAAACATTGGCCATGCGTCCCCAATCCCACTCCCCCCTTTCTTTTTCTCTCTCCGGTCTTTTTTTTATATTTTGAAAGAGGCATCTTGCATAATTTGGCTGACACTACTTACGGGTTGTGCATGAGAGGAAGTAAAGATTCTATTTTCACACTAGCAAGACAACAGGAGTGAAAACTCAGGACATTCTAGTCAGCATGAGAATGTATACAGCCTCTTGGAAGTGTGTGACCAAAGTGAGAGCTGAATTGGAGTTCAGAGATAGAAATGAACAACTGGATCACAAACCATATACTTAGCGGTTGTTGTTCTGGGGGTTTTGGTAAATTTGGGTTTCTTGGTATACTTCAAGGTGGTGGGTTTTTTTAAAAAAAATATATATACTTCAAGGCTTTATTCCCTCTTCCTCTTCTGTACACTATTTGATGAAAATGATTACTCACCACAAGGAAGAACATGAAGTGGCATTCTTTGATCCAGGAAATCTAAAAATTAGGTACTCTGTAAATAATATGTACCTTACCTGCAAAAATTATGATGCAAATGACCAAGAAAGACCATGTTTTCAAGCATATGCTTACTCGGTGACACAAGAGAACAGTAAGCACTTTGCAATTTGTGTACTAAGCAAAACGTACAGGCTTGTTCACATAAAAAGATTACTGACACTTGGTAAAAAAAAATTGCAATTCTTCGGTCACAGAACCAGAGAGATGAAATGAGTCAAAGATTAATAAGCAAACTCGGACACCTTAAGAGGGAATCCAACTCAAATTGTTTCTTTCCAGGGTGACTTAGAGCATCAATAGCAATTATTCTCGTCTTATTCCTTCCCATGGAATCAGCATCTCTGTTGTCCACGTAATCACCAGAAAAACGGAATGAAGACGCATACCTACGAATCAGTCAAGCAAAGGGCTAAATTTGCAGCTACAGATAATCAAATGCAACGCAGATATAAGGATTTCAACTATGAATGAGAACCTAGTTCAGGCGTAGCATGCTTAACATACAGAAAGTCAAGTGTGAATACACAGCAAAATCTTTGATACACAATTTTGTTGAAATTTTCGATTTTATAGCAGGCCAATCACAACTTTGGACTGAATTACATAACGCAATCCTCAGCCTAAAGTAGCAAAAGGTTTACTCGCTACTGTTTCACACGCATTTATACATTTCCACTCCAAGCTACACAAAGTTACCACCTTACATGTTAACTTTCTGAGAGTAGGGAATGCCAGAAAGTGGGCAGAGAATGAATATTTTTTCCCTTATACATTCAGTGAAGCTAATTGTTGTATAAATACACCCCTAGCTAGTATATTGATATCAATCAATATCCTGTAATTGTAGGGATTGAGAATTACAGTCTTATCTTCATTGATTATAGCCTATCCAGAGATCATAGGATATCTCCCTTTTAACTACCTTATTACTATAGTATATTCTACCATTACTGATGTACATTATGACAGTATATTCCAACACTCCCCCTCAAGCTAGGATGTACATGTTCTTCATTCTCAGCTTGGTAACAAGTGCTCCAAAGCTCGCCTAATGAAGGACTTTGGTTAGGATATGCGTTATTTGTTGCTTGGTTGGAATATATGTAATATTGAAGCTTCCATCGTCAATTTTTTCTCGAATAAAATAGCAATCCACCTCTACATGCTTTGTCATGTCATGATGGACTGGATCATAGAAAATACTAACTGCATCTTTATTATCACAATAGAGCTTGATAGGTCCCTTCACTGGATGTCTTCAACTCCTCGAGTAGTCTTCTCAACCAGATGCCTTCACATAATCCATGAGCCAGGGCACGAAATTCTGCCTCCGCACTACTTCTTGCAATTACAGGTTGTTTCTTAGTGCAATATCCTGACGTTGACTTTTGGTCCACTCGTGATCCTGCCCAATCCGCATTCGTGTATACTTCTAGGTCTCTCTGAGTCTTTTTCTATGAAAACAACCAATGTCCGGTGTCTTTTTGAGATATCTTAAGATTCTATGTACAGCTTCAAGCTGCATCTCTCTAGGAGACTCTCAGGGAGAGTGCATAAACTGCCTTATCATACTCATGGCAAAGGCAATATATGGACGAGTATGAGCCTGATAAAGGAGCTTGCCAACCAAGCATTGATATTATCCTTGGTCTATCTTGTTCCCTTCATCAAGCCTTAGTTTGTTGTTTGGTTCCATAAGTGTTTCAGCATGTCTAATCCAAGCATTCCAGTTTCTCGTAGAAGGTCAAGCACATATTCCTTTGAGACACAACAATCCCAGAGGCATTTCTTGCCACCTCCATTCCGAGGAAGTATTGTAAAGGATCCAAGCCTTTAATCTCAAACTTGCTGGCAAGACAACCTTTCAGTAGTCTAATCAGTGTGATCGCCTCCAGTGATAATTATATCATCAACGTACACAATCCGTATAGTTCGCTTCCCATCGTGTCCATGCTTGTAAGACATCATATAATCAGATTGAGCTTGATGAAACACACAAGCATTGACAGCTTGAGTGAATTTACCAAACCATTCCCAGGGTGACTGCTTCAATCTATAGGCGACTTTCTCATTTACATGCCATGTTTCTGCCCTTCTCGAATCCTGAAGGAGTATCCATGTATACTTCTTCATGTAGATCACCATTCAAGAATGGCAAGTCAAGGCATACTGCTAACAACAGCAGTACTCTTATAGAGTTCAACTTTTCCACGAGAGCAAAGGTTCTTTTGTAGTCCATCCCATGCAGTTGAGTGAAGCCTTTGGCGACCAGTTTAACTTTGTGTCTGTTAATGCTCCCATCTGTGTTGAAATAGAAAACACTCATTTACATATTACTGGTCTCTTACCATCTGGCAGTCTTACAACGTCCCAAGTATCATTTCTCTTCAGCACCTTTATCTCCTCTTGGATTGTTACTCTCCACTTAGAAGCTGCAGTGCCTCTCCTATATTTTTAAGCATTCGGGTCTCTGTTAGGGTTGTAAATCCTGAGAAGGCTAGAGACAGCTTATCAGTAACAACGAACTTAGATATAGGATATTGAGTACAGACCCTCTTACCTTTCCTTAGAGCAATAGGTAGATTTAGTGTTGCCTACTCTTAGCTTTCAAGAATATCCATGTTGCTAGCTTCTGTAATAGGTTTCTCCTCTGGGAGAAGGGTCAGTTCCAAAGGTTGATCATACAGAGGAGTGGAGTCGTTATTATCCCGAGGCTTATTCGGCCGAGATTAGACAGTAGCTTAGAGTTTTTTGTTGGCTTATCTGAGAGTACTTTTCTGATTGTAAGGATCTTTGTTGGAAGTTTTATTGGGAAGGTATTTGCTGGGAGTTTTGTTGGGATGACATATCTCCCCCTGAAGCACTAGTTGGAGGCAGTGCTTCATCCAGAAGAAGGGGGAAAACTGGAAAACAGGTTTAGGGAGAAGCTTGGTTGTCTCGCCCACAACTCCCCCTGAGTCTAAGACTAATGGAAAAATGGTACTGTTTTTTGAAAAACTGACATCCATAGAGACATAGACTCGACGATGGGTGGTAAAGTAACATTTGTAGCCATGTTGAGTAAGAGAGTATCCAATAAATACACATTTATGGGATCGTAGATCAAGTTTGGACCTGTTTGGGAATCTGTCATGGACAAAGACAGTACATCCAAAGGTTTTCAGGGGTAGAAACTTGCCAACATAGAACAGAGGGTATATGTAATGAAGAAGTGAGATGGGAGTTCTGTATTGGAGAGTTTTGAAGGAAAGACGGTTGATAAGGTGACAAGTTGTTAAGACAGCCTCACCCCACAAATATTGAGAAACATGCATGGTGAATATTAGGGCCCGAGCAACTTCGCTGCTACACCGTTTTGTTTCGATGCATCAAGGCAAGAACTTTGGTGGATGATGCCACTAGAAGCTAAGTAGCCACCTAATGTGTGTTTGAAGTATTCAGTGTCATTATCGGTGCGTACGACTTTGATAGTTGTTTGAAATTGGATCTTTATTAAAGAGTGAAAGTTTGGAAGATGGCCAAGACTTCAGTTTTTTCTTTGAAGAGGTAAACCCAACACACCCTGGTATGGTCATCAATAAACGTAATAAACCACCTTATGCCCAAGACCTTTTTTTTATGCAGGATGGTCCCCAAATGAACTATGTATAAGAGAAAATAGATAAGTTTCTGAATGAGGCTTAGCATGGTATGGATTTCTTACATGCTTAGCAAGTTGACAAGCCATCACAATGAAAGGTAAGAACTTTTTATTACTGAAAAATGAAGGAAACATTTTCTTAAAATAATAGAAAATAGGATGACCAAATCTACGATGTAGTAGCAATACATCATTATCGGAAGAATGAAAGGTTGAAGACACACTGTGATATACTGAGATTTTTGTGGCTGGAACTGGTTTTCTCCCACAGTTGTCTTCCTCGAGATAATGAAGTCCTCCTTTCTCTCTAACAATGCCAATGTTCTTCATTGAACCCTGCTCCTGCATTAGACATGAGGTTGCTAAGAAGTCAGCAATGCAGTTAAGGTCTCTGGTAAACTTACTTATAGAAATCAGATTGCACGTTAATTTAGAGCTATGGAGGGCAACTTGGAGTGTCAGTGATGGAGATATCTAGATGGACCCTTTACCAAACGACAAAGGAGTAAGTGCCATCTGCAATTTCGACCTTCAAATTGCCATGGTTTGCGACATACGAATGGAACAAGGAGTTACTTGTCATATGGTCCATGGCTCTTGTATCGAGGATCCAAAGAGTTTTTCCTACATGATTAGCTATACCTTGCTGAACAACATTTCTGGCTTTATGAGCCTAAATCTGTCCTTAGGAGGGTAAAAAGTTGTTCAAACTGTGCTTGGTTGAGGGATACACGGCCGGGACTTTATCACCAGTGGATGCCCCCTCAGCAGCAATTTGGAGTCATCAACTGTGAGTTGGTTTTCTTGGCTTGATGTCTCCTAGTTTTCTGTGAAGTTCCCAGCACTTATCTTCGGTGTAGCCTAGTATGTTGCAATGGAAACACCTGGGTCGTGAGTTGGGACAATTTGCAGTGCATCTTGATACCAAAGCAAAAGTGTCAACAGGTCTATCACCTGAGGAGTTAAGAAGATCCTTACATTCTTCCAGCATCACTTGTCTTCTGCTCTCTTCTCTTCGAACATCAGCAAATATCTCACTGAGAGAAGGAAGAGGCCTTCTCCCCAGTATGCGTCCCCTTACATCATTCAATTTCTTATTTAGTCGAGCAAAGAATTCATATAAGCGTTCCTTTCTCATGTGCCCCTTGAACTTGATATTGCTTTCAAGGTCACCTCAGTCAGCCTCTTAATGGATGTCTAGCTCTTGCCAGAGAGTTTGCAAGACATTATAGTATTCTGTGATGCCAAGATCACCTTGTTGCATCCCCTTGAGTTTGTTTTTTACTTCAAACACTTCGGATGCATTTTCAAGGTCCGAGTAGTTCTCGTTGACCGTCTCCCATATGGCTTTGACCGTCCTCAGGAACAAGTAAGTGCAGCTAATATATGGCTCCATCGAATTGATAAGCCATGACATGACAAGTGAATTGTAGAGTTCCCAACTCTGGTACTGTGGGTCTGAGACATCATAACGTGGTATATCATAAAAAATGAACCCAGATTGCCTCTGGCTTTTACACCATCAGCTCTGACTGAGACCAGAAGAGAAAATTCCTCCTATTCAGTTTGTGGTTAGTGATTTGGAGGGATGATCCTTCATTAAAGGATTGAAGACAGATGTCTGACTGAGACACCAGCATCGGTTTGGCCGTAGAGGAAGTCTCTATTGACCTATAGCTTACCTGCCCTGCACTCATTGGTATGGCTGGATAATAGACGTGGGTGGCTAGGTTTAAGCTGGTGGTTATGATACCATGAAAGTAGAGAAAGCCAGAAATGGGCAGAGAAGGAATAATTTTTTTTCTCTTCTACATTCAGCGAAGGTAATTGCTGCATAAATACACCTACCTAGCTAGTACACAGATATCAATCATTATCTCATAATTGTAGGGATTGAGTATCTACCATAATTATAACCTATATCCAAAGATCATAGGATATTCCCCTCTTAACTGCCTCATTAATATAATATATTCTACCATTACTGATGTACGTTATGACCGTATATTCCAACATTTTCTCAAACATATAACTCTTTTATAATTTGGTTTCACATTCCTTCAAAATAACCTACACCACTCAATGCCATCATCTAGAAGGAAAAGGAAGGAGCACCATAAGACTTATTTTGCATGCAAGCACAATTGAAGCGTTAGATCAATCGAGCCTCTTTTCTTGAGAACAGACGTCCAAAAACATCCTCACAGAAGACGCCTACGACCCGGCAAAAGAGACTAAATAGTATGCTCCTATTTTGCGAGAACGAGTAGGACTTGGTAGTTTTAGGCCTTCCTAATTGGTTTTATTGCTGTCACAACATTGACTGTGTTCTACTAGCATACTGAAACTGTAGCAACACAGAATCTTGTGTACTTATCCAACAAAAGAAAAACAAAAAGGAAGCCATCTCCTTGTAAAATCTACATTCAACTAAAGCTATGACAGTGTTAATCCAAAAAAGCTACCACTCATTACGCCAAAAATTACAATGTCAACTAGCTGTTAATCCTCAAGTCAGATACACACTAAAACATGTGATAATAAAATCTATTAATCATTGATCACCAAAACCACGATACAACAGCAAACATAGACAACACTGTTGGGGGAAAAACATGTTACTGTGCATTATACAAAGCACAAAAGATTAATAACTCAAGCATTAGCAGATGGGACGATTTCGCTCATATCACAGTACAAGAAAATGCAGAAGGTAAAGCATAATAAGGTCCAAGTATCAGCAGTCTGAGATTGATCTAGATCATGAGACAGCTTAACAAGAGAAGACAGCCAATGGTCATGGCGGTTGAAGGCATAAGCGTTTAAGACAAACAAGACATGCTAGAAAACAAGTCAAGTTAATAAAGGTCACAAGCATAATCATTCGTTGGTAATCTTGCAATGAATTTCTGTAGCATAGACCAGACAACCAAAACCCCAATATCCAAGCTCACCCTGTATACTTTGAAAACCTTTCTGAACCAACAATTTCTATAGCTTCATTGACTTTCATGGCAGACAAGAAAAGCATCCCAAGTATTAGTTCTGGATTGATCATAAAGCGGATCTCTTCCTGAAGACAATACACCAAATACTGTGTTCAGGTGATTGTAAGGACTAAACATAAGTGATCAAAAAAAAGTTATAATCATAACAATGACCACCGAATTGATCAAAATAAAAAAAACTCCTTTTCTTCTGACATAGCGAGTAAAATTCAAGATTACAATCTAAAACACTAGGAAGTATAGTCCACTCCAATCAGTTCAACAAACTCCATCTTCCAGTCCAGTCGTTCAGTTATGAAGTACTTATTTGTAATTAAGTGAACAAAAGATTTGGTAGAGATCAGTATTTTTTTTTACAAATGATAGGTATAGATCCTCAGGAATGTGGGGCAAATGCAGAGGATGTCATTGTTATAGTAATTTTCTTGTATAACTAAGAAAGCAATCAAGGCCAGATCCAAGGAAAAGAAGCACAAACCTGTACACAGCCCCGATACAGGACTCCACCTCCTAAATATCTATTTGCAAAGTCAACTTCAAGGGCTTCACACGATCTGTGATCTTCAATTAATCCAGCATTATCGACCTCCAGAGAGCAGAAAATAATATACTAAATAAAGAAACAAATTCCTCTGACTCTGCCTGAATTCGATGCTTATGATTTAAGAACAGCATATAATTTTGGGCAAGCCATACATACAGAAAGAAACCATCCAACATATTCCTTCAAAATTCCCAACCTATAACAAAGTCTATTCTTCAATTATTGATATAGGGCGAAACTAGGAAATCACTACCTCAAAACGGCAGAGAAAAATATTAGATTTGCTCCAAAATTCCTTCTTCAGAAAAGATAATGGCAGAACCTTCCTCTCGAAGGAGACATTGCCCAAAGGCATGCATGAACATATCCTCTCAAAATAGTGAATAATGCACTTTATTTTGCTTTCCTGATTCTCCATGTAATTCTCATATAGGCACCTGCAAACATGTTATCCAATGAAACCACTTCTATATTTGATCTCTGAATATGACTTAATAGAGGTGTACTAACAGAAATAAGGCTAATATATGCAGGGTCCAACAAAGACTCATTCATTCTGTCAGACATATCTGAGGGCTGACTGCAAAATTATTGCTAAAATCTTGGGCATTCTCATCAAGCAGAAAAAGTACTCATTCTGTCAACCAATCACCACTGTCGCAAATGCCACGGAAGAAAAGCCGTGATAAATGCTTGCCCCTGAAGTGTAAATGACTATTAAGACAAGCTAACAAGTGAAATAATTCTTTTCCCACAACAAATGGCAACAGTCAGGTTAATATGCACTCCCTGTACCTGGCACAATAAACACATATCTCTAGTCCAAACAGTCTATCAGGTAGCAACATCCTTGAATCAGTGCACAGAAATGTTTTGCCAGCATTGTCCTCAAATTATTGCATAGAAAGTTTAAAATTTGATATTCCATTCGAATCTAGAATTTCTGCACAGATACATCATGTTCCGCATGTACAATCCAACACAATCACTTCATGACCGAAGTCTTAAGAGTTTCTAATTTGCATTCATGAATTTAAACATCAAAGGAAGATCTGAACAACCAAGAACCATTATCACATAAAAGAAGCAATGGAACAATGCAAAGACATTCTTCCCTCTTGTACAAAAAAATTCTTGGTTGGACCTCTTATCTAAACATTGCTACATAAGCTACAAGATAGTTTCTTGGGCTAGAAAAACTCTATGACTTCATTAATACACACATATAAAAGGATGGTTGCAAGACATTTCAACACATGTCTCTGCAGTTGATCAGCATTCAGGTTATCTTGTGAGTATCTCTCTATCTGATCAGAAAAGACAATGGACAAGCTAATTTTTTCCCAAAAAGCATGATTAGATCACTACTTATTTCAGATATAGACTTTAATTCATTGGATTAAGCTTACAAGTCCTTTTAGAGATTCTTACACTCAAGTGATTCCTCAGATATCAGATTTACCAGATTAGGAATGTCTCTGGAGGACAAAACAAACACCTTAATTGAGGGGATGTACAGCCTGACGTACTTCCGCTTCTTAGATCTATGGCATCAACAGCCAATCAATTCTGAGTAGGCTACTTGGCACTCCTAATAAATTGCAAAGGTGAAGGAGGAAAGGAAAATCACAAATCAGGGGAAGATAAGTGATGAGGAGTAGAATTACCATAACAAATAATAACAATAGAGGAAAAGTGATGAGGAGTATAAATCAGCTGCCTTCATTTGGAAGACTCCAGATTCAGGGTTAACAGAGCAAAGAGCACCAGAGTGCTGATTGGGCACCTAAAAAAGGACTTGTCAAAACTGTGCAGACTGGATACTAAGAAAAAGAACGGATCATCTAAGGTATTTTGCCCAAAGAAATAATAAAAAAAAGGACATATGCTATTGATAGATGATTGCTCTATAATCGGCAGTAGCCTTTATATGGCCACAAAACTACTTACATATATAGCTGTAATACCTCATTGTTGCTGCAACCAAAAATGCTACATACACATTGGAGCACTGAAAAGATAAATGCATACAGTGGGATGAACGGAAATAGTAAAGCTAATCACATACTCGAATAATCCATCAAAGTTGATAGACGGAAGCCTCGTGGAAGCCCTCTCAGCGGTAGGGAAGAGACAAAAAAAAGCACATGCGAGAAAAGCACCGATTAATTCCTGGAATAAAAACAGAGGCACCCATCATATTACGGGAACTCAATCACCATCTATCCTTCTATTTCAAGTTTCCATTTAAAGAAATAAGCAGACATTTACATGAAGTAGAATGAAAGAAAACGTAGAAGTAAGGACAACATACTTGACTAAGAATCACAATGCCAGCGTGCTGCTGCTCCAACAGACGAAGACAGGATTCGACTCCGTTAACAGTAGGTGGATTCTGATAATGCGTCTCGAGAAGAAACGGCAGTTTCAACAGCAAATCAGCCATCTTAGGTAAAATATCGTTGAACCACCTGTCAGCATCAGCCCTAGGAATCAACTGGTCGCTCATTAGTTAATTCATTTGCAGCCAGCTTACCAACTCAATTGCAACTTAAATGACAGGAAAAACAAACGAAAACGAAGAGACGTACGTCGTCAAAGAAGAGAGAGTAGCCAAGGAGAGCGGAGGAAGAAAGCAGGGTGAAATGAGCAGAGAGGTCTGAAATGGTGAGAGAGAGGAGACGGCCAGAGTTGACGTTGCTGAAGACAGGGCCTTTAGAGAGGGCTTTGAGTGGTACGAGGATCGCCGGCGGCCAAAAGAGCGAGGATGATCGGAGAACAAGGGGTAAAAATGGGAAAATTGACTTCAAGTCCTCCCGATTCTCCATTTTCTCTATGCAGGTAAGTTCAAAGCCTTGAAAGAGAAGAACGACTTGGTCGATTACTTGAGTTCACAACAGATGCAATCTAGGCTGCGGAACTAGCGCTTTAAATTATTTAGTATTGTTTAAAGCAATGAACTTGTGAATTTGATTTTTTCTCATTAACATGTCTGAATAGTCTTTTAAATATAAATTACGTAATCAGATGACAAAACAATCCAATTTTTTTCGAACACTGTGTAAACACTGTTTTTAGTATACCAACAACTTCTAGTATTGTTTAAAGCAGTGATTAGCTTGCCCAGAGCTTTGACCTTTTAAGTTTTGGGCTCGAATAGTCATCTTTTTATCTTGAGTTCGGTTATTTCTCTATTTTTAATTAAAAATATCAATAGTTAGGTCACAAATATGTTGGAGATTTAAAGGTTTGGGCTTTGGCCCATTAAATAAGGTTGCAAAACTTGGTTGAGCAACGTACTTTGAGCTTAATTATGATGAGTTTCCAATAATGAAAGTCGAAAACTAATGTGTCCTTAATTATCTACGTAACGAGTAGTTAATTTTAGGCTATGGAATCACTCAATTACGATATCGGGTGAATGAGAAATTAATGCTCAAAGTGGATGGAAAACGTTGTTGATGGGTGACGTGTCACCCTTATGGAGGAATACCACATTGGATGTGTCCATGTGGCGTGAGAAGTTTCTGACGGACATTGATCGATGACATCGATCGATCGATCACTTCGATCGATCGATGTCATCGATCGAAGCTGGACAGGAAACTTCAGATCATTCTGTCTTACATCGATCGATCACATCGATCGATCGATATAATCGATCGAAGTTGGACAGAAAGGTTCGAAATGATTCTGACGTACATCGATCGATCACATCGATCGACCGATGTCACTTCGATCGATCGATGTGATCGATCGAAGTCGGACAGCGTGCAGAATTCTTTCTGCTGGGCGGTTGTGTTTCAAACTTGAAACCAACGCTATCCTCCTACATGTGGTAAGATCAATCTGGTTTGATCTATTGGTGGCGGAAGAGGCAGCTTTGATCTAACGGCCGAGATTTAAACTGACCTAACTGCCCAACCGAATGTGGTTTCTATCTAACGCTCCAGGTTTAAATCTGCGAATCAGTTTTCAATCTAAAGGCTTAGATTAAACCTTCCAAAACTGGATAGGAGGTTTTCATCTAACGGCTTAAATCAAACTACGGTTTTGATCCGACGGTCACGGTAACCTGTTCTCCAACCGACTCCCCTATATAAACAGGGCAAGGGTTGCATTCTAGACACACACTTACTCATTGCATTCATAGCATTCAAGGCTTTGCATCCCGTCCAAGAGAAGTCAGGACACTCGAAAGTTCGAAGCAGTTCAAGTTCAGCAGTGCCGCTCAACTGAACAGGTACCCGTTGTATCCTGGGAGACGGTTGCTAACGCCGGTTGGGCACAGTATACCGGAGCAATACGTCTTAAGGACAGAGTCCTCGACTCGCCCCGGGTTTGGTTTATTTTGTTATTTCCATACGCACACACCGAACGACTGCGTCTTAGTACAGGATTGATTGTTTCCAACAATCTTAAGACGTATTTCGATTCAATTATTTCCTGTACTGTTTTTTTAAATTTACACAAACCAGTGTTCTGGCTGATTTGCAGTCTACTTCTACTCATTTCATAAACCCGATTCTGTTCTGATCTGTACGTTTTGATCGAACTGAACAGGAATGGAACACGAAAGCTCGAACTCTGTTCAAGGCTTTAATGGTGCTCACTCCGTGTCCGCACCTGAAGGGGCAAACAATATTGCTGCCGGCGCACCGTTCAACACGGTTCCGTTGGCACCTACTGGAGGGTCTCAAATGAATCCAGCTGCCACAGCTGCTCACGTGGAGAAGCCGGAAATGTTCGCTGGCAGTTTCTTCAAGAGCTGGCAGCAGAAGATGCTGTTCTATCTCACGGCGCTGGGACTGGCGAGAATGCTAAGCGAGGATCCACCCGTGGTTGAACCTGTGGAGGATCAACAACAGAATATGCAGAACGCCTTGGGTGCTGAGGCTTGGGCGTATACAAATTTTTGTTGTTTAAATTTGATTTTGAGTTGCCTAGATAATACTATCTACGGCGTGTTTTGTACATATAAAACTGCAAAAGCTTTGTGGTCGGCTTTAGATAAAAAGTATCGCACAGAAGATGCTGGTACGAAAAAGTTGATAGTTGGGAAATTTCTCGACTATAAAATGTTAGATTCCAAAACTGTAATTTCGCAGGTTGAAGAAATACAGATGTTGGTATCTGAGATGGAAGAGGAGGGCATGACGCTCAGTGAATCTTTCCAGGTTGCGGCTATGATTGAGAAGCTGCCTCCTTCGTGGAGGGAATTTAAGAGCTATCTCAAACACAAACGAAAGGAGATGAAAATGGAGGATTTGATTGTCCGTCTTCGTATTGAGGAGGACAATCGTCGTGCCGAAAGAAAGCTGTCCACATCGTCTGGTCAAGCCAAGGCTCATGTTGCTGAGGAGAAGAACAGAAAGAAAAATAACACTTTGGGCGTGAACGTCAAGGGCAAGGAAATTACAAAGAAGTTCACAGGTAAGTGTTATAACTGTGGAAAACCAGGGCACCGGAGTAGTGACTGCCGAAAGCCCAAAAAGACTCAGAATCAAAATAAAGCGAAAGCAAATCTGGTCGGCGCAATGGAAGACTTGAACCTCTGCGCAGTGGTGACTGAGTGCAACGTAGTGGGAAACCCGCGTGAATGGTGGGTGGACACAGGGGCCACTCGACATGTTTGTGCGAACAGGGCTATGTTCAGAGAATATGTACCCATGACAAACAACGAACAACTCTTCATGGGAAACTCCAACAGCTCAAAGATCGAAGGATCGGGCAAGGTGATCCTGAAACTGACCTCAGGAGGGGAGCTGACCCTGCAGAATGTGTTGCATGTTCCTGACACAAGGAAAAATCTGGTTTCTGGCGCGCTGCTAGTCACTCATGGGTTCAAGCTTGTTTTTGAGGCAAACAAATTTACACTTTCTAAGAATGGGGTGTATTTGGGAAAGGGGTATCTTTCTGATAACATGTTCAAGTTAAATGTTATGACAATTGTACCCAAGAAAGTGGCGCCCACCGAGGCTAATAAAATTGTTTCCTCTTCTGCTTACATGCTTGAGTCTTCTTGTTTATGGCATTTTCGTTTGGGACATGTTAATTACAAGTCAGTACAACGAATGATTAATCTTGACTTATTGCCCAAACTGGACTTTAGTAATAAAGAAAAATGCCAAATATGTGTTGAAGCAAAATTAACAAAAGCGCCATTTCCTTCAACAGAACGAAACACTGAATCGTTGGATTTAATTCATACAGATTTGTGTGATTTAAAGTTTGTGCAAACAAGAGGAGGTAAAAAGTACTTTGTAACTTTTATCGACGATTGCACTAGATACTGTTATGTATACTTGCTAAGTAGCAAAGACGAGGCCCTTGATGCATTCAAGGATTATAAAAATGAAGTTGAGAATCAACTTATCAAACGAATCAAAGCAATTCGTAGTGATAGAGGTGGCGAATATGATACACCGTTTAATGAATTCTGTTCAGAACATGGCATTATTCATCAAACGACTGCATCATATTCATCTCAATCGAATGGTATTGCTGAACGCAAAAACCGTACTCTAAAGGAGATGATGAATGATATGTTGATAAGTTCGGGTTTACCTCAGAACTTGTGGGGAGAAGCAATTCTCTCAGCCAACGTCATTTTAAATAGGATATCGTCCAAAAAGACGGATAAAACCCCATATGAACTTTGGAAAGGCTATAAGCCTAGTTACAAATACTTGAAAGTGTGGGGGTGTCTGGCGAAGGTTGCTGTACCTAAACCAAGACAAGTGAGAATTGGGCCTAAAACAATTGATTGCATATTCATCGGCTATGCAACGAACAGTAGTGCATATCGTTTCTTAGTGCACAAATCAGACATTCTCGAGATACATGAAAATGTTGTCATGGAATCGAGGAATGCAGTATTTTTTGAAAATGTCTTTCCGAAGAAAGAAAAAGACAGTGAAGAAGCTAGCGCTAGTAAGCGAGTGCGTGAGACGACTCCTCAAGAGACGGAGGAACCTCGCCAGAGCAAACGAGCCAAAATACCGACGTCTTTTGGGCCGGACTTTCTAACCTATATGGTAGAAAATGAGCCAAGGAATTTTTCCGAGGCTATGTCAACTCCAGAAGCTCCACTCTGGAAAGAGGCAATTAACAGTGAGATATACTCGATTCTTCAAAATCACACTTGGGAGTTGGTTGACCTTCCACCTGGAAGTAAACCACTTGGTTGCAAGTGGATTTTCAAGAAGAAACTTAAAGAGGATGGGTCTATTGGAAAATATAAAGCCAGGTTAGTAGTCAAGGGCTACAGACAGAAAGAAGGCTTTGACTTCTTTGACACCTACTCACCAGTGACTAGGATCACTTCCATAAGGATGCTAGTAGCCATTGCTGCAGTCTATGATTTGGAAATCCATCAAATGGATGTGAAGACTGCTTTTTTTAATGGTGAGTTAGAGGAAAAAATTTATATGGAACAACCCGAAGGGTTTGTTGTTCCAGGACAAGAAAAGAAAGTGTGTAGACTTGTTAAGTATTTGTACGGACTTAAATAAGCACCCAAGCAATGGCATTTAAAGTTTGATCAGGTAATGATGTCAAATGACTTCAGGATCAATGAGTGCGACAAGTATGTGTACATCAAAAACACACCAAGTGCCTATGTAATAGTATGTCTCTATGTAGACGATATGCTAATCATGGGCAATACTCGTGACATCATCTTGAGTACAAAGAAGATGTTAACACGAAATTTTGATATGAAGGAGATGGGGGTTGCCAATGTTATTCTGGGGATCAAAATTTCTCGGATGGCTGATGGTCTTGTTATGTCGCAAACTCAATATATTGAGTCTGTTCTCAAAAGATTCAATATGTTTGAAACAAAACCGATAAAAACCCCACTTGACTTAAGTATACACTTAAGGAAGAATCGACGCGGACCTGTAGCTCAGTTAAAGTACTCTCAGGTTATTGGAAGTCTGATGTACATAACGAATTGTACAAGACCAGACTTAGCTTGTTCAGTAAACAAATTGAGCAGGTTTACCAGTAATCCAAGTGATGATCATTGGAAAGCTCTTAACAGAGTGATGAGGTATCTGAAATACACAATGAATCTTGGATTATATTATACGAGATATCCAGCAGTATTAGAAGGATATTGCGATGCAAATTGTATATCAGACAGTAAGGACTCTAAGTCCACCAGTGGATACTTGTTCACTGTTGGTGGTGCTGCTGTGTCGTGGAAATCCACGAAACAAACGTGCATAGCTCGGTCTACTATGGAAGCTGAGTTCATAGCGCTGGATAAAGCTGGGGAAGAGGCTGAGTGGCTTCGGAATTTTCTGGAAGATATTCCGTGCTGGCCTAAACCAATCGCTCCTATTAGCATGCACTGTGATAGTCAGTCAGCTATAGGACGTGCTCAAAGCAGCATCTACAATGGTAAGTCACGACACATACGTCGGAGACATAACACCATTAAACAGTTGATCTCTAATGGCGTGATTTCCATTGATTATATAAAATCAATGGAGAATCTTGCGGATCCGCTTACAAAAGGCTTGCCTAGAGATCAGATGTCAAGATTGACAAACGGAATGGGACTAAAGCCTATAATGCAAGAATCTTTGTAATGGTAACCCAACCTTGTTGACTGGAGATCCCAGAATCTTGGTTCAATGGGACAACTAAGTTATGAAGATTCAGTTAGCACTTACTCATTCCGTCACGTAAAAGTGCTGTCTGCAGAAAATATTCAGGGTAAGCTAAAGCTTTTAATGATGTCCTATATCTTGATACATCAAGTGGAGTATGTCAGAATACTCTTGATAGGAATCACCTATGTAAGTGTGAAGTGGGCCGCTTCTATGAGAAAGTCTAGGAGGCAAGATTTCTCTAAAACACTTTCTGAAACCAGGTTGTTCATGGTCAAAACGAACACAACCATGAGAACCAAAGGGTGTTAAAGAAAATGTTGTGTGAGTATCGTTGTCTAGGTTCACAACAAAGGCTGACTGGTTCAAGACATCAAGTCACTATTTAGCCGAGTGAATCCGATGGTACATCACTAGGAAAGGTTCAAAGCCAGAAGCTACCTCTTCTGATGCAACATTTTCTTATCTGACTTCTCGTTAGAGTCTGCATATGCATTTGCATTAATTTCCATTCATGTGGGGGATTGTTGGAGATTTAAAGGTTTGGGCTTTGGCCCATTAAAGAAGGTTGCAAAACTTGGTTGAGCAACGTATTTTGAGCTTAATTATGATGAGTTTCCGATAATGAAAGTCGAAAACTAATGTGTCCTTAATTATCTACGTAACGAGTAGTTAATTTTAGGCTATGGAATCACTCAATTACGATATCGGGTGAATGAGAAATTAATGCTCAAAGTGGATGGAAAACGTTGTTGATGGGTGACGTGTCACCCTTATGGAGGAATACCACATTGGATGTGTCCATGTGGCGTGAGAAGTTTCTGACGGACATTGAACGATGACATCGATCGATCGATGTCACTTCGATCGATCGATGTCACTTCGATCGATCGATGTCATCGATCGAAGCTGGACAGAAAACTTCAGATCATTCTGTCTTACATCGATCGATCACATCGATCGATCGATATAATCGATCGAAGTTGGACAGAAAGGTTCGAAATGATTCTGACGTACATCGATCGATCACATCGATCGATCGATGTCACTTCGATCGATCGATGTCACTTCGATCGAACGATGTGATCGATCGAAGTCGGACAGCGTGAAGAATTCTTTCTGCTGGGCGGTTGTGTTTCAAACTTGAAACCAACGCTATCCTCCTACATGTGGTAAGATCAATCTGGTTTGATCTAATGGTGGCGGAAGAGGCAGCTTTGATCTAACGGCCGAGATTTAAACTGACCTAACTGCCCAACCGAATGTGGTTTCTATCTAACGCTCCAGGTTTAAACCTGCGAATCAGTTTTCAATCTAAAGGCTGAGATTAAACCTTCCAAAACTGGATAGGAGGTTTTCATCTAACGGCTTAAATCAAACTACGGTTTTGATCCGACGGTCACGGTAACCTGTTCTCCAACCGACTCCCTTATATAAATAGGGCAAGGGTTGCATTCTAGACACACTTACTCATTGCATTCATAGCATTCAAGGCTTTGCATCCCGTCCAAGAGAAGTCAGGACACTCGAAAGTTCGAAGCAGTTCAAGTTCAGCAGTGCCGCTCAACTGAACAGGTACCCGTTGTATCCTGGGAGACGGTTGCTAACGCCGGTTGGGCACAGTATACCGGAGCAATACGTCTTAAGGACAGAGTCCTCGACTCCCCCCGGGTTTGGTTTATTTTGTTATTTCCATACGCACACACCGAACGACTGCGTCTTAGTACATGATTGATTGTTTCCAACAAAATATACATAAAACATAATTGATTAGGAAACTGTTGACTCCATCGTAGAACTCGTGCCGCAAATAAACAATGGGCGGTCACAGTAGCTCTGGTATAGCTAGGTTTCGGAGGGAACAATATCTATTTGTTACTAAAACATAAATGCTCCCTCCATCCTAACATGGGAACACTTTTCCGTTATTTAAGAAACATCAGCATTTAAATAATGCGTTTTATATTATTGGGTGTAAGAAAAATTGAAACCCCACGCAGAGGGTTTGTAAACTAGACGAACGATGTAAATCAGTTTTTCCAACGCTTATTCGTTAAGAGAAACAGAACACTAGCGGGTATTTGGTTGAGGGTTTCTCATTACGGGTTCAAACCCATAAAAATTGTTTGTTTGGAAAACGGGAGGCATAGGTTTCGGATTGATATCCAAGTATTTGGTGATAAATATCTTTTTTTGATATAATAGCCCCTTGTCTATCAATATGAGGGAATGGAGGTACGGGCAGTCAACGCCGGTCCACGTTGGTAGCCACTGGCCACTGGCCGCCGCCGGTCACTATTCCGGCCGATCAAATTTTTCTGGCCAATTTTCTACCCGCCCACCTTCGATACCAATTTCAGTTCCGATACGTTCCAAATAACATCAATGTTAATCATACACATTTCCACTTCAATACTAAACAATTATCACTTTTAAGCTCAAACTCATATACTTCAAACTCATACATTGTCATATTCATTTCGATTCTGATTCCGATACCTAACTGCGAACCAAACGCCATCTACTACTCATAAATAGATTAGACTCAAAACCTAAAGGCAGGTTACAAACATCCACATTGACGCGGTCAAGAATTAAAAATGTAATTACTAGGTATAACATGTTTTCTTAAAACCAGCGGATCAAAGTTATGTGTTGTCCTTTTTTAAAACTATTACATATCAAGGCTCGAGGCAATACTGGGTCAGAAGAAGCCCAGCTGCCTGGTGGTCTTCTGGGCCAACGCTACACATTCCATCATCAGATATATACCTACCAACAAAGTCCATTAACTTTGTCCCAAGGTTTCGTTTATTTGTTCTTTTTAATGAACCCAGTCAGTTTAACTAAAGCCTGCATCATTATTACATTTTTTTCTCTTTTCTTTTGCTCGATTTTTTCCGTAGCAAAAGGTCAAATCCCTGAACTTGAAAGTCTCTACTGTCACAGTCCCAACAAGCATTGTGGAGCATGCCCCAGCTTCAAAAATGGGGTTCACGTCGTCCCAGTTCCAATGAGCATTGTGGAGGATGTTTCAGCCCCAAGGAACATTGTGGAAGATGTAAGTCAGGAGCTCAGCGGCTTCCTAGGTTAGTGAGGTCTTATCTAAGAAGTCCACACAAGGTTGCAAACTGGGCATTTAGCTCAGTAGCAGTGAAACATCCACACTGTGTATGTCTTTGGAATCGAATATATACCTCTTGGAGCAAATCCAACCTGAATATCAACTGAGCTATGCCGTCGATAGGCGGTAAACGAGCCGAAAGAGCCGAGCATTGCGTTGTTCAAGATCTGTTCATTTAACTTAGCTAACGAGCTGAGCTTGTTCGTTTATTTAAATGAATATATTTAATTGTTCAAGCTTACTTCGTTTAACTCACGAACAACATTAACGAGCCGAACACCTTAAACGAACGGTGCCACTTGCCGAGTTCGAACAGAAAAAAGATGTTCAAGCTCTGTTCATTAACCTTTTATCTGAACCGAGCTCGAGCTCGAGCTCGAGCCAAATGAGCCGAACAACCGAACGGCTTGGTTCATTTACGGCCCTAGCCGTCGAGACTCTTTTGCTCCATTAAATCGATTTCGAATTAAATAAATTAATTTAAATCATAAAGACTAAAAAGAATACATATTACATATCGTTGAATACAAAAAATAAAAAATAAACGAAACACTGATTTTGGTTAAACCTTGATAAAGACATCCGGCGATTGACAATATTAGCCGCTGTAAAAGAACAGATGAAATTGACCATATAAAATTTTAAAGAAATAAGAAGTTGATAAATATGCGTTTCCGGTTTTGTCTAAAATATAAGTCTATTTTTCTTTTTCAATGTAATGTAATTTAAAAGAAAATCAAAATAGAGTTATATAATAGACTTATATTTTGAAAGAGAGTATCATCATTTTTTTTTCCCGCTTCCTCAAAATTATTGTATCATCATTCTTCTTCTTCATCTTTTTTTTTTTAAAATACTTTCACTTTTTAACATTTTTATGCTCTTTAGATCTGCTTCACATTTGTTTCTCTTCTCCTTTCTTTTTTCTTTTTAATTTCCCCATGGTTGTCTTTATCGGTTTGTGGGATTCCTTTTCTCAGTAAGTACTTTGTATTTTCTGATGTGGCATTATGTAGGACGAAGTATAATAGAAATGTCGTATGAACTATATAAATGTTTGTCTTTATCTTTTACTATTTGTCTTTCATTATTTATCTATACAATTACATATAAACCGGAGTCTCGCTGAAAGCAAACTCTTTATTATTTGAGATTGAAGTATTGTTTGTCTGACCCTCTCTATCCTTTGCGATTAAAATATTGTTTGTCTGACTCTCATCCTCAATATACTCTTGCCATAGTTTTTGATGTCGTTGGAATATACTGGAAAGTGTTAACTACATGAAACATAAGATGGTTGTCCACGGAAAACATTCAACAAATCCCTTTTTTTATTGTTTTTTTTTTTAAAAAAAAAGTTCGGATCAGTATGGGGATTTCATATTATTTTATAGTCGATTTTGTTAGTTAATGAATCAAACCCAATCAAATACTTATATTTATCCTTTTCATAACTCGTAGGTGTAACACTTTTACTTTGCTTGAAAGAGAGAAGTGAAGAGAGAGGAATAAAATAGCAACAAAAAAACCTGATTTTCAGAAGGGAAAAAACAATGAGGCATCTTTAATTGGGAAGTCCACGCAGTGTGACACATTGCTATCAGTAAAACAAATCCATTTTCAATAACTGTCTTTCTTGGTCCAACTCTATGTCATGGTTTAGATCAAATATAACTAGTACTTAGCTTGGCATTTCTGGATTTTGCTGAGTCAAAGGTCAAATGCATAATTATTTAAACTGAAATGAAATTACTTCCTTGTCCCAAAAATTATTATCACAGCTGGCTTTTCAATACAATATGATTTATATTTTGTAGAAAAGTCAACTACGACAATATTTTTGGAAGTAAAGGAATACTTCTTCAGATGATCAGATGCATAATTGTCTAGAAGACAAAAGAGCATTCTCGGTGCACTAAGTTCCTGTGTTTGCGCAGGATCCAAGAAAGGGACTGATCGCTTCACGATCTGATATACACAACCTTACCCTACACCTTGTGCAAGAAGCTATTTCCACGGCTCGAACCCGTGACCTCAAGGTCACAGATAATCTTTAACACCACCAGTTAGCAGCCTTACACTACGCCAGAGACTAATACCTAAAGCATCAAGCAGTCCTAATCTTGGTACTTACCTTCCTTATAGCTATCTCCTTCAGCTCTCTCATTATCTACAAGCCATAACAAGATATCCAGCCACGACCTATTTTAGATACAGCACAAGTTTAATTACATAGACCAACAGCACTTGGTATTATTAGCATAGCTTTCTTCCACCTAAGCAATCAAAACCAGATTTGAAACTGAATATGACTAACAAGCAATCTCGAAGCAGCACGCATGACTATACGCGCTATCTGGCACTAAACCACAACACTGCCAGGTAGTCATTAGTCAAACAACTGGAGAAAAAGAAATGTTCTGAAAGTATCTACTAGGATATACATTACCGGAGATTCAAAAAGATGCTGAACATTTCGAGCACTAAATCCTTTCCACCAAGAGCCTGGTCCCTTGTCTGGCTGGCGCTCTATTTATACTTCTTTTTTCCCCTCGTTTATTGCCAATGTTACACATAATATATCATGCCAACTTCAATAAGGCTGATATGAGGGATATTAAGAGCCACAGCTGGGCCTCTGCAATTCTTTCTAAGGAACGAATATGCTATGTCGATGACAAACTTTTTCAAGAAAGAGGATAACCTTCTTGCCTTCACATAGGAATGTCCCATTATATATGCCACCCCAGCTTCCTTTGCCTGGATCAGATCCAAAAGCTCTTCCCTTACAGCAGGATCCATCCCAGGGCTGTCCGGCACCTGAAATCTGACTTGACGCCTCCTTATTTGAGGGTTCTCGTCATCAAAGGCTGATCTCAAACTCTCAAGTGTTAAGGATTTACTACTTTGGATGGAGGTAATCACGTCAGAATTATCATGCTGAGCTAGGGTTAGTCCTGAGGTAGAATCCAAATTTCTGCTGCTGATGACTGCCATCCTCCCATCAAACGATACATTCTCTGAGCTTGAGGTTTGTGGTTCCACAGACTCCAATTGTATAAACTCTGCTATACTTTGAATGAGCATGTTTTCAAAGTCCCCATTGTCTCTCTGTATATCCTTGTACCCGTACCTTATAATGCAACGATACATACGATAAGGCCTGGGGCAAATGCGGCCAATAAGGAAGCGTTCTTCAGGTGATACATGAGGAACTGGAACTGACTTGACGCAAACAAACACCAAAACAGAATGAAAAGCCGGGAGATTTGTCACGAAGTGTGAAAAAATAGCAGGCACTCCGGTTGCCAGTTCTGAATAAATCAGGCCTATCCCAGGCACCCGCACGATACCAAGGCTTGGGCCCAAACCAATGAGCCATTTTAATGGAACTTTGTTGTGCAGATCAAAGGTGTACTTCTTTCGAGTTCCATAGTACCAGACGGACATAATGAACAAAAATACCAAAGCAAGGACGAGAGAGACCCAGCCACCCTGCGGAACTTTTATTATTGCAGCCGACAAGTAGCAACCTTCAGCAAACAAAAAGAAGAGCAGGAATAGAGCAGCAAAAAATATGTTCCACTGCCAGACAAAAACCATCACCAGGGACATGAGAAAGGTCGTGATAAACATGACAGACATGCACGCTAGACCTGCAAACCACAAAGCAAACAGCAACCGCGTAAAAATCAATTCAAATCCCTGTAGAACAAATTCAGTAAAGAACGAAAACTTCAGAAGACACCAGATATAAAATAAATTTTGAAGTATGGCTAAAAGCTGCACTTGACATTTTAGTCTCCACTCTGGCCACACTAATTAATCAATAGCTTATAGTTTACCGCGCCACTTATTAATTTGAAAGAAAGCATTTCTTTCTACAGTTTTACATGAAGAAATATGATGTAAATTGCTTAGGCAAAATTGTCAATTAAGACATGCACTTCGTGGTCTAAAACAGTGTCTCGAGCTTGGTAGAGACGTTTAATATTGTAAGTTCACTTGGGATAGTTCACAGCGAGGCTGATAACTCAAAATTCTATCACAACACTACGAGATTATAATCTTATTATTATTTTTTTTGTAATTAGTATAATCTATATTGTTTATGTTAACGAAATTATCATGGAAAGAAAATATTAGGATGAACCTATCGTTTCAAGCCGCAGCTTTCTGGTCATTTCCAAACCAAAAACTTCGGAAATCTCAGATAGTTCTTGTCCACTGAAGTTGCTAAACCAGGAACAGTAATGTTATTTCTCAACAAAAGCACGCCTTACACACAGGAAACAAGATGTAAGATACTAATACACCTACTCCAGTAGACCTTAAAACTAGATTATAGTCAGGACAAAGAAAGCATCATGAGGAAATTATTGAAGTCTCGTAGGAAGACTAACCTAAATTATGATAACTCAGCCAGGCATATTTGTGTCGATTGATGTTATTAGTCAATTCTTAGACACTTCATGTGGTTACTAAATGCAGTAATTTTGATCCTTAAGAATATAAAAGAAGCACCAACATAGGATATCATATATAATAATAGAGGACATTAGTACGGGGTTGGTTCTGGAAAATCAGTAACACCACATAGTACCTTTGACCAAATTCTTGATGAAAGGACTAAACATAGAAGTTGACTTCGATTTTCAAGAGAAGCTGATTTGGGAAGAGATGGTAACATGATCTGTGAATCAAAGTAATGCACAATTTCTCACTAAGCCTCCCAAGGGTCCTTGAATAAGATCTATGCGTGAGAAGCGTGAAACATACCATATACGTGCTCCCTAGTAAGAATATATGTAGTGTAATGATATATTAGCTCCTTATACCAGGATAAAGGTATTGTTTTAATTGAGAGTTTTTTTAGTCAATTACTGTTGTTGACCAAGTTATATTGTATTTGGAAGCATATCAGTAGATGTTATTGCACCATTTTGCGGATATGGACGCATGAACAACTCTTCCAATTAAGTAACACTCTCTCATTGCTTCTTGTTTATCAGTGACATTATCTGCTAACTGTTTGGCAGATAAGCTCTTTTGTATTTCTGATGTTGAAAGCATAAACATCCCGAGCTATAATGCACCTAAGGTAGAGCTTAAATAAAATAATTCTGAATGGCCGATGGATAATATCTCTACATATTATTTGTGTGCATTATATATACTGTTTT
The DNA here is from genome assembly GCA_036186865.1 of Eustoma russellianum. Classification (NCBI taxonomy): domain Eukaryota; kingdom Viridiplantae; phylum Streptophyta; class Magnoliopsida; order Gentianales; family Gentianaceae; genus Eustoma; species Eustoma russellianum. The sequence continues at coordinate 25,642,579 of AP025065.1, forward strand.
TGCTGTTCTCTTACACTCTGCCTATTATCTAACCTTTGTAATTTAACACACATTTGTAATCACAAAAGGCGTAAAGAAGGCACCAAGTGACCAAAGTACCATTTGAACAATTCTATGAACCTCTCAAAAGGAGCAAGAAATACAAATATGAACACATTTGCTGACTTACCATATGCATTACCAATGCTGGTTGTATCTCGAAACCCAATCGCAATGGCAAGAGTAAGAATCATCAGGATCCAGTTAATTTCTGGTATATAGATCTGCCCATATATATGTCTCGAGGTGTGGACCACCTTGACTCTGGGAAAGCAACCAAGAGCTTGACATTGTTTAACAATAGAAAATGTAGCTGTGATGATAGCCTGACTGCCCACTATTGCTGCAAGAGTGGCAATAATAAAGACTGGCCAATACACTTTATCTGTAAACAAAGATTGCGGAAACATAGGAAGGTTAGTACCTAAGTAAACAACTTCATTCAATTAAAGGCTATGCTCTAATTCCAACATAAGTACCAGGGATAGATGCATAGAACGAGTTTGAGATATATTCGAGATTCTTAGACAGATATGCAGCCTGACCCATGTATTGTACCACAAGACAGGGATATACAGCGCAGGCAAATGCAATCTGCAAAATAAAAAAATAAAAACAACATCACAGCAGAGAGAACAACAAAAATCAAACTGATTAAAATTTCCTGAACGGTATCGAATGGAATAAGGCTGGAGCGTTCTTCTTGTTGTTATTGTAAGGGGTGGAAAAGGAGCCGCCATATGTGCATCATGAGGCATTGGAAGGTGTAATGCCTAATACCATTTTTTTGAGATAATGGCAGCTAAGCTAAATATAACTCAGACGAGATACCACAAAAAGTCAGACCACCTATGGCATATAGTTCAGTAAATAGTAAAACAATCAACAACTACAAGAAAGTATTGTCTACCCAGTAAGCCAACTTAGACAATCCTATGCAAAGAGAGAAAAGGCACCGTTTACCCGAATGGAAGCAGCAGTGAAGTGGCCCAAATCTGCAAACATAGCTTCTGTTCCTGTAAAATTAAAGTTAGAAGTCATCCATCTATGTCCATCAAATACTCATTTATTACGGAGTACTTATAAAGAATGGTAAATATATTATTCAACAAGTTAAGAGTAAAATGTACAAATATTGTCCCCTTATATAGGCAGTTTACAAAGCCATCAAGTGGCTATAAACTTTTAACGGCTACTTTATTAAGGCTATAATCTGTGTGATCCTACTAGCCACTGATTTAATGGCTTACTCTATGTGTATTTAGTAGATATTTGTGTGTGTATACAATATAATTATGTGTGTGTATTTATGTGTGTATTACAGGCGTACATAATTATGTACTTATACATTTTATGTATGTATTTTTTTCTACTCCCCCTCAAGTTTGGTTGTATATATTTGTACAACCAGCTTGGACAACAGAAGCTGAAATATCTTGGTGGAGATAGGCTTTGTTAAGATGTCTGCTACTTAGTCCTCAAAAGAAGTGCGCTCTAGAATGATTATTTTGTCCTCAATCTTTTCCGTAATGAAATGCCTATTAATTTCAAGATGCTTTGCATTGTCATATTGTACAGTGTTCTCTGTCATGCTTATAGCTGATATATTGTCACAGAATACCCTTATTGACAGTAAACATCCATGTCCAAGGTTTTCAAGAACCCTTTTTAGCCATAGTCCCTCACAAATTCCAAGTGCTACGGCTCGTAATTCAGCTTCTGCACTACTCTTGTAAACAACATGTTGCTTCTTACTTCTCTAAGTGACTAAATTACACCCATAAATATGTTCCATATCATGTTGTTAATCTTATGTTAGTCCTTGATCTATCCCAATCAACATCCGCGAAGACCGAAACAGTTGTTTGTGCTTCTCCTGAAGAATAACCCCCCGTCCTGGTGCATTCTTCAAGTATTTAAGTATTCTCGACGCAGCTTGTGTGTGATCATTACTAAGATCATGCATAAATTGACTAACAAAACTCACTATATACCATATATCAGGTCTAGTATATGTTATAATTATTTACTAACGGGTTTTTGATATCTTAGTCTATCAGTAGGTGTGGTATCCCATTACTCCCTATGTATATGTCCAGGTTCAACTGGAGTGTTTACTAGCTTACAACCAAGCATTTCATTCTCATTACGTATATATTTCATTTGTAATATACAGAGACCTTTGTTTCCAACTATATCCATACATAAGAAGTACCTCAACTTACCTAAATCTTTCATTTCAAATTTTGTAGACAACTGGACTGTAATTGATTGAATATCCCTTGTATCATCTCCTGTTAGAATAACATCATCAACGTATACTATCAAAACAACAAGTTTTCCTTTTATTGGCACCTTAGTAAACAATGTATGATCACTATGACTTTGAATAAAATTTTGTTCATTTACTGCCTTTCTGGAATGTTTTAAACATGCCCTTGGTGGCTTAATTGAAGCACGTCTCTCTTTAAAAAATTCTCTCTGCCTTCTCTCTAAAACCCCAACAGAGAGAAACATGCCCTCTAACACCTCAACGTCTTTCTTCTCTCACCTCTCTCCTCCCCCCCCCCCCCTCAACCACCATCATCGTCTCTTTCCTCTCCCCTTCCTCAGCCGCCAAAAGCTAAATCGACACGACATCAACACCTGAAAAACCTTTCTCTCTCTTTGTAGTCAGTAGACGCTTCTCTTTGACAACTATCCAGGCCGTCTTGTCCACTCCGGCCTCCACGAACAAACGATTGGAGAACATTTTCTACTCTAATTCTTCTTAAAACGGCCGGAGAACATTTTGGAAAGCGTACTGATTGAGGATAACCCAAAACCAGTAACCCACTATAACAGAAGTAAAGGGAGGCCAAGAGGGGCTAAAAGTAAAAGATGATGAAATTAGCATGCTAAAAAATAAGGATATTAAACTCCTCTTTAAAGCAAAAAGATGTAAAGAAATATATCAACACAAAAGTCAAAGATACGGAACATTACCCCCTGAATAGCTTAAATAGATATAGTCCTCTCTTGGAAGAGGCAAATGATGGGTCACTAGCACCCAGACATGATACTGATGTGGGGATAACACCCAAAAGGTAAAAGAGATATCCTCAACAGAAAACTAGTGGCTGTGATGTTGTTTTTGATCAAGAAGTTGGCTCAAATTTTAGGTCAGACAGATGGTTTGAGGACTCATCTGATGATTCTAGGGATTCAAATGTTAAAACCGTAAAAGAATCAAAGGAATTAATAAGGAAAATAATAGTTTGGCCCTGGTCAATGATGAGCTCAAGGGAAAGTTGGTCAAAGGTAGCACAACTAGTCCTCTAGCTAAACCACTTAAGAAAAACATAGGGCCAACCAGATCACGCACTGATTGACACATTGATTTTCAGAAATTAACTGAGAATGATGTTACTGAAATTCTAAATACTAAGAAGGTAGACTTGTCTGGTGAAGATAAACAATCTAATCAAGCCAACTTGGAAATTGTACTGATTGAGGATAACCCAAAACCAGTAACCCGCTATAGCAGAAGTAAAGGGACGCCGAGAGGGGCTAAAAGTAAAAGATGATCAAATTAGCATGCTAAAAAATAAGGATATTAAACTCCTCTTAAAGAAAAAGGATGTAAAGGGATATATCATGGAGAAACAAATAAGTATTATTGGGTTAATTGAAGTAAAGATCAGATGATCACGAAAGAAAAAAAAAGTAAAGGTAAGACAGGAAAACTCTAATAGACACAACAACAAAGTCTTTAAGCATTGGGAAACTACACACAATGTCTTTTCAAATTCTATCCACATAATTTGGGTAAGGTATAATCCTAACATCTTTGATGGTCAGGTCTTGCATTGTAAAGAACAATGTATAACCTGCAAAATGAGGGCCAAGTTACCATCTAAAGAGGAATTCATCCTCTCTGTGGTATATGACTATAATGGAAAAAAGTAGAAGAAGAGACCTATTGAAAGAACTTAGGTATCAAAAGAACCTATATGACAACCTGCCTTGGGTAATCATGCAAGACTTCAACATCATCCTAAACATTAAAGGCAAATCTGACTACAAAAAGGTGGATACGAATGTCATTAAAGAATTCACAAATTGGATCCAATATAGGGACATATACAATATATCCTCAACAGGTTGTGAGTTTACTTGGTCAAATAAACAAGCAAACAAAAGGGACTGTACAAGGATTTATCATATGTTTTGTAATTAAAAATGGAAGAATGTTTTCCCCAACTTCCTCCTTGACTTTGAAGCACTAGTGATCTCCGATAATCCTTCTGGTGTCTTGTTTGTCAAGTGGGGGAAAAAATTTAGCCATAAACCCTTCAAATTCATGAAAGGCTGAATGAGACACCCTGACTTCAAAATTGCTCTATAAAATGTTGGTCAGCTCCAATGCAGGACAACCCAATGATAAGATTCACAAAGAAGTTAAAAAGGCTCAATACACCCCTTTAGGAGTTGAATAGAAAACACTTCGGCAATATCACAGTCAAGGTTGCAAAGGCTAGACAAGACCTATAGGAAGCTCAAGAACAAGTCATGAAGGACAGCCACAATATCTGCCTGCAACAGGTGAAGTTTGCTTTAGAAAACTATTTAAGGCTTTTGGAATTTGAAGAATCCTTCTTAAAAGAAAAGGCAAGAGTTAGGTGGATGAAAGATAATGGTAAAAATTCTCAATTTTCTATAGGTTTTTTAAAGTTCATGCTACAAGGAATAAGATCCCAAAGCTACTTGATAAAAATATGAATATGGAAGAAGACAAAGTCAATGCAATAACTACTAATTTCTTTGAAAACCTCTTCACTAAACCTTTTCCTATCGTTGTCCCAAATCAGTGTTGGAGTGGCAATATCCTTAGTAATGAACAAAGTCTTATGCTTGAATCCCCAGTATCAAATGAGGAAATCAAAAATACCCTCTTCTCAATGAAAAGTGACTGGTCCAGATGTATTCACAATAGAGTTCTAAAAAGACAAATGGGACCTGCTTAGAGAAGAGTACATTGAAGTCACTGAGTTCTTCTTTAAGGAAGAGTTTACGTACTTTCACATGAACTCCACAGCTATCTCTGTCATCCCAAAGGTGGATAACCCAATTAGAATAAAGGATTTTAGGTCAATCTCATGCTGCAATATCTCTTACAAAATAATCTCAAAGGTTTTGACAAGTAGAATGAAAAGGTTACTTCCACACTAAGTCAATGAAAATTAATCAGCATTTGTTCAAGGCAGGATTATACATGATAATATTTTCTTAATGCATAAATTGATGAAGGATTACAAGCGTATTGGAGGTGCGAGTGGATGTATGGTGAAAGTACATGTAATGAAGGCCTTTGACATTGTAAGCTGGAGATATCTCATGGACATATTGGATAAAATGAAATTCCCTCCCTAATTAAGAAAATGGGTTCATCTATGTATCTCAACAGCCTCCTTTGCTATAAATCTATACGGATTCCTCATTGGCAACTTTAAAGCTTATAGAGGCTTAAGACATAGTGACCCTCTCTACCCTCTGTCTGTTCATTTTGGTAATGTAAGGCTTTACACAGATAGTATGTCATTGAAAGCTCAAATTTCAAATTCCACCCAGAATGTGAAGGTATAAGGATCTCCTCCTTGGCATTTGCCGATGATCTTTTCATCCTTTCAAGTGCAAATGAGAATTCTGTCAAGATAATAAAGAACTCTCTGGAGAAATTTGAAGGCCTATCTGGTCTTAAGTCAAATCATCAGAAATGTATGTGAAATCTACATTGGTGGAGTACGAAACTCTAAAAAACAAACCGTATATAAAATGTTAGGAATGTCAATTGGCTCTCTTATTGTAAGATATTTGGAAATTCCACTGACCACTAGAAAGTTGTCTTGTAAGGACTGCCTATTGGATAAACTAACCAGCAAGACAAATAGTTGTTATTTTTCCAAACTCTCTTATGGGGTAAACTCCAACTGATAAACTTTGTTTTGATTGCAATCGGCAGATATTGAATCGTTGCATTTTTCACACCAATGAGATTCGTTAGAAAGATTGAAAGGATTCTTGAGTCTTTCCTCTGGGTTGGCTTCAGAAAGGCAAAGATCAAATGGAGCACATATTGCACTCCAAAAGTTGCGATCTGAGGATACCTGACCTTCCTAACATAAACAATTCCTTTCATCATCATCATCATCATCCGGACCCAGTATATCCCAACGACAGCAAAAGCTATCGTTAGGGTCTGTGGAGGGTAAGTGGTAGGCAGACAATACCTCTATCCCAAGGGATAGAGAGTCTGCTTCCAGTGAGACCCCCGGCTCTATATGTACCTGCATAAACAACTCCTTTATCATCAAGAATATATGGGACATATGCCAAAAGAAAGAAACCATTTGGGTAGAATAGGTGCACTCGGTCATTTTAACGGGTAAACCAATGTGGGAGTCCAACCCAAGCAGTTGGACTCTTGGATGTGGAAAAGGACACTTTGGATAAAGGATCAATACTCTCATTTCATCAAGAAGTCCATTGGAAATGGCAGATCAACTTCTTTCTGGCAAGATCTTTGGCATCCCTGAGGTATTCTTACTACAAATTGTCCATAATTGCAAAGGAAGTTAAACATAAAGAGGGAGACCAAGTTTCTGAAGTTCTAGAAAGAAACAAATGGAAAATTCCTCCATACGGGGGATGAGATAACTAAGTCAGCCTCTTCAACAATGCTTGCCATAACATCCAATTAGCTACAGGCGAAGATAGATGGGTTTGGCTCACTGACGATAAGTTTTCAATTAAAAGCGTTTTTGAAGCAATAACAGGGAGAGATACAAGTGTTAACTGGCCAAAAATTGTCTAGTGCAAGCATCATCTTCCAAGATGTGCAGTCATACTTTGGCTTGCAAGTTAAAAGAGGATGAATATACAAAACAAGTTGCTAGATTGGGGCATTATTGATACTAACACTTGTGTTCTATGTGACAGGTACTCAAAAGATCATGAGCACATATTTTTTTCACTGTAGCTTCTCCAAGCATGTCTGGAAGGCTATACTTCACCAACTGGGCTGCCAACATCATGTTTTCACTTGGGACACGACATTGGACTAGTTGATGGTAGGCCCTTAGGAATATAAATTTCAAAAAGACTTAATATATTTTGCTTTTTCAGGTACTGTCTATTCATTTTCGAGGCAAAGGAATCTCAGATTTTACCAGAAGACAGAAAAAGATTAACATAGCCCAATAAAGGAAATCATTCAAAATATTAGGTCTTTTATTGCATCACGGAGTGGGATCAGAAGGAACATAACAATTCGAGGATTGCCTTGAGCCTGGAACTTCCATTAAAGATCTTCAGCTAAAGGATTCTATTTTTGGTTTACAAGCATGTTTATTTTTTTTTACTTTGGAGTTACAGTTTCTGATTTTGAGGCTGAATGTTGGCCTTGGCCTGAATTGACCTTAATGCCTATTTTTTTATTATGGTCAATCTGAGTGCATATATATATATGACTCTCCGGTCATTATGTTTACTATCTCCCACCATGTTAGGAAATCCGACAAGATCATCGCAAAAAGCGCAGCGGAAAAACAAAAACTTGATCTCCGATTTCCTACCAAGGATCCATGTTATTCGTTTAATTCGATGAAAGAAACTCGAAAATTACCTCTGTAGATTCGAATTACGCAGATGAAGGAGGTGCGAAAACACGAACACCCTCTATCGGTATCCACACGAAAGCTTCCGCCCTGAGTGCTAGCTCTTGAACGGCGCGGCTGAGAGATCTCGCTTTTCTCCAAAAACGATTTTTTTTTCGTTTTCTGCTGGTTGTATATCGTACGAGACACACCATGCTATATACATACACACACACACACACACACACACACACACATATATATATATATATCAAAATCCGATTCCAGATCGGATTGGTTAATGCCTATCATAATCCGTACCAAATACGGATTCTGTTAGGATTAGATAAAATCAATCAAAATCCATATCAGATATGGATTCTATTGTTATTATCCGATGATATAAGTATATATATATATGTATATATATATATATATATAAACGAAAATAATAATAATAATTAATATCCAATATTAATATTATTAATATTAAAAACGATAATAATAATAATAATTAATATTCAATATTAATATTATTAATATTATTAATCTCAGCCATACGCATTCTTGTGTGTGACCCGATAGGCCCATATTAATTGGCAGTTGATTAAATCTCTATTAAACCAACAACTCGTAATTGGCCTATAGCAAGACATTACGACTACACAATTAATACGAGTACAGTCCAATTAGCCTAATAATAGCACATGCATTAATCCCTTTGTCACACGATATCTAGTTTGAACATAATTCATGGTGAGCGTCATACTTATATTGTTCAAACATATGATTACTCGATCTCTAAGTAGACTGATAAAACAAATGATATTAATCACACTATCAATTCATTTGAGCACGGCCATGCATTTCACAGTCTCACTAATCGAGGGGCCCAAAGATATCTCTCTCAAAAGAGAGGGACAAATTCTATCTTGATTGTTCAATATCCTCTACATAATTTCTATCACATTCAATCATGATCTTTATTATTATCCAGTTACGGATAACGTTTGATCATGTCAAAATATAATAGTCCTTATGTTGGAAACTATGACAATCTCAAGTCAAAGGATTAAAACATGACTATCATGAGATTTACTTATGACGCTAATCCATGTAGTAATCTCATGATGGGTCTATCCAATACACTGTTCTCTAACAAGTAACTATGAAATTGATTTGTATCACCATACACATAATCATCTCATGATTATCAAATCAATACTCATACTGATTATAAATTATTTTATCTCTATAACAATAATGAATCAGAGACATATATCAAAATTGTGTAACATACTAACCAATAATAATGATAATAAAACCTCTTTTATTAATAATAAATGTATAACATAAATATCCAAATCATGGTCTAGGGCACATACACTAACACACCCTTGATGAATTTTTTGCACATTCTGTAACTCCTAATTATATTACACAACAAGATACAGTCCTCACTACATTTTCATGTAGTGGACTAGGCATTACCCTTTACCTTCATTATACTCAGAGCATTAGTCTCCTGGTATTGCTTATTATAATGGTTACCCTGTAAATTTGATTTTATCAATGAATTTTGACTTACAAATCATGTATTTGGTGATTGCTTTAAACTATACAGAGACTTCGCTAATCTACAGATTTAATCAGTCTTCCTGATTCTCAAAGACTGGTGGTATGCACATGTATACTTCTTCTTGTAAATCTCCATTTAAGAAAGTATTTTTAACATCTAGTTGACATAATTCTTAGTTAGGTTAACTGCTATTGAAAAAATAGTTCTTATTGTATTCAGTTTTGCCACATATGCAAATATGTTTGTGTAAATCTTTTTGCTAATAATCTGGCTTATGTCTATTTATAGAGCCATATGTATTATGCTTAATAGTAAACACGCATTTATACCCTACTGGTTTAACACTTCTAACTCTTGGTACAACTTCCCAATTTTGATTAGTCACTAAGTCTTTCATTTCTTCATTTACTACATCCTTCCATTCTGAAATACTCATGGCTTCTTGTATACTTACAAGTATTTTATTAGAATCCCTGTGTACACAGGTAAAAACATTTAGTTAGGAATTTAATTTATCATATGACAAAAACTTATAAAGAGGGTATTTAATACACTCCCTAGTTCATTTCCTTATTGCAATAAGCCTATTATCTGTCGCAAGTTCAGGTTCATAGGTTGTATTACCTTCTTCCAACTGGTTTCCAAAAGGAATAGCAGGTTGAATATTCCTTCAAGTATATACTCTAGTAATAAAAGGCCTAACCCCTAAAAATGCTGTGTGATCAAGGTTTCTTTCTACAAGCGTCAGTGTATCATTATTGTTTGTACCATGATCTTCTGTGTTCAAATAATTGTTTCTTACAACATTTATTATGCTCCATAAATCATTTTGTACTTATTCTGAGCTTTCTACAACACATGAATTATCCTAAAAGGCATTCTTTTCATCAAAGATAAAATCTAGAGTGATATAGACCTTTCTTCTATTAGGACAACATTTAATAAACTTTTTGTTATCATGAATATTCCACAAAGATGCATTTAACATATATAAGATCCAATTTACCTCTTAGATGAGGTTGTGTATGTATATATGTAGTGGATCCAAATAGTTTAAAAGACAATCCAAATAACAAGTTAGCATGAGAAAAGACATCTAGAAGAAATTTCTTGGGGTCTTGAAAGATAAGGTCCTAGAAGACATTTTGTTAATCAAATATGTGACTGTTAAGACAACTTATTCCCAGTACAATTTAGGTACTTTTATAGTGGCCATCAAGGTTCTAGTTACTTCACGTAAATGTCTGTTTTTCTTTCAACTATTCCATTTTACTGAGGTGTATAAGCACATGAGGTTTGTTGGTAGATACCATTTCTATACATAAACTGTCTAACTGATTCGCCCAAGTATTCTGCTCCATTATCATATCTTAAGATCTTAATGGTACATCCAAATTGATCCTTAATCAAACTGAAGTAATTCTTAAAGATACTCCGTACTTCTGATTTATTTTTGAGTAGATACACCCTAGTAACTCTTGTATGGTCATCTACAAAGGTCGCAAATCTTGTTCCATTGATGTTTGCTGACCTTGAAGGTCCCCATATGTCAGAATAGACAAGATTAAATGGCCTTATAGATTTATAAGTCTTTGTAGGATAACAATGTTTGCTGTTTTTTTGCTACCTGTCACATAGAATACTCTTTGAATTTATATTTCCAAATGATTCTGCCATTAAGGGTTTCAAATACAAGAAATTTGTATGTCTTAATCTTCTATGCCACAAAGAATATCCTCTAAATGAGTATTATAACATGAATCTTTTCTAGCTTCACTAGTTCCATCTCTATTTGACTCTTGTTCTCCAGCTTTTTCATTATAGCATGCTATAACTGTTTCTTCAGCTTCAAGCAGGAATAGATCATTTATGTTTTTAGCATTGACAATCATCCCTTTCATGCTTTTCTCCTGAAAACAACATTCAGAGGATGAAAAACATGTTCTACAGTTACTATCGCTTGTAAGTTTCACTATTGACAGTAAACTAAAACTCAGTTTAGGAACATATAATACTGTTCCAGTGGCTCCCACGGAAGAGCTATTTGCAACATTAACTAATTTAGGAGTAGAGAAAGACTGGAAAGAGAAAAGAAGTGCATCATTACTTGTCACGCGATCTAAAGCTCCTGAGTCCACAATCCAAGAGTTATCTTTATGTTATTGCCCAAAACTTGCCATAAAAGCTTTTATTGATGGACTGTAACTCACAGTTTGTTGTTTGTTAAAAGTTGGATCAATGTAGTAATTTGATCATTTGAGGGAAGGCAAGATGAATCTGCTGGCTGAACAAGACTTTGAGCTAGGTTAGCATTGTTATTCCCAACATAGGTAGACCTTGACAGAGGCTTCCATGAACCTGTATTAGGTCCTGGTGGACTTATTTCTCCTGCTGGTTTACTATGAAGCTTCCAGCAGTCATCAGTGAAGTGTCCATTTTTCTGCAATACCTACAGAAAAGTCTTCCTCCTTCATTAGTTGAAGGTTGTCTTCTGACTGCTAAAGCAGAGACATCATAGGGCTTTTCAATAAGTAAAGCAAAGATTTCATTATCCAAATTTGGTGAGGCACCCATCATAACTTTCTTTCTATTTTCTTCATATTCTCTTTCAGAAAATGTTGCCTTTAAACTAGGCAGTAGTTTAGTGCAAAGAATCCTACTTTTTTACTGTCAAAATCTGGATTCAATCCAGTTAGATATCTAAACACTCTTTTCTAATCAGTAACGGCTTTATACAGTTTTGAATCTGCAACACAAAACCATCGATGTACTTCAAATACATTAACTTGATGTCAAGATCTTGTCAACAATGTATAATACTTATTCACAATAAGATTTCCTTGTTTTATTTCATGAAGTTGAACTTCAATTTCATTAAGCTCAAAAGTAATATCTTGTTCAGAATACATCTCTTTGATTGCACCCATATTTCAGCTGTAGTCGCATGTATTATAAAGTCATCACTGATATCAGAAAGCATCGATCTTATTAACCATGACATTCATGCTGTTTCCAGAATTCCACAGTCTGAATTTGGGATCAGTTTCAAGTGAGATGTTTAATGTTCCAAATAAAAATTCCTCTTATCCCTTACTTGTCACAAACACTCCCACTTCTCTGGACCAAGAGAGGTAGTTATCTTCATTGAGTTTGTGACTTGTAATGTTAATGGAAGGGTCATCAAACGTAGCAGTACCATTAGACCCTGCTCTCGACACTTGTTCAAAAGTGGATATTGTCTTTGTGTACTCAAAAGCAGTAGAATAAGATGAAGCTGTAGCCATATTTGAATTTAAACGATAGCAGAATCAGTCAATCTCTCATTCCATAAGAGAATTGTGAATTTATTATTCAAGTTAAGAGTACAACGTACACATATTTCGTCTTATGTAGGCAGTTTAGAAAGTCATCAAGTGGCTATAAGCTTCTAACGGCTAAATAGCCACTACACTAACGGCTACTTTATTCCAATGGCTATAATTTGTGTTATCCTACTAGCCACTGATTTATAGGCTTACTATGTGTGTATTTTGTAGACATTTGTGTGCATATATAGTATAAGTGTGTGTGTGTATTTGTGTGTATTACAGATGTATTTTACTGTGTAGCTATACATTTTATGTATGTATTTCTACAGTACTGTAATGCATCAAACTCAGAAGATTGCTTAACGAGTTGAATTCCAAGTTTCATTACTCAAACTGAAGGCAAAAATATTACCTGTTATTGCCAGAAGAACCCCTCCCATAGAAATCCATCCGTCTTTTCCAGTTCTACGAAAGAACTTGACAATATAATGTGGAGAAAGAGCAGACACAATTCGTGGGTTCCAGTATAAAGTATTGTACAGTCCAATGGCGAAAATTGATATCAACCACAGAACCACTACTGGTGCAAATAAAAAGGCCACCTTATGTGTGCCAAAGTGCTGAAGAGCAAAGAGGCCCACTAATATTGCACAAACAATCAGTAGAACCTCAGCTGGAGGAGAAAAATGAGAAAATTTCAGACAAACAAGAAGAATCATCATCTTCACGCAAAAAAATAAAATAAAAAAGAAGGGCTCACCATCGGTCAATTTGCCTTCTGCCACCTGAATTCCAGATATTGCAGACAGAACTGCATGAGGAAAAGTCTGATCAAGATCCTTCCTAAAAAGAATGTTGGCCATAGACTTAATGAAATAACAGGTTACTTACATTGGCTGATACGTTGAGCAACCAGAAGTATAAAATAGCAGAGAATATGAAATTTCTACATTGAGAAAGTTGGTCCTTTACAGACAAACACAACACATTTTCCCGCCACGCGGCAAATCAAACAAGTAAAAGTTTCAACTTCAGAAAAATGCATTTTTTTTGTCCCCTTACATTCTTATGTGTGTTATACATTCTTATTTTATGTGGTAGAGGGTGATCAAGAAACTTCAGTGACTTACCACCAGAGGACAAATCCTATGGGCTCCACGGCTTCACCTTACAAATAAAGTTAACATATCTCCTAAAGATAATGGAGAGAAGAAAGGATCCATCAATGATCTATAAACAGCTCTGGAGATACCAGGCCAGTCATCGGAGCGTATATTTAGCTCACTTGACCCAAACAAATATTTTCCATTTGCAGGTGGGAGCAAGACATAAATATTTGATCCAACAAAAGATTCGTCTTTGTTCCCATTTACCCATTTGATGCACTTCAAATGACTGAGATCAGAAGTGTGAACATGAAACAACCTTTTAACACAAATCCAAATAATCTGTTGCAGCCAATGAAACGGAAAGTAAGAAGAAATTTCACATAAGTCAAGTCATTTTGCAGTTCTCTGGACGGCATACATAGAAAATGAACAGGAAAAATTTTATGAAGAATATAATGGGCTACGATTTTTAGCTAAGTAGAAGTAATTCATGCGATCTACGGTACTCTTAACTCGTGAAAATTACTCCCTTCTAGTCTTATGTACCCTTTTCCCTCATGTGTAGCTTTTTTCCAAAGGTGCAGTATACTATCTCAAATAAAATACGAGCGCTGAACGATTCAAAATAGAATTGATAATATCATCTGCTCACAATAATATGGATAGGATTGCAAAGCACCTAACAAACAGATTCATTTTGGGATCCGTTTCTCAAGAATATCTCGTTCTCTTATTTTACAGCTCGTAAGATTTATCTCCTTTAATATAAAAGCAGATACAATAGAGTCACCAGAAACCTATGCAAAACATACAAGTTCAGTAGCTGGAAGCTGCACGCCGCTGGAATTTAATTTTTGTAAGAAACAGATCAGCAGTTGAGATTTTACTTCTTTTCTTTATCCTTCTTTTTCCTTTTTCTTTTTATAAGGGTGCAGGAGGTGTGGAAATATTAGCACATTCCATGTTGATACTTCAGAATGGAAACAATACAATCCAAGCTTGCCTGAAATTGCAGGTGTGATTACACCGTCGCCAATAACCATACAAGCTCCCATTAATACTACAAGTAGCAGGACTGTCCGTGACTTTTTATGTTTCTCAAGAAATCTCTTGAACGGTAGCACCGCTGCATACTGTGCTGAGGGTCCATACTTGTATGCAGACAGCTCTTCATCAGCAGCTTGTTGATTGGGAAGTAAACTAAACTTTGCATGTCTACAAAGAAGAGAGTAAAGAGCGAATGTCCCACCTGAAGTCAAATATAATAAAGTTGTTAAAGCAAAGTTATATCCCTGCATCAATCAAGGACAAGCTTGCAATTAGAAAACCTTAATACCTTCACCATTGTCATCAGCACTAAGAACAATGAACGTATATTTCAGCAGAGGTATTAATGTCAAGGTCCAAAAGATCAAAGAAAATGCCCCAAATATGGCATCTTCATTTTGATGATTCTGCAGCTTCCCTAAAAATATACTCTTGAAAACATAAAGTGGTGATGTGCTCAAATCTCCATAGACCACCCCAATGCTTTGATATGCTAAGATAAGGTTCCTGGAAAGATTCACCCAAGAGACCTGCAATTCCAAAATTATCAAGTTAAGCAATTTCGGACAGGAATTTATGCAGGCCATCGGTCATATAGCAGCTACTTACTAGTCAAATAAAATTCTGCTCGTCTTGTTTGAATTCTATTATTTGTGTATAGATCAATAAACTTTTTCTTGTTTGCAAGAATACCACCCACCCACCACGCACAAACATACATAGAGACACACCCAAAAAAAAGGAATACAGATGCCTTTACAAAGAGTGGAAAGTCGTGCAATACAGAAAAAAAGGTTGATCAAAAAATATTTGATGATTAGGGAACAAATTGAATGTGATAGTTCACTTGTTGAAATAACTCAATAAGGACAACCAGCAAGCAAAAAAAATCTAGTCAAGGTTGCTGATCAAATTTATTTCTGTTATAACAAAGAAAATCACATCTGGCAATTCACATGAAGCACAGCATCTCCAGCCAAAAGTTCTTGTCCAAATAAATTATTTTTTCTGTAAAATCTTAATCAGACGCTGAACTGATAACCATTTTTCAAATGTTTTGAAGGGAAAGCTGACCCAACTAAAAGAAAGTGTTTTTTCCCAGTCTTCATGGTTGCGGAAAAATTATTGATAACTATTTGAGTTTAACAAGCAATTGTATGAGAAAAATCTCTTCGTCAAATTTATATTCCAAACTTAGCCCTCATAATCTGAGCATCCCCATATTATGTCCTTTGTTTCTCAATTAGTAGCTTGAATCTTTAACCGAGTTTTGTATGTAATCTTTCACTCATTTTCATAACCTCCTTCTTCTTCTTCTTTTTTTTTTTTTTTATGTAACTCATTTTCATAACCTGGTTTTGAAAGGAATAAAGTTGTCCTTTTCTAAAGCTTCCATTGTTTAGTAAGTTCTCTTCCACTCCCTCATTAATAAAATTCTATTGATTCACCCCCCACCAACACAGAAAAATACTTGTCATCAACTATGTTTCTTACTACATCAAGGTAAAAAAGAAAATCTGTTGTTAGTAAGAAGACTCTAAAGTGTTTCTTATGGGGTGGAACTAGAAAGGCAAAGATAAAATGGGCATCTGTTTGTACACCAAAGAAGGTAGGTGGTCTAGGCATTCCTGATCTGGTTAAGGTGAACACTACGTACCATGTGAAACTGGTTTGGAACACCTGTGAGGAAAAAGAAAGTTTGTGGATAAAGTGGGGCATTCGGTTATACTTCAAGGTAAATTATATGGGAGGTCAAACATAAGCAATCAGGCTCATGAATGTGGAAGAGGCTACTTTGGATCAGCGACCAACATTCTCAGCACATAAAGAAAACTATAGGTGATGGGTCTTCCACATCATTCTGGTTTGACCCATGGCATCCATGGGGTTCTTTGCTTGAAAATTGTCCAAAATTAAAACACAAACTTGTTATAAAAAAGAAGGCTCGGGTAGCAGATGTATTAAGTAGAAATAAGTGGAGCTTACCTTATGGTAAAGGTTGGGATAACCAAGTTGTATCCTTTTATAATGTTTGTAATCCATCCAGATTACCCAAGGTGAAGGTTACTAGAAATGGACCCCAAATAAAAAGTTCTCAGTCCATAATGCCATAGAAATTGCAACACCTAACCTTCAAAAGGTCTCTTGGACCAAGGTTGTTTGGTGTAGGCATCATCTTCTTAGATATGCTATCATTTTATGGATTGCATATTGGAAGAGACTTCCTACATTAGACAAGATGGTCCAATGGGGTTTGTTACTTTGATTTATGTTTGTTTTGTGGCAGGTCCATTGAGATCCAAGAACATCTTTTTTTTTTCAGATCAGCTTCTCTAAAGCCGTCCAGAGATCTGTCTTGATGCAGTTGTAATGTAAAAACAAACCATATTATTAGGACAATATCCAACCGTGGCTACTGGGAACCTCCTGGCTCTCCAGATTCCAGCAGGACCTGGTTTACTTTCCCTTCTCAGCTTCGGTCTACTATGGAGACAAAGAAATCAGAGGCTACAAAGGAATCCGGAGAAACACATAGTACATTACTAATTAAGTGTTTCAAAACATCTGACTTTTTGCAACATCGTGGCAAATGATAGAAAGACAAAAAAGAAACTGGAAACTGGCTATAACTTTGGGTATTCATATGTCGGTTTTCTCACCATAGAACTATAATGCTGGCTTACTGGCCGCTTTTCTGTGGAAAAGACCCGTATCAATAATTATGATTTTACACATTTCTGAATATCCGTTTTTTTTGGGCGTCTTTACTTCTCTTACCTTACTTGTACTGAATATATTCTAAATAGTTATCGTAAGGAGGATGGGGTAGACATAGACCCAATATTTGCATCATTGTATCTTGCACATGCTTGGCTCTTGTTCCTCTTAGAGCAAGTTTTGTAATGGTTGGCTATAATTTGGATAGTATATTGTAAGCCACCTATATTTAGTAGCAATCATGCATCATCTTATTTTTAAGCGTCATCTTTTGTAAATTTGCCATGTGGCCTTTTAATGAAATTTATTTACTTACCAAAAAAAAGTTTTAGATAGTGTTATTGCACTGGAAAAATAAGAGGGATGCTTTCGGATGGCAAAAAAGGGGGATGATAGAATTTTGCTGGTGGTAACAACAAATAAGAGAGAAAAAAAAAAGCTTAAATTTTTGACATGGACGAACACAGGGCAGATTCCAAAAGTTTTACGTAGCATCAGGAGAAAGACAAGAAACACGGTATCTTTGCTTCTACTGCCTCTGTAATGCTACTTCCGATAGCTTTGTTTTATTTCTGAAATACTGAATCAATACATTTTTTTCCCACTGTTATCCATCTAGAGACCACAGAATTCTTCCCAGTGACACCATACAAACACTCTCCGGTCCTTCTTATTTTGTACTGGTATAAAAGTGAAGAAATGAATGAGATAATTATTTCATAAAACCAAGCATGGAAAATTGTAATTCAGGATTTGAGAGAGAAAGAAATGAATGAGATAAAGAAAGTACTCTATTACCTTCATAATTGGATTACTCCGCTTCTTGGCTAACAGTACTCTAAATGGACCAGCTTCTCCACTAGCATTACCAGATTCTCAAATCAGATCCTTGCATAGAGCCAGTTCCTAGTTGTCTTTGTCACGATCAACACATGAAGCATATAACAGCTGTCAAAATTATTCTAATTTAGGTAATGTCCCAAAAAAAGTAAGCATATTGCTTTGTTTAATTCGTCTTTTCATATTCATTTTTTTCCAATCAAGCAAGTACATATGAATTGGAAAAATTCAGTCGATAGTAAAAGTAGAAATGAGATCAGTAAGCAGAATTTTCAAGCTCTAGGACATGCTTAAAATAAGCCCGTTATGCCTCTAGTGAAAAGATAAACGAAGTCAACGTGTCTGGATTTTACATCCAAGCACATAGAGCATCTATACCGAGAGCTTCACTCTAATTGAAGAAGTGATAAATGGAAGGATCAAAGAACTGAAGTCAGCATATATTCGCAACAGAGAAGGGCAATCAGCAAAGTCATACTAAGGATCAAAGAACTGAAATCACACTTATGTGAAGCCAAACTTACGAATACATCCAAATAAGAACATTGAATTCCATCTGAGCACAGAAACCTGATCATACAAAGCAAAACAAATTGGTGGCAAATAAATAAAAAAAAAAATTGGTTGAACGGGTAACACTATTGAAAATAACTAAATCATTTAATTTTATCTATCCGCTCTGAATCTGACTGCAGTAAAACATATAGATCCAAACTCCAACATCAGACACCAAAAAAAAAAAAAAAAAAACCCTTGGAATCAATTAGAATCTCATAAAACAGAGAGCTCGAAAAGAAACAACATCAATCGATAGCAACGAAACACTGTGCAAATAATTTTTCAAACCCATTTAACTAAATAACAGAAACAAATAAGAAGGAGAATCATTATATGTAGGAATAGAAAGATTAGCACTGATCTTTCAAATGGCAAACAGAGGAACAAAACAAATCAAGAATCACTACAAAATTGAAAAACGAAAAAACGAGGAGGATCCCAGATGAAAAAAACAGACCAAGATTCAGGAGATGCAAAATCGGAGAGGAAGAAGGACAAAATGGAAGCTGGGAATAGAGATTTGCGTCCCTGGTCCCTGTTCTCCGAGTCCGTTGTTTCAGCGTGTCTCTGTGATAGGACAGCGTGCGATGCTTGTGTGTTTGTTGCTCATGATTATCGTAACATACCATATTTTAAATTGTCGAAATTTAATAATGTAGTTATCAAATACTTCATTCCATACATGACCTCTTCTGACTATTCCTACTCTAGCCGACCTCCCACACTGGTTTTCCACGTCTAACTTTTTTTAACTTCAAATTTCATAGGTCAAATTAAACAAAATGAAAAGAATGGTTGCTTGAGGTTAGTCACAGCAAACAAGATTTGTTTAACATACAATAATTGATTTTTATACCTTAAACCTAAAGTGGTATTCAAGTCTCCAAACTATAATTACAGAAAAAAAAATTAAAACACCTTTGTTTGCATGCATATGTTTTTCATATCTTGTTGAGGTAATTACAAACATTGATTTTTATACCTTAATCTAAAGTGGTATTCAAGTCTCCAAACTATAATTACAGAAAAAAAAACTTAAAACATCTTTGTTTTGCATGCATATGTTTTTCATATCTTGTTGAGGTAATTACAAACGTACACTATTTTTTACAAAATATCTAAACCTAATTTTATTATTAGTTTTATCGAAAACTTCTACCAAATGTTCACAAAAAGCCAGGTCATCGGGTCTTTACATATGATTGCAAATTGTCACCTACATCTACCTCTTCCTCTTTTCCTCCTCTTTCATCCATCCCTACAGCACCGCCTCCCCTTCCCCCACCCTCTCTCTTCTTCTTCCTCTATTCTCTCTCCTCCCCTCTCCCCTACAGCCCACTCACTTCCCTTCCCTTTCCCTTTCCCCGTTACCTTCAGTCTCACCTCCTTCATCTCTGCCACTCTAAGCCTCCACTCCCACAGCCATGTCACCCTCAACCCCACTCCCACAGCCCTGCTTCCCTTAGCTCCACCTCCCACGGCCCCGCCACCTTCAGCCTCCCTTATTGGCCCTTTCTAGCATAGAATTCAAATTTTTGTGTTTTAAAAAATAAAATCAAATAGCTTTAATTGTTGTCATTCAATTAAAGAATGGTTGGTTTGTCATACCTCGAATTTTTTAGTTTAGCATTAAATAATTTTAAATCCTCCTAAAATATAATTTATTGAATGTATAGGTTTATGAGGCTTAGTTAAATGAATGCAGGTGAGAAATAACTAAAAGGTTGAAATTAAGAAAATTAGGTCCCAAAATACCAAAATTACCCCCTTAATTAATTGTAAGGAGGGAGTTACACAATCAGCATAACTTTCACCCTATTGACCCTCGTTTATAAGGAAGAGAAAGGGGGAGTCGACAGGGAGAAAAGGAAAAGGGAAAGAAGAAAGAGGAGAAGAGAAAGAAGGAGAAAGGAAGGGAGAAGAAGACATCGCGGATATTCTAGGTGCAATCTGTTCCAAACCTCCATTCGAACACCATAAAAAAACCTTTAGATTCGAAGGCAAGTAACTTTTCTATACGTTTTACGCAATTTTGATTCTTCGACTCTATTTTCTACAAAGAGAAAATTGAATCACACATGGGTAAATTCTATTTGTTTATGTTAATTGTGTATTCATGTGGTTGCCATACTTGTTGATGAGTTAAGAATATAATCTTTGGGCCAATTTTGAAGAATAGTTGAGACACATCCGTTTTGTGATGAATATTGCCCTAAAGTTGTCATTTTTCCTTGTGATAAATTCTTGTTGATGGATTTGCATGATTGTGGTGTTATGGTCAATGGAAGGGATTGATAGTTGTAGATTTGATGAGTGGGACATGGTTGAGAGTTGATTTGGAGTGTGATGGGAAGAACTTGATGTGTGTGCAAGTGAGTGGTCAGAAGAAAGGTTGGAGATCAAATTGTAGTTTGGGTTTAGGTTGGAAAGCAATGTTGTGAATGGTGGTATAGGTTGGAATCATGTTTTAGGATTGATTTCAGGAGTTCCATAGGCTTGGGATGAAGAAGGATGAAGGTTGGGTCGATTTTGGGGTGAAACATGGTGAAAAGTTGCAGAAACAGGGACTTGGATCGATCCCAGGGGAACATCGATCGATCCAAGTGGCCCTGAGAGGGGTTTGAAACATTTTTGGAAAACTTCAGTCGATTGACCGGGGGACATCGATCGATCGATGTCTAGGAAACTGAACATCGATCGATCAGACTGACCACATCGATCGATCGAAGTCCTGGGGTTAAAGACCTTAAACTTTCTGGAGGACATCAATCGATCAATATTAAGACATTGATCGATCGAAGTCTAGGGGACTGGACATCGATCGATCAGAAGAGGCACATCGATCGATCGAAGTCCTGAAGGTGAAAAGTTGAAATGTTTCTGGAGGACATCGATCGCTCAGTAATAAGACATCGATCGATCGAAGTCCTTAGGACAAGACATCGATCGATCCAGGAGACCACATCGATCGATCGATGTGGTCAGTTTTGTGAGTTATGATTCTTTATCTATACGGAGGTTAGGGAATGAACATTAAGTGGCTTCACGTCTTTAAGGTTGATGGCACTATTCTTGAGATATAGAGTCTGTGTACGCGTTTAGAAGTATGTGATTATGTGACATGAACATATGCATTATGACATAAGCATTTAGCATTCGACATACGTCTTGTTTGCGAAAAGATTACGAGTTTTACAAAGAGAATATAGAGTTTGCAAAAGACAAGCTATGGATGCTTTTGACCACAGGGTATAAAAGTCACGCCTGCAATGGCATGGTATAAAAGCGTGACCTGTGAATCAATGGCAGGGTATAAAGTTATGTTATGGGGCCGTGGACCTATCAACACGGGGCATAAAGTTATGTTTGATGTGGATTGATCACCCACAGGGTATAAAGTTCTGCTACGCGAAGAATAAGACAAGAAGCATTGTAAAAAGTTTGTGAAAAGAAATGCATGACACGATTTATGAAAAGACATATGTTTGTTTTTTGGTCAATGTGTGATTTGAAGAGAGTACATGCAGCATGTTACACGAAGCATAAATCTGAGTTACAAGGGATGTTTTAGCCTGTGTTTGTTGATCAAATTGTGTTTAACTCTGCCAGTGCTGATTTCCATTTGGTCTGTTAGATATATGACTTACTTGACTTTGATTTATGATTATAAAGATGTATTTGTTAACCCGAGCACCTTATTTTGGGCATTGTTTATATATGAACATTGGTGACTCGTCGTGTGTGATTTCGTAAGGTATATAGACGAGTTACTTGCTAGCGTTATTTCGCTAAGAACAATTGTTTCATCTTTTTCAGGTGAACCTGAATATGAGATGATATTGGTAGAGGACGACGGCGAGTAGGCTCATTGAGATGATAGATGTTGAATAGGAGATCGGAATGCCCTTAATTGATAGTTACCTGTTGATTCATTTGTGGTTGGATGTAATTAGATATTTTACCAGACACATTTTAATTCCGCTGTATTTCAATTGGAATATTATTGTTATTGAAGTTTTAAATTGTTACGACGTTTCTGCTGATTTATCTTACGTCATGGATAACGTATGCTTGATCTGCTTTGACGCTTCGTAATTCTCATAGTAGACTATGCCAGGTGCACTGGTACTAATGATGGCATCGGGCTGGGGCGCTACAGGTGGTATCAGAGCCCAGGCTTCAGATCTATCTCGGAAACTTAGGTTCATGATCTTTTAGCGGACTAAGGTGTAAACTTCCTTTAAGTTTGATCCTTAGGTATATGTGCTGATCTACTAAGAATCTAAGTATGATTAGGGTTGTGTGTGTGCGAACGCGTTAATTTTCATATGAATATTCGGTTTTCATATCCCACCCAATAGTGCGTATTCAATCTTTCAGTAACATTTGATGCTTATTAGATGCCTAACAAAACATTGATCTTACAGTGAGAATGTTAAGAAATCCGACAAGATCACTGCTAAAACGCTCAGCGGAAAAACAAAAACTTGATCTCTGATTTCCTACCAAGGATCCATGTTGTTCATTTAATTCGATGAAAGAAATCAAAAATCTTACATCTATAGATTCGAAATCTGCAGATGTAGGAGGTGCGATGACACGAACACCCTCTGCCGGTATCCACACGAATGCTTCCATCCGGAGTGCTAGCTCTTGAATGGCGCGGCTGAGAGAACTTGTTTTTCTCCAAAAACGATTTTATTTTCTTATGACTGTGCATTGTCTCAATGTACGAGATGCACGGGATATATACACATATATAGACATCAAAATCCGAGTCCTAATCGGATTAGTTAATGCCAATCAAAATCCATATCAGATATGGATTCTATCAGGATATTCAAAATCCATATCAGATATGGATTCTTTCGTTATTATCCGATAATACACACACAGACACATATATATAGAACCATAAAAACAAAATTAATAATATGAATAATAATTAATATCTAATATTAATACTATTAATATTATTAATATCAACCTATACGCATTCTTGTGTGTGACCCGATAGACCCACATTAATTGACAGTCAGTTAAATCTCCATTAAACCAACAAGTCGTAATTGGTCTCTAGCAATACATTACGACTACCCAAGTAATACGAGTAAAGTCCAACTTGCCTAATAATAGTACATGCATTAATCCCTTTGTCACACGATATCTAGTTTGAACATAAGTCATGGTCAACGTCATACTTATATTTTTCAAACATATGATTACTCGATCTCTAAGTAGACTGATAAAACAAATGATATTGATCACACTATCAATTTATTTGAGCACGACCATGCATTTCACAGTCTCACTAATCGAAGGGGCCCAAAGATATCTCTCTCAAAAGAGAGGGACAAATTCTATCTTGATTGTTCAATATCCTCTACATAATTTCTATCATACTCAATCACGACCTTTATTATTATCCAGTTACGGATAAAGTTAGATCATGTCAAAATATAATAGTCCTTATATTGGAAACTATGACAATCTCAAGTCTGAGGATTAAAACATGACTATCATGAGATTTACTTATGACGCTAATCCATGTATTAATCTCATGATGGGTCTATCCAATGCACCGTTCTCTAACAAGTATCTATGAGATTGATTTGTATCATCATACACATAATCATCCCATGATTATCAAATCAATCCTCATACTGGTTATAAATTATTTTATCTCTATAACAATAATGAACCAGGGACATATAGCATAATTGTGTAACATACTAACCAACAATAATGATAATAAAACCTCTTTATTAATAATAAATGTATAACATAAAACATCCAAATCATGGCTTAGGGCACATACACTAACAGAGAATGCCTCAATGGAGAAATAACATCGGAAATCCTGACAATGGACGTGATGACCAGCCACCCCAAGTGGTACTACCTCAAGTGCTTACGGATGCCCTGACCGTGATTGCTCAGGGTTATGCACAACAACAACAACCTCCGTCTCCTCCGCTGCCACAACACAACATTCGGTTCTTCTATGGGAAGATGAGGAAGGTGAGAGTCCCGGAGTTTGGGGGATGCACCGACCCCGAGGAGACGTAACACTGGATGACTGAGGTAGAAAAGTGTTTCTGGCTGGTGCAAGTGCCAGAAGAAATCAAAGTTGATGTTGCCAAACCGCTTCTGAGTGGCAAAGCAGGTGAGTGGTGAGCCGGTACGGTCTTGAAGATGACCCCATCGATCACTTGGGCTCAATTATGTGATGCTTTCTTGAAATATTATG
Source organism: Eustoma russellianum (assembly GCA_036186865.1). Classification (NCBI taxonomy): domain Eukaryota; kingdom Viridiplantae; phylum Streptophyta; class Magnoliopsida; order Gentianales; family Gentianaceae; genus Eustoma; species Eustoma russellianum. Next base: position 25,667,661 of record AP025065.1, read on the forward strand.
TGCCGGAAATAGCGATTCTGAACAAGATCTGAGCATTTGATCGACTTGAGTAAGGCCGGATGACAGTTTCAGAGTACTCAGACCGCTTCCATGCCTTGGAAAAATTTGCTCCTGCGATCATGTCCGATAATCGCCTCAAGATGCCAAAGTTTGAAAGGGGTCTAGACTCGAGGGTACAATCGGCGATCGTGAACACCGGAATGAAAACCTTTGAGGATATGTTGGACGCATTTTTCAAGTGGAAAGTGATTTCCGAAGGTTAGCAGCAAAGGAGGTCGGCACTGGATCCTGTGATAAGGGAAAGAGACCGGGAGAGGATGTGAGAGTCGGTGGTAGACCCGGACGTCGGGTCAAAATTCCAAAGAGAGGCCCGATGGGAAGCTTCCAGAGACCCCCACCAAAGAACCCAATTGTCCAACAGGCTGTGGGAGTATGCCCACATTGCAACAAGATCAAAGATTGCCCCGAGATGAAGAAGAACACCCTGAGAGAAGCAGTCCAACAACCCAGGGCAAAATCGAAAGCAAACGCCCGCGTCTATCTCATGACTGATTCCGATGTCCATGAAGCCACTAATGTGGTAACATGTACAATTTAATTTAAATCTAAATTATGATTGAACGAAGTCCTTGTGTGCTTAACTTCATATGCAAAACTTGATATGGTCTTAGGTACTGCCTTAGTAGATAAGATGTCTGCCAACGTGCTTTTCGATAGCGGCGCAAGCCACTTCTTTATGTCAAAAAGATTCGCTAAGCACCTTGTTAAATTGCCTGAGTGGTTAGAAAATCCATACCGTGTCCAAGCGACTGGAGATCAGATTATGGTTTCGTACCAGCGATACCGGGATTGCAAGTTAGAGTTTGAAGGACAAATGTTCTCCGCCACACTGATCCCCATTCAGATGTATGACTTCGACGTTATCTAAAGAATGGACTGGTTGGTCAAGTATCCCGCCAACATCGATTGTCGATTGAAGCAAGTGACAGTCAAGAACGCTAAGATGGAAGAAGTAATGTTTCAAAGGGATGTGGAACGAAAGAAAATCCCTAAGAAGGTGTATATGTCAGTTGCTCAAGCGTGCAGAGCCTTAAGGAAAGGTGCCGAAGGATTTCTAGTGTATGCAATGGATGCTACTCAGGAAGTATCGTCTATTAAGCATATCTCAGTAGTCAACGAGTTTCTTGATCTGTTTCCAGAAGAATTGCCAGGAGTGCCGCCTCCAAGGGAAGTCGAGTTCGAGATAAACCTGATTCCAGGAGCCGAATCCATTTCTAAAGCTCCTTATAGAATGGCTCCGGCAGAGTTAAGGGAGCTGAAAGAACAACTGCCGGAGTTGTTGGACAAGAAGTTTATCCGCCCTAGTGTGTCACCTTGGGGAGCACCCGTTTTATTTGTAAAGAAGAAGGACGGTAGTATGAGGCTATATATCGATTACGGAGAGCTGAACAAAATTACCATGAAGAACAAGTACCCACTACCATGAATCGAGGACCTATTTGATCAAGTAAAGGGTGCAAGAATTTTCTCTAAGATTGACCTCCGATCAGGGTATCGTCAATTAAGAGTGAAGGCTGAAAACATAGCGAAGACAGCCTTCTGTACAAGATACGGTAACTACGAATTCCTGGTAACTGCCCTTTGGATTAACGAATGCCCCCACTGCTTTTATGGATCTCATGAATACTGCCTTCAGGGAACAATTGGATAAATTCGTTGTAGTATTCATAGACGATATCCTTGTGTACTCTCCTGATAAACAAACCCATGCTGAGCATCTGAGAGTCGTCTTGGGCATACTGAGACATAAACAGCTGTATGCCAAATCCTGCAAGTGTGAGTTCAGGTTGAGGAGTGTGACATTCCTTGGTCACGTAATATCAGAAGAAGGGATTGCTATGGATCCGAAGAAAATGGAAGCTATCACCGAGTGGCCTAGACCCACTAACGTTGTCGAGGTGTGAAGTTTCTTGGGTTTGGCTGGCTATTACAGAAAGTTTGTTGAGGGATTTTCGACAATAGCAGTGCCTCTCAGTCGTCTTACTCAAAAGAAGACCAAGTTTGAGTGGACAGCTAAATGCAAGAAAAAAGCTTCACGGAGCTTAAGAAAGATTAACCACAGCTCCAGTATTGGCTCAACTCTCCGGTACTGACGGGTTTGTGATCTATAGTGATGCGTCGAAAAATGGTTTAGGCACGTAAATCGTAGCATAAGTTATGATTTTCCCACCCAGATTTAAGTTTAATCTAATACCTTGCTTGTAGGTTGTGTTCTACTGCAACACGAGCGAGTCATCGCGTGTGTTTTGAGGCAACTAAAGACTTATGAACAAAACTATCTGACCCACGACCTCGAACTGCTGTAGTGGTGTTCGCTCTGAAGATATGGCAGCACTATTTATATGGAGAGAAGTGCTCGGTATTCACGGATCATAAGAGCATAAAATATTTGTTTTCTCAGAAGGAGTAAAACATGAGACAACGGAGATGGTTGGAACTATTGAAAGACTATGACATGACCATTCACTATCACCCAGGAAAAGCAAATAAGGTGACAGATGCGTTAAGCAGGAAATCCAATCATGCACGACAATCACCACTAGAAAGAGAAACGGAGGAATTTGGTTTGAATGTGATGGAGTCCACAGTGAATGTTTTGGCGGCATTGACTATCACACCAAGCCTTGTCGATTGGGTGAAAGAGACTCAATGGAAGGATAAAACCTTGAGTGAAATCGCGGAGAAGCTCCATCATATCCAAGTCGAAGGATTACAGACCAAAAAAGACGGGAGCCTATGGTTTAGAGGAAGATTGTGCGTACCAGGGGTAAATGAGTTAAGGAAAGAAATTCTACAGGAGGCTCATAGCTCCAAACTATCTATACATCCTGGTAGCACCAAGATGTACAGAGATCTGAAACAATACTACTGGTGGTCCAGAACGAAGAGACATATCGCAGAGTTTATTGAGAGATGTCTAGTTTGCCAACAAGTTAAAGTCGAACATCAATGACCTGATGGATTATTGATGCCATTGGAGATCCCAGAGTGGAAATGGGAACACATCACCAAGGATTTCGTAGCCTTTCTACCAAAGACGAGGAATGGAAGCGACATGATTTGGGTTGTTGTGGACCAGTTAACAAAGTCATCTCACTTTCTACCTATCTCGAGCAAAGCATCCTTAGAGAAGTTGGCAAACTTGTATAGGGATAATATCAGTTTATGCGGCGTTCCAGTTGAGCATAGTATCGGACCGAGACCTGCGGTTTAACTCCAAATTCTAGGCAGCATTTCAAAAAGTCATATGCACGGAATTGAGAATGAGTACGAACTATCATCCTCAAACCGATGGACAGTCGGAACGAACCATTCAGACACTTGAAGACATGCTAAGGGCTTGTGTCCTGGACTTCAAAGGAGGTTGGGACAGAATGATGAAGTTGATGTAATTCTCTTACAATAACAGTCAACACAACACAATTGAAATGGCCCCTTTCGAAGCATTATATGGGAGGAAGTGTAGGTCCCCTGTTTATTGGGATGAAGTCGGTGTGAGAACTATCACTGGACCCAAACTCCTCGAGAAAATGTTAGAGAAAGTGAGGATTATTCGGGACAAACTCAAGACGGCTCAGGACCGTAATAAAAGTTGGGCGGACTCCAAACGACGACCTTTGGCATTCGAGGTGGGTGAAAAGGTATATCTGAGAGTATCTCCTATAAAAGGTATTATGAGGTTTGGGGTGAAAGGAAAATTAATTCCACGATTTATTGGTCCTTACAAGATATTGGAAAGGGTAGGAAACTTGGCATATCGACTGGAGCTACCCCCAATATTGGCACAAGTTCACAATGTCTTTCACGCTTCACAACTAAGTACGTGATGGACCCAAGTCACATACTGGAAGCACAACCATTGGAATTGAACGATAATGTCACCTACGAAGAAGCTCCGATGAGAATTGTGGACCGTAAGGAGCAAGAGCTACAAAGGCGGGTGATTCCCTATGTGAAAGTCCTATGGAGTAATCACTCTGAGCGTGAAGCCATGTGGGAAATCGAGGAGCAGATGCGGGAGAAGTACCCCAGCTCTTTAACTAAGGTACGCAAGTTTCAAAGACGAAACATCTTATAAAGGGGAAGGAATGTCATACCCCGAATTTTTTAGTTTAGCATTAAATAATTTTAAACCCTCCTAAAATAAAATTTATTGAAAGTATAGGTTTATGAGGCTTAGTTAAATGAATTGTAGGTGAGAAATAATTAAAAGGTTGAAATTAAGAAAATTAGGCCCCAAAATACCAAAATTACCCCCTTAATTAATTCTAAGGAGGGAGTTACACAATCAGCATACCTTTCCCCCCATTGACCGTCGATTATAAGGAAGAGAAAGGGGAAATCGTCAGGGAGAAAATCAAAAGGGAAAAAAGAAAGAGGAGAAGAAAAAGAAGGAGAAAGGAAGCGAGAAGAAGAGATCGCGGACATTCTAGGTGCAATCTGTTCCAAACCTCCATCTGAACACCGTAAGAAAACCTTTAGATTCGAAGGAAAATAACTTTTCTATACGTTTTACATAATTTTTATTCTTAGGCCCTATTTTCTACAAAGAAAAAAATTGAATCACACATGGGTAAATTCTATTCGTTTATGTTAATTGTGTATTCATGTGGTTTCCATAGTTGTTGATGAGTTAAAAATATAATCTCTGGGCCAATTTTGATGAATAGTTTAGACAAATCCGTTTTGTGATGAATATTTTCCTAAAGTTATCATTTTTCCTTGTGATAAATTCTTGTTGATGAATTTGCATGATTTTGGTGTTATGGTCGATGGAAGGGATTGATAGTTGGAGATTTTATGAGTCGGACGTGGTTGAGGGTTGATTTGGAGTGTGATGGGAAGAACTTGATGTGTGTGCAAGTGAGTGGTTTGAAGAAAGGTTGGAGATAAAATTGTAGTTTGGGTTTAGGTTGGAAAGCAATGTTGTGAATGGTGGTATAAGTTGGAATCATGTTTTAGGATTGATTTCAGGTGTTCCATAGGCTTAGGATGAAGAAAGATGAAGGCTGGGTCGATTTTGGGGGTGAAACATGGTAAAAAGTTGAAAAAACAGGGACTTGGATCGATCCCAGAGGGACATTGATCGATCCAAGTGGCCTTGGGAGGGGTTTGAAATATTTCTAGAAGACTTCAGTCAATTGACCAGGGGACATCGTCGATCGATGTCCAGGAAACTGAACATCGATCGATCAGACTGACCACATCGATCGATCGAAGTCCTGGGGTTAAAGACCTTAAACTTTCTGGAGGACATCAATCGATCAGCATTAAGATATCAATCGATCAAAGTCTAGGGGACTGGACATCGATCGATCAGAAGAGGCACATCGATCGATCGAAGTCCTGAAGGTGAAAAGTTGAAATGTTTCTGGAGGACATCGATCGCTCAGTAATAAGACATTGATCGATCGAAGTCCTTAGGACAAGACATCGATCAATCAAGGAGACCACATCGATCGATCGATGTGGTCAGTTTTGTAAGTTATGATTCTTTATCTATACGGAGGTTAGGGAATGAACATTAGGTGGTTTGAGGGTTCTTCTGAGTGACATTTGGAGGCTAGTGTGTTTTGTGAGGGATGTCTTTAAGGTTGATGGCACTGTTCTTGAGATGTAGAGTCTGTGTACGCGTTTAGAAGTCTGTGATTATGTGACATGAACATATGCATAATGACATAAGCATTTAGCATTCGACATACGTTTTGTTTGCGAAAAGATTACAAGTTTTACAAAGAGAATTTAGAGTTTGCAAAAGACAAGCTATGGCTTCTTTTGACCACAGGGCATAAAAGTCATGCCTGCAATGGCAGGGTATAAAAGCGTGACATGTAAATCAATGGTAGGGTATAAAGTTATGTTATAGGGCCGTAGGCCTATCAGCACGGGGTATAAAGTTATTTTTGATGTGGATTGATCACCGACAGGGTGTAAAGTTCTGCTACGCAAAGAATAAGACAAGAAGTATTGTTAAAAGTCTGTGAAAAGATATGCATGACACGATTTATGAAAAGACATATTTTTGTTTTTTGGTCAATGTGTGGTTTGACTAGAGTATATGCATCAAGTTACACGAAGCATATAGCGAAATTGTGTTTAACTCTGTACGTGTTGATTTCCATTTGGTGTCTTAGATATATGACTTACTTGACTTTGATTTATGATTATAAAGATGTATTTGTTAACCCGAGCATCTTATTTTGGGCACTGTTTATATATGAACATTGGTGACTCGTCGTGTGTGATTCTGTAAGGTGTATAGACGAGTTACTTGCTAGCGTTGTTTTGCTAAGAACAATTGTTTCATCTTTTTCAGGTGAACCTGAATATGAGATGATATTCGTAGAAGACAACTACGAGTGGCTCATTGGGATGATAGATGTTGAATAGGAGATCAGAATGCCCTTAATTGATAGTTACCTGTTGATCCATTTATGGTTGGATGTAATTAGATATTTTACCAGACACATTTTAATTCCGTTGTATTTCAATTGGAATGTTATTGTTATTGAAGTTTTAAATTGTTACGACGTTTCCGCTGATTTATCTTACGTCATGGATAACATATACTTGATCTGCTTTGACGCTTCGTAGTTCTTGTAGTAGACTACAGCGGATGCACTGGTACCGATGACGGTATCCGGCTGGGGCGCTACATGTTTGGGGTCTTAAGTGAGGAAAGATAGTGGTGGCTACAGAGGTTTCCTACAATGGTGTGACTATTTTGGTAGAGATGGGTGCTTCTTAGGGATTGCAGGTGGTTGAAGGATGAAGGCATAGGACTTTTTGGTGGTGGTGGTGTGAGGTGGCGGTGCATGATGGTTAGAATGTTGGTAGGAGTTAGGATGACAAAGAGAAGGAGGCAGGCTGCATGGATAGGGAAGGATGGAGAAAGGAGGAAGAAGAAGATAGAGAGGTGGAGCTGAAGGAGGCAAGGAAAGGAAATGGGAGGGGTAGGGTTATAGGGATGAAGGGAGGAAGAAAGGAGGAAGAGATAGATGGAGGTGGCAACCTGCAATCACATGTCCAACAGCATGTAACTCAGCTTTGTGAGCATTTCGTAGATTTTTTGGATAAAACTTACGATAAAATTAGGTTTGAATATTTTTTGAAAAAACTAATAACGTTTGGTTGCAAAATTTAACTAACTCAACTTTAGTTAGATGATCCAAGTTGGTTATTTGTCATTTTATTCTCCATTTTTGATTTTTGATAAATTATATCGAACACATTTGTCCACAAACTCGAACATAAAAAAATTATTGTAGTCTTATTAGATAAAGATACTCATGGTATGTAGATTTAGTTTTTCTACATATAGATTAGGCTGTTGACAATCATGCATATAATGGCACTCTTGGCGGATAGTACGCTTGGCTTTATAATGACTAAACTTTTCTACATAAAAAATTGCCTTAAATATGGTTTTCTATTCATCTATATTTTTAATTATAATCTGGTGGTATCCATTTCTAAAATCAATTTTAGAAAAATATTTGACACCATGTAATTCATCGAGTATATCATCAAGATGAGAAATATGATATCTACACTTTACCATAATCTTGTTGATGACATGAAAACCAGTGCACATTTTCCAATATCCTTCTTTGCCATGATTATAACCAATACACCACAAAGACTCATTTTCCCTCATGCATCCTCTCTCCAAGACATCTTCAACTTGACACTAAATTTCTTTAGTTTTATTCGGATTGCATTTATATACTAGACGATTAGGTAATGTACAACAAATAATGAAGTCAATTCGATGCTCAATCCCATGCAAGTGTGGCAAGCCCATGAGCTCTTCTTTGAATAACAATCCTGCAAACTCCTGCAACAAAGAATCAAATCCCGCTTGAGGATAAGTCATTGGTTGTAAATAATCTTCCTATACGCCATGATTAACATGTTTTGGTTGGACATAATAGCATGTGAAATTTCAAACATCACAACATAAAAAGATCATTTAGTTTGCACATATCTTGCACTTCCAAAGTTAGGAATTAGGTCAGCACCCTTCCCATCCCCCCCTTTGTTTTTGGCCTTTCTTTAGTCCATGATTTATTCTTTCTTCTTTCTTGCATCATTGATTCCACAAATTCCTTTTCAAAATTTTTTTCTTCTTGAGGTTCTTTATTTTCAATCAGTCTCTTTTAAATTTTGAGGACCTTTTGTGGAGTCAAATTACTCATCTTCAATGTGTACCTATTGCAAAAATATCATAATTAACTATTCTATCGAATTGTCATGTTCTAACAAAATGTGGCTAGAATGTACAGGCGCAATATCACAAAGAAGATCTTGATTATTGTCAATAGAGAAAGGAACTAACACTTGCTAACTACTTCACTAGAATCATTAATCCATTGTGACGTGTAAAGACGGGATGATCAATCAAAGGGGAAGTAAGTTTTCTCACTAAATTGATATTAGAAACATTAGCAAAAGATCTAGCCTCTATAATCATAGCACAAATCTTATCACCAATCATGCAATGGATTTGAAAAATATTCTCTCTAGGTTGATCAAATTCCTCCACTTTGACTTGAGCATTAAGACTTTGTCTAACAACAAAAAACTCTCTAAATGCATATTCTTCTTCCCTCATGTAATCTTCTTCTTCTAAATTTTCATTAATGTTATCGCATTCTTCCTTATTTTTAGGTTCACAACAATAATTTCCATATGCATCAATTAGCATGATGGGAAGCAATATGACATACGCTTTGACAACGGAAGCATTTTATATCTCTATACCTATTTAAAGAGTTAGAAGATTTACCTCTTTGGGAGATTTTTCCTTTAGCTTACCTTACCTTTGTCCACGGATAGAGATTAATAGGTGGCTTAGTTGTTGCATTTTATAACCTTCGAAGGATTCCTTGCGTTTTGCTCCTTTGAAACCTATTTGATGATCTTTGATTGAAATTTATGTTGAGAATAATTAGAAATTAACGATTCTTTCTCTTTGTAAACAGGAAACTACCATATGTAACACAATTAAAACTTGCCTTAGTTAGTGTGATCAAATCCTTACCTTAGGTAGTATGATCAATTAGTTGATTCCGTTTCCATGTAAAACGTATAGTATCAAAGATAAATAGGGCATGTGTACTGTAAACGAATTATCAATGAAGTAAAAGTTGTTTTTCTTGAATATTGAACAATTTATAGGCTGAATGTTTCTCTTCTTGATTTAGCATTAAAATTTCTCCTCCATATGCACAATAGAATTCAAATCAACACAAAAATAAAGCTCCACTTGGCTGGAAATCTCCCGGTTCAAGCCTTCAAAGAACCGACACATAATTGCCTCTTTATGCCGTTGAACATTGGCTTGAATCATGACCAACTCTAGTCCTTGTAATACTCATCCGTACTTGTTGTTCCTTGTGTAAGATGTTAAAGTTCATGGACTTATGATCTCTCATAATGTTGAGTAATAAAATGCTTCCCATGGGTCTCTTCATATCTTCCCAAGTGACAATATTTCTTTTTCGCTTACTATTATGAGCGTTTCGGAGCTAGTCCCACCATACAAATACACAATCTACAAAGGTTGCAAAATGTACGTCGTTTAGTTCAGTACAAGAGTAAATGAGATTTATATTTCTTCCTAATTACAAGTAAGCTTCGAGATCGCACATTTTATAGAATTAAGGAATTTTCATCTTGATTTTGTTCATATGTATATCTTAAAGATTTTCTGCATTTGTAGATGTGGTGTGGGGGGGTTGTTACACATTCCTTCTTCCTCAAACAAGTTCTCAAAGTTTTGCTCTTTATCCTTACGTTGTCTTTCGACTAACGGAGGGCATTCTAATTGTTGCACGTCCAAGCCCTAGTCCTCCTTGAGCCACCGCCTTTTGGCTCAAATCGAACAGCACACTCACGAATGGAACTTTAGTACATTTGTGTTTCCTCAGTGTCGTCCAATTTGGTCCGTATTTATCTCAATTAGTTTATCACTGTTTCAATCAATTGTGTGAGCTACTCCAACATTGCAGGCTACCTTGATATCTACGAGGTTCTAGATGTAGTATCCCCGCTCTTCTTAATTGGTCATTTTGAAAACAAACACGGATGCATGAATTGTTAGGTCCCTTAACATTTCAACATGAATAAGACACGGAAGGATTGATCTCCTCTTCGTTCAAACTTGTTCTTCCAAGATGTTGTAACCGAAAGTTTTTAAAGAAAAAAAAAGAAAATTGAAATTAATTAAATTAAATAGAATTTAAAATCTGAATTTTAAAAAAATAAAAATAAAAATCTCTATCATAACTACCCACTAATCCCTACTCCTCAATTCACTCCATAACCCCCACTCCCCTAATTTCGTCCCCACCCCAAATTAAACCCCCTAAATTAACTCCCTCAATTTATTCTTCCCCCCACACCTTCACAAATGGGAACTTTAGCAAGGAAAAGGAAAAGTGCAATTGGGGGAAGCAGAGAGAGATTCGGCTAGGAGGAAAAAGAAGAAAAAGAGAGGAGAGAGAAAGAGAAAGAAGAGAAATAAAAGTAGGCACACCGCGTCAAATCCCACCTCCATACTCGGTAAATTCTTCGTTTGAAAGGTAGGTTACCCTCCCCTCTGTCGGATTGTTTTGGATTCCCTCGCATTCTGTTTTGGGAATTATTTGATTATCACTGTATGTCTATCCTTTATATGTTTATTATGAATTCTTTATGTTTTGGTATGGAAATTACATGAATAGCCTTACACATAGATCACATAGCACGAAAATAGGCTGGAGTGGGTTTGGGTTGTCGAAAAGCACGCACGGAGGCGCCGCGTGTAGCACACACGCGGCGGGCCATGCATGCCCCTGAGCGGTGCGTGCAGTTTGCTCGTTGATATTTCAGTTGTGCTAAAAAGAGTACATTAAACGAAGTCCAATTGAACATGTTTGGGGTTAATCAGAGTTAAAATGAAAAAGTTATGAATTTTTAAATGTATTTTAGAATTAAGAAATTAAAGAAAAGTAAAATAAAAAATAAAAAATAATAATAATAAAGGGACGCGCTGATGTTGTCCATGGCGTTATGGAGAGAGCGTTAGACGGAGTCCAGTGGAATTGGTTTGGGGTAAATCAAAGTTAAAATGAAAAAGATATGAATTTTTAAAAGAAATTAGAATAAAGGAAAAAGCAAAAAAATAAAGGGGTGGCAGACTTGGCCTGCCGCGGTAGCCAAGCCAGCCTGCGGTGACAATCTAAACATGTCGGAAGACAGCGGCCCAAACCGCATAATAATTAAAAAAAACAGAGGAAAAATGGGCGGGCTACATGCTAGCACACCAGTCCTTAGCAGGCCAGCCTCTGCCAGCAGGCCGGCCCAAATCGCGTCGAAAATAAAAAAAGAAAACAGTGGCCAGCAGGCCTGAAGCTGGCGGGCCAGCTGCCTGGCGGATTTGGGCTGTGCGTATAGGGGCCAGAGTATAAAGGGCCAGAGGTAAAAAAAGAAATAAAACCTGAACCTTTTATTAATAATAATAATAATAATAATAATAATAATAATAATAATAAGGATTATAGATGTAAAAATAATTGTTTTCTTTTTATTTAATTGAGATTTCAGAAACTATAAAAAGAAAAAAAAGGTGTATAACAGTGGTATTACCTGTGTCGAGGGTGAAATTCATAATAATAATAATAATAATAATAATAATAAAAACAACAAATAGATATAAATATATACTTATTTGATATTAATAATATTTTTTTATAAGAGTAGGGGAAGATAAAAATATTTAAATAAAAGATTTAAATGCTTGAAAGCCTAGGAAAAATAAAATAAAGCATAGAAACCTAAAATAAAGTCTAGAAAGATCAAATAACGGTAGAAGATAAAATACAGTAATGAACCCACACAGCATAGGGTAACTACGCAACATAGAACGGAGCATGCAAAATAGGACAAACAGAAGTGTGCAAGTGTAACGCATTCATGGCACGAGCATTGCATTTGGCCTATGAGCCGTGTGGCCCTACGGGACGTGTGACCTGACGAGGCGTGTGATGGGTGTTGATAATAATGGTTACCTTCATCTAATAGGACCCGGGATATGCATAGCATAACATGGAAAAGGAAGAACATAGCGTGTGATATTAAATGATTGCGCGTGACACGAAGATAGGAAATCATGCATCATAAAGTTGCATTGCATTGTTATTGTTGTGAATATCGTTGACCTTGTTGTTAAGTTGTTTCAATGCTACGTTTTGGGATACGGATCGGGTCGGGTATGTGCTATTTCCTTATTTATGCTTTATTTGCTTTATTATTTATTTGTTTATGCTTTATTGCTGTATTTATCTGCTTTCTGCTTTACGTGCGTATTTTTTTTTCCGACTCAGTATGTGACAGTCCCTTTTCGGGAGAGACAGGTAGCCTACGAGTGACTCCCATCACTCATCTCCCACCTCCCCTCCACAGGTGAGCAGGATTATGAGTATATATGATTATCGAGGGTGGAACAGATTACGCGAGATGAAACGAGTGAGCTGGACTCGAGAAAGGATCTTGTTGACTGAGAGCTTGTTTCTTGGGATAGTCAGATAGACCTCCACCTAGGTTTATTATTTGATTTTAGTATTTCATATTTGACTTAGCAGGTTTCGTCAACCCTTGTACTTAATGTTATCTTGATGGATTTAATTTAATCGAGACGTTTATTTCTTTTGTTATCGTTTCCGCAAAAAATTTCTACGTCAGTTCTGACGTGTAAAGAATTTTGAATGATGCCTTGTAGTCCTCGTAGTAGGCTACGGCGGGTGCACTGTTCTCGAAACTAGGGTTCGGGAGCGGGGCGCTCCAGGTGGTATCAGAGTCGAGGCTCCAGATCCGTCTCGGAAATGCAGAATTAACTAGATCACTTAGACTAGTGATGATCTTAGACTCAAATCGTGATCGGGTTTAGGAGAGCTTGAGCGTTCTTTTGTTTGCGTTAATTATTTACTATTTTACTCTAAACCTCTACTTACAACCCCTAAGCTGTTAGAAATTCCAAAAATACCTCCTATTTAGCATGTATTTAAATAAATATATATTCGACTGTTCTAAAGTCCATAAAAAAGATCCTGCAAGACGTGAACAAGCCGGTAATAGAAGAAATGGTGGTGAGAACCACCAAAATTGTCTTCGGAACTACCTTATTAAGTCTCATTTTTTTGTAATCTACTAGACTTTATAACACTAAATTCTTCTATGTATCTGTATATCGACATAATAAAAAAATAATATTTTAATTCTTTTGACAACCTGACAAAGTGGAAAAACTTTAAACTACTGATGTTTTTCAAAAACAATATTTTTATACATATTCCTTACACAAGATTTCAAATTTTTGTTTCATTACATCTATTTTAGTTTAAAAAAATTAATTCTACCTGATTACTATCGATATCGCAATTATTTTGTCCATTATCGAATTTATTTATTCGCTTGCGATGATCTTACTTAAGTTTTATCAAGTCAAAAAGTAGCTTTCAAAATATATATATACCGGTTTAAAAAAAAGTACCATACTCAAATTGTTTTGTAAAACCTTACCTTATTAAGTTTTCAACTATTTTAACGCAATTTTGCCCAAATACTTTGCAAACAAGTTATATCGTTGTTTTTATAAGAGGTCATTTGAAAAACCGCCTTACGAAAATGAATATATTATTTAGGTTATTGCGTTTACAAAAAAAGGAATGGTATTATTTTAAAACAACTAAAGTCATGTTTCAAATTATAGCCACGTAGGTCACGTTTATTAGAAGAAAGGTATGCCATACACATATTTTGTATATTAGACTAGTGATATTTTCGAAGAAGTAAGGGTATGACCATAGAGTTAGTTCGTAAGTGTATAAGAATTAATTTTAAGGACTTGGTCTTGTGTAGCAAATACCATATCAGTGTACATCAAGGATATTAGTTGGTTAATTATCTAGGAGGATCGACCATATATAATGAGTTTAAGAAACCAAAATTGTAGACTGCGACGAGTTGAATAATGCATGTCAATCGATATAAGTGGAAGTATGTACATACTAATTATAGAGAAATAAGTTAAAGATTGAGCCTCATAAGGACTAGATCATCTTGTAGAATGTTAGTGTAACTAAATTGAGTCATATTAAAGTAAAACGTATTCTGAAAATAAATACGATCCAAGAGATGAATCTTGTGAATAAGGCTTTAAGTCAAGGATTGTAGTACATCTAAGAACTAATCTACAAAGGTTGCTGAAGACCGCAGAGATAAGTAAGTTATAGACCAATGATTGTGTTGTAGAACCCTTAGTAGGATGACAATACCCTTAAGGCTGATTTGATAATTATAGATAGATTATGTAATGATTTTAATAAGCAAAAGGACAATGGATTTAAATTACTCTGTTGGTGTACAAGGAATGATTCGGAGGCCTTAGCCTGTGATAAAGAAGTGAAGTGTTTAGCATGTTGGAAAACACAAAGGATATTTAGCTTGATCGTTATCTAGGAGAAAGAATCAAGTAGAACTAAATTAAGTGTTGATTATATAATGCGCAAGTTTCAAGGGTGGAACTTTTTGTAAGGGGGTAGGATGTCGTAACCGAAAGTTTTTAAAGAAAAAAAGAAAATTGAAATTAATTAAATTAAATAGAATTTAAAAGCTGAATTTAAAAAAAATAAAAATAAAAATTTCTATCATAACTACCCATTAATCCCTCCCCATTAACTTCCCAATTCACTCCCTCCCTTATTTTATTCTTTCCCCCCACACCTTCACAAACAGGAACTAGCAAGGAAAAGGAAAAGTGCAATTGGGAAGCAGAGAGAGATTCGACTAGGAGGAAAAAGAAGAAAAAGAGAGGAGAGAGAAAGAGGAAAGAGAAAGAAGAGAAACAAAAGTAGGCACACCGCGTCAAAACCCACCTCCGTACTCGTTAAATTTTTCGTTTGAAAGGTAGGTTACCCTCCCCTCTGTCGGATTGCTTTGGATTCCCTCGCATTCTGTTTTGGGAATTATTTGATTATCACTGTATGTCTATCCTTTATATGTTTATTATGAATTCTTTATGTTTTGGTATGGAAATTGCATGAATGGCCTTAGATATAGATCGCATAGCACGGAAATAGGCTGGAGTGGGTTTGGGTTGTCGAAAAATGCGCACGGAGGCGGCGTGTGTAGCACACGCGCGGCGGCCCCATGCGTGCCTCTGAGCGGCGCGTGCAGTTCACGCGCTAATATTTCAGTTGTGTTAAAAAAAAGTGCATTAAACAGAGTCTAATGGAACTGGTTTGGGGTTAATCGGAGTTAAAATAAAAAAGTTATGAAATTTTAAATGTATTTAGGAATTAAGAAATTAAAGAAAAGTAAAATAAAAAATAAAAATTAATAAAAATAAAGGGACGCGCTGATATTGTCAATGGCATTATGGAGAGAGCGTTAAACGGAGTCCAATGGAATTGGTTTGAGGTAAATCGGAGTTAAAATGAAAAACATATGAAATTTTAAAAGAAATTAGAATAAAGGAAAAAGAAAAAAAGGGACAATCTAAACAGGCCGAAAGACAGCGACCCAAACCGCATAATAATTAAAAAAACAGAGGAAAAGGGGGCGGGCTGCAGGCTAGGAGACCAGCCTTTAGCGGGCCAGCCTCTGCCAGCAGGCCGACCCAAATCGCGTCGAAAATAAAAAAAGAAAACGATGGCCAGCAGGCCTGATGCTGGGGGCCAGCTACCTGGCGGATTTGGGCTGTGCGTATAAGGGGTCAGAGTATAAAGGGCCAGAGGTAAAAAAATAAATAAAACCTGAACCTTTTAATAATAATAAGGATTATAGATGTAAAAATAATTTTTTTCTTTTTATTTAATTGAGATTTCAGAAACTAAAAAAAGAAAAAAAATGTGTAATAGTGGTATTACCTGTGTGCCGAGGGTGAAATTAAAAAAAAAATAAAAAATAATAATAATAACAACAACAACAACAACAACAAAAAATAGATATAAACATATACTTATTTGATATTAATAATATTTTTTATAAGAGAATTTAGAAACCCATTAAATAAATTAAAAGAGAAGAAAAAAATAGTAGGGGAAGATGAAAATATTTAAATAAAAGATTTAAGTGCTTGAAAGCGTAGGAAAAATAAAATAAAGCGTAGAAACCTAAAATAAAGTCTAGAAAGATAAAATAACAGTAGAAGATAAAATACAGTAATGAACCCCATAGAGCATAGGGTAACTACGCAACATAGGTAATACGCAACATAGAACGGAGAATGCAAAATAGGACAAACGGAAGTGTGCAAGTGTGATGCATTCATGACACGATCATTGCATTTGACCTATGAGCCGTGTGGCCCTACGGGACGTGTGGCCTGACGAGACATGTGATGGGTGTTAGTAATAATGGTTACCTTCACCTAATAGGACTCGGGATATGCATAGCATAACATGGAAAAGGAAGAACATAACGTGTGATATTAAATGATTGCGTGTGACACAGAGATAGGAAAGCATGCATCATGAAGTTGCGCATTGCATTGTTATTGTTGTGAATATTGTTGACCTTGTTAAGTTGTTTCAATGCTACGTTTTGGGACGGATCGGGTCGAGTATGTGCTATTTCCTTAAGAAGATGGGAAGAGCTAAGGCAGTTGGCTTGGATAACATATCCATTAAGGCGTGGAAGTGTTTGGGGGAAGAAGGGGTTCAATAGCTAACTATTCTGTTCAACCTTATTTTCAAAACAGAAAAAATGCCAGATGAGTGGAGAAGAGCGTAGTGGTCCCTCTATATAAGAAAAAAAGGAGATGTGCAATATTGTGGGAATTATAGGGGGATTAAATTGCTAAGTCATACTATGAAGTTATGAGAGAGAGTAATCGACACTAGAATTAGGGGAGAAATTCAAGTTACGGTAAACCAATTTGGTTTTATGCCAGGACGGTCAACTACGGAAGCAATACAGATTATAAGGAGATTGATGGAGAAGTACAGGGAGAAGAAACGCGATCTACATATGGTTTTCATCGATCTTGAAAAAGCGTATGGTAGTGTACCACGCAAACTGATATGGGATATTCTGGATGCAAGAGGGGTTCCTATGAAGTATGTAGACATAATCAGGGATATGTATGTTAGGACAAAAACAACCGTTCATACTCCTGTAGGGAATACAAACTTCTTCCCAATGGAGGTAGGCCTCCATCAAGGGTCCGCTTTGAGCCCATTCCTTTTTACAGTTGTCCTAGATGAGTTGTTAAAGTCGATCCAAGAGACAGTTCCATGGTGTATGCTTTTTGCTGACGATAATGTATTAGTCGCGGAAAGTAGACATAATCTGAGTATGAGATTAGAGGAGTGGCGAGGTGCTCTAGAGAGGAAAGGCCTGAGTATTAGTCGTTCCAAGACTGAGTACCTGCACTGTGACTTCAGTGGCACAGACAACGATGAGAATAGCTAACTCACCATCGAGGGTCAAGTAGTCCCAAAGGTAAGTAAGTTCAAGTACCTATGATCATTTGTACAGAAAGATGGGGACATAGAGAGTGATGTAGCACACCGAGTCCAGGCAGGTTGGTGCAAGTGGAGGGCGGCCTCAGGGGTGCTGTATGACAAGAATTTTCCAATTAAATTAAAAGGAAAATTTTATAGGATGGCAATGCGGCCGGCAATGTTATATGGAACAGACTGTTGGGCCATCAAGAGAACACAGTCACAGAAGATGGAAGTGGCAGAGATGAAGATGCTGAGGTGGATGTGCGGACATACAAGGCTAGACAAGATAAGAAATGAGGTGTACAGAGAAAGGTTTGGGGTGACTAGTGTAAAAAATAAGATAAGAGAGAGAAGACTGAGATGATTGGGACATGTCAAGAGGAGACAGCCAACGGCGTCTGTCAGAGCAATTGAAAGCCTCACCGTAGAAGGGAAGAGGAGTAAAGGCAGGCCCAAACTGACATGGGATGAGCAGATTAGGCATGACTTAATAGAGTTGCACCTTTCTGAGGATATGGTCCAGGATAGGAGTTCATGGAGGCAGATGATTAAGGTTAAGGAGTGGTAGACATGATATACGACACCTTAGAGCATGCTTAGAGGATTAGATATTACACTTTAATTTGACTTTGTATATTTTGTTTCTTTCTTTTTCTTTCAATTATGTGTGCATGTTCACTATTATGACTATTTTAATATCGGAAGACTGTAGCATATGTTTAATAAAATAGGTCCACTAGTACATAGTCCTATTATTATGATTATCTGTGCATGTACATATAGAGCCGGGGGTCTCACTGGAAGCAAACTCTGTATCCCTTGAGATGGAGGTATTGTTTGCCTACCTCTCACCCTCCCCAGACCCTAACGATAGCCTAGTGCTATCGTTGGGATATACTGGGTATGATTGATTGATTGATTGATTGATATTTGCTTTATTATTTATCTGTTTATGCTTTATTGCTTTATTTATCTGCTTTCTGCTTTACGTGCTTAATTGTTTACCCGACTCAGTATGTGACAGTCCCTTTTCAGGAGAGACGGGTAACCTACGAGTGACTCCCATCACTCACCTTCCCACCTCCCCTCCAGAGGTGAGCATGATTATGAGTATATATGATTATCGAGGGTGGAACAGATTACACGAGCTGAGACGAGTGAGCTGGACCCGAGAAGGGATCTTGTTGACCGGGAGCTTGTTTCTTGGGATAGTCAAATAGACCTCCACCTAGGTTTATTATTTGATTTTAGTATTTCATATTTGACTTAGCAGGTTTCGTCAACCCTTGTACTTAATGTTATCCTGATGGATTTAATTTAATCGAGATGTTTATTTCTTTTGTTATCGTTCCTGCGAAAAATTTCTACGTTAGTTATGACGTCTAAAGACGTTTGAACGACGTCTTGTAGTCCTCATAGTAGGCTACGGCGGGTGCACTGTTCTCGAAGCTAGGGTTCGGAAGCGGGACGCTACATATGCTGTGCGCTTCCAAGAACTAAAATTAACCCTTGGAATGTGTAAAGTTAGTTAGATGATAGAAAATCAAGAGTTCGTTAATCAAGAACGGATTCAAGATCCATCTTTGAATGTGATCTAGAAAGGGTTGATTTGATCCATAACGTATATGGTTGATTTGATCCATAACGTGTGCTCTACTCAAGAAGAATTCTCACGCATGTTGGTGCAGGCGATTTACTAAAATTTTATTTCACGCAATTTTAAATTATTTAGGAAAAAAAAAAAAGAAAACAGGCATATTTATAGGTGCAGGGGGCAGCCACATGGCCTTAAGAAACCCTACTTGTTTCTCAAGACACAAACCCTAAAACCCTTGTGAAAAACAAACTATGCAGTTTTGGCTCAAATTATAAATTAGAGTTCTAACTCTAATTTAAACCTAATTTGACTGCAAACAACAAAATAAAATAAGTCTAACAATCTTGAATAGCACTATAGTCCAGCCCACTTATCATCCTTTGTTCTCTCAATCTTCTTCAAGTGCCTTGAGTCACCATTCGTCATCTTGTAAACCATCTTGGACCTCATCATTACATTTTCGTTCAAAAAGATTAGTCCTGGAATCAAAATCTATAAAAAAAAAAGAATGTGTAGTAAGAACTTTCACAACTAAAGTAGAATTGACAAAGCAAATAGAATTAGCATGCTCCTAAATCCTTCTGGATCAAACACTAGTCTAACATATTCTTGGTTGTAGAAAATGAAAACATGAATCTACTCGATAACATCCAGAAAATGACAAGGAAAGTCATATTTAAGCTCATAAAAATCAACACAACAATTTCACATCCAAGCTCTTTATGGTTCACATCTTTCAAGCAGGTTTGCACGCAGAAATTATCCTCAACTCCCGTAAAACATGCTGAAATATTCAATTGAAAAACATGCCGCAAAAGTGATTGTTTTTCAAAGAAAACATGGGCAACATAATCGTGAACAATGTAAACCCCACAACTTCAAATATCAAGCTAAAATCACACCCCCAAAGTTAGCAAAAACATGCATAAGTTCCATTAGTGTGGGGTGAAATACAAAATCAATCCATAGGAAATCATAAATCAAGAATTTATCCAAGCATGTTAGTGTCACAAGAAAAAAGTTTTCAACACTCATACATGGTAATACAACTTTGGAACTAGAACATTCATGCTCAAAAAATCGTCTCACAAGAGGAAATGGAAAAGCGTAATTTTGAAGAATGGAGGCCTTATGTTGGACCGTGAAAACACCACTGGAAGGGAGGGTAAAAAGTGTTGGAATATGAATTGTTTTGATGAAGTTAAAAGATGTTTTAAAAGAGTTAAAAAGGTATTTCATACTTCGGAATTAAAACAAAATGAGAAAAACACACTGTGAGACATAGATCTCTTACATGGATCGATCGCTATATACATCAGTCTCTCAAGAAAAAAAGTCGATCGATCTATGTTAGAATTATCCAAGTTTGGAACCTTACTGCGAGACATCGATCTCTAAGTTTGGAACACATCGATCGATTGATGTGACATCAGTCTCTGAGGTAAGAGACATCGATCGGTCGATTTAATGAAAGTTCAAAGTTGAAACCTTACTGTGAGGCATCAATCTCTCAATAATGAGACATCCACCGATCGATGTATACATCAGTATCTCAAAGAAGAGACATCAATTGATCGATGTATGTAAGATGCAAAACATAAACCTTATTGTGAGACATCGATCTCTCAATAATAAGACATTGATCGATCGATGTATACATCAGTCTCTCAAAGAAGAGACATCGATCAGTCGATGTATGAAAGGTGAAAAGCTGGAACCTTACTGGAAGACACTGATCTCTCAACATAGAGACATCAATCGATGTCAACTAGGATTCAAATTTTTATGATCGTTGGAACAAAATCCAAGGGATTTAAAGTGTTTTCTCCCTCTAATCTTGCTCAAATTTCTTGTGAACTTTTTCCTGACATCAATCATGCTTCCTTGATTATTGTATACATGTCTAAGATTTTCTAGGGTGGTTTGGAGTGTTAATGTATGTACCCTAGGCCATGAATTGGATATTTATGTTATACATTTATTATTAATAAAAGAGGTTTTATTATCATTATTGTTGGTTAGTATGTTACACAATTTTGATATATGTCCCTGATTTATTATTGTTATAGAGATAAAATAATTTATAATCAGTATGAGTATTAATTTGATAATCATGAGATGATTATGTGTATGGTGATACGAATCAATCCCATAGATACTTGTTAGAGAACAGTGTATTGGATAGACCCATCATGAGATTACTACATGGATTAGCGTCATAAGTAAATCTCATGATAGTCATGTTTTAATCCTTTGACTTGAGATTGTCATAGTTTCCAACATAAGGACTATTATATTTTGACATCATCAAACGTTATTCATAACTGGATAATAATAAAGGTCATGATTGAATGTGATAGAAATTATGTAGAGGATATTGAACAATCAAGATAGAATTTGTCCCTATCTTTCGAGAGAGATATCTTTGGCCCTCTCGATTAGTGAGACTGTGAAATGCATGACTGTGCTCAAATGAATTGATAGTGTGATCTGTAGAGAAAAGGGGGTTTGAGTGATTTCAAAATATATGAGTTAAATGAATAACATACACAAACGTGCATGATATATACATGTAAGCATGATATGTTGCTTACTACTTGCCTTATTTAGCTTGTATATAATGTTGCCGTACTAACGAGCCATGAAGCGTTAAAACTTACATCATATGGCAAACATTTGTTGTGTTTACACTATTTTCAGGTGCCGCCATTAATGAACTAAACTAGTTCATTAAGTGAAGTACTTAGTTAATACAACTAAGTAGTTCATTAAAGGAAGCCACACTTGGAAAAGGCACAAAGGCAACAAGGCTAAGGAAGAAAAGTTTTCTCTTCCTCCCCTCATTAATATATACACGCCATATACATATATAATACATATATTTTCAGATTTTTTGAAAAAGGCACATACACATGTATTTCAACGTACTACCGACACGTTATATATTTTACGTACGTACGTTAACGTCACACCATCATACTTAACTCATATTTATGAGTATATTCAGGTCTTATATCATATGATATAAGTCATGGTGATGACAAATTAAATACGACACGATCAAAGGTTCTAAACCGAAAATTGTCGTATTGGGCGAAAACCGAAACTTCGCCAACGTGTCACGTACTTGCCATAAATAGATGGCCAGCCCCTATACTTCAAAAATCATCAAAAATTTCGTGCTAATGATGATATTTTCAGCTAAAAATACTTTCCATGTTGGCACACACAAATCACCGCACATTAAGGCCAAAATGTGAAGATTCCAATTTCTAATTTTGTCACATGTTAATGGCGCCACTTTAGACCAGCCAAGTGCTGAGATTTAAAGTATATATTATATATATTATGTGTAACATAATATATATAACATGTGCAAGAAGTTGGAATTTAATTAGAGAAAAATCGGGTAATCGATAAATATCAAAAATTCGGTTTTCTACGCACACAACACATGGAAAGTTTTTGGTACATCATATGACACGTATCTAGACACTTTTTACATATGTTATACATCTTAAAGTGTTCTAGAAAATAAAATTAAGGGCTGATTGGAATATAACATGTGTGTATTATTAAATGTGCACTATTTTACAAAGTTAGCAAAAATAATTTTCAGCACATGTATATACATTATACACGCACATTACAGCTGAGATGGAGCTTATTTGGAGCCTTGTTGACATATTGATTGGTCAAGAATCAATCATACAATGTTGGTGAATTAAAGAGAGAAGCTACAAATGGTAAGATTTCAAACTTTGTCTCACTTATAACACATGCTGAAAATTTCAGCATGTGTAAGCATGGCTGGCTGATTTCTATGTTTAATGTGACATATTTTATCATCTTGAATTATGTGATTGATTGGAAGAAGAAATGGAAGCATTTTGAATATTTTTCAAAATCATAAATTCTGATATTTTATATATCACACATGCTGAAAATTTTTCAGCATGTGTGAAAGGTGCCATGGCCAAATTCTTGGGCATAAAGGTGTCCAAATTTATTTCCAATGTGATAAGGATATTTACCATCAATTGGTGATTTATTTTAAAAAGAAAAATCAAAGAAAAATGATAATATTTTGAACTTTATCTCCATGTATCACATGCTGAAAATTCAGCATGGAATATACTCATTATGGCCGATTTTTGTGTCTTGGTAAGGAAGACATTTTGTCTTGCAATTTATGTGACAATCTTGTGTATTATGGAAATGATTTTATGATTGATATTGGCACATGTTTGAGTGATATATTCAGATTTTTTCCAAGTCATCAATGATGACAACATCCAACCAATCATGAAGTGCCAAGTAAGCAAAGTTTAAATGATCATCCAATAAGAAGATGCCAAGTAAGCAAGACTATGTCACAATGATGTCTTACATTCTCCCAAGGACTTAGAAGATTATTTTCAAGAGAGGGACTACACCAAAGGGGACGGCCATATGACATTAAAAGGAAAGAAGAGGAGCAAAAACAAGACAAGCACAAGCACTGCAAAATCAAAGTGAAAAACGCCTAGCTCTTCTTCTTCTACATTCTCTTTCTTTCTTTCTTCTTGAAAGCCTATTGTATTCATATTTTTCAATCTTGAATAGGCTTGATATAGACCACCACATATTCCATATCTTTGTAAAAGATTGATCAAGGTGTGATCAATCTTCATTCTTGCGAGGTGGTGGTGTTCGTGCGAATTGTATTCATCGTACAAGGTTTGTAAAGGGTTGGAGTTAGTGTGTAACTCTATCAACCCTGTGGTAAGGTGTATTGTGTGTGTGTGATTAGTGTGAACCAAGGAAGGTGTTCCTTGTAGACTGGAGTAGGTTGTTTATAACTGAACCAGTATAAAATTCTTGGTGCCATTTACTTTCTGCATTTACTTTCAGTTACTACACAGTTTACTCTTTTTGTTCTCATTCGTAAAAATAGTAAACGACTTCCAAAAATCATGAAAATTTCCAGAAACATAGCCACACGTTCTAGGGTTAATTTGGCATAATTTTCAACCCTTTTGGATAAGTATAAGTCGATCAAACATAAAAGTTCTGAGACTAGTGCAGTCTGATTTTCAGACTTGCAAAGGTTGAGACTTTGATTGTAATTGACCTATTTTCCAAAAGAATTTTGCAAAACTGTTTCAACCCACTTAAATATAGTATATAAGGAGCTAGTAATTAAATTTTCAGAGCATTTGGACTTACACACAAATAGGAATAAATTTTTCAAAACCGTTTACCGTTTCTGGGAGATTCGCGCAATCTGATCATCAACGGTTTTTGAAGGGTTAAATGTTGAATTTTAATTTGAAATTTTTAGGGGACCCTCATAACATCTGAGGCTAAGTTCTCTCAAAATTTCAGAATTTTTGGAGACCTATAACCTGGTTTTAAAAACGTTTTAAAACTGGTCCTGAAAACAGAATCTGTTTTCAGAAGTTGAGTTGTTTAGGTTTAAACAAATTTTAAAAACCACACTTTCCGCACCACCTATTCAACCCCCCCTTCTAGTGGTGCCTTGCAGATCCTACAAGTGGTATCAGAGCGCAGGGACACTCACTTCAAAGAATCCAACGATTCAGTGAGATGGCAACCACAAATCTCAAAACCGAGCAAGAAGGTATGTCGAGCCAAAGGCCTCCACTTTTTGATGGTGAGTCGTTTATTCAGTGGAAACTTAGAATGAAGCTTTTTCTTATGGCTATAGATATAGATCTTTGGTCAATTATTGAAGATGGTCCTTATGCCCCATCTAAGTTATCCACCGTAGACGGAGTCACATTAGAAGTTGTTAAAACTAGACAAAATTATACGAGTGATGATAAAAAGAAACTTAGTATGAATGCTAGGGCTATGCAATTGCTCCTAAACGGATTAAGTAAAAGTGAGTCTAGTTATGTGTCAAACTGTTCGAGTGCACAAGAAATGTGGAGGATACTAGAAATGAAACACGAAGGCACGAGTCAAGTAAAAGAGTAAAAAATAAACATGCTTATGTCCACACTTGAGTCGTTTAAATTATTGCCTAATGAGTCTATTGTTGATATGGATCTTCGTTTGACTAACATCTACAACTCTCTTGAGTCTCTTGGTAAAGCTTTTACCACGCAGAAAAAGGTACAGAAAGTCCTACGAAGCCTTCCATCCGAATGGGACCCTAAAGTGACCGTAATAGAAGAAAGCAAGGAAACTAAGTCAATAAAGATGGAAGAATTAATCGGATCACTTAAGGTCTATGAGAATAAACTCACCATACGGAAATCGGAATCATCTAAACAAGGTAAAACTATTGCTTTTAAATCAAATGAATACGTCTCTTCTCCTTCCGATCACGTAGATGATAGTGATTCTGAATCAGATAACGATGACCTAATTCTATTGGCTAAAGGCTTAAGAAAATTTATGAGAAAGTCATTTAGAAATAAAAATAAGGGTACTACAACTAAGAAAAATAAAAACAAGTCAAATGATAAAGACGTTAAATGTTATGAATGTGGCAAACTCGGACACTTATCATATGACTGTCCCAACAAAGAAAAGCAAACAACTAAATACCCTGACAAGGAGCGGAACAAAAATAGACCCGGCTCAGAACCCAAGCAAAGGAAACGTGCTCCAAAGGCCTCCACCTGGAGTGATTCATCGGATTCTGAAACTAAGAACGAAGAGGAGACTGCACAAGTATGCTTTGCGTCCAAAGAATCTAATGAGGTATCATCTGATTTTGATTCTTACTCTGAACCTTCTTATGATGATCTTTTTAGTCAGTATTTAGAACAGCACAAATTCACTAAGACTCTCGCTAAAGTAAAGAAGCGATTAATTGAAGACAAGAAACTGTTGGAATCTTCTAACGAGAAGCGATTCAAAGAAAGAGTCATCATGTGTCATTACTGCATTAAAGA
Source organism: Eustoma russellianum (assembly GCA_036186865.1). Lineage (NCBI taxonomy): Eukaryota > Viridiplantae > Streptophyta > Magnoliopsida > Gentianales > Gentianaceae > Eustoma > Eustoma russellianum. The sequence continues at coordinate 25,693,718 of AP025065.1, forward strand.
CAGAGATTTCATCATTGACCACTCAAAATAACGAAATGAAATCCGAGATTTCAAATTTGAAATCAAGGAATATAGATCTAGAGAAAATGATGAAACAGTTTGACACGAGATCCAACATGCTGCATCGCATTATATTATCTCAAAAGCATGACAGTGACAGAACGGGTTTGGAATATGTTGATACTAATGAAGTATCAACCAAACCAACCAAGTTTGTTGTGTCTAAGAAATTAGACTCCCCAAAGCCTCAAGTGGCGTCTAAGATGACGCAAAAGCCGCACCTTCCCTCATCACGTCCCACTTCCTCTTCATATCAAGTGAAATACAACTTTGTACCATATAGATATGAAAAGAAAAGAGTAATGCATACACGAAATTCATATCATCCATGCACTACGCACACACACACAAAGACATATCAAAAACGTCCTTCATTCAATGAGTATAAAGGAGTCCTTGGGAAAGGCCCAAAGTGCATGCACCACATGTCTACTATATTCACCTTCATCTACATTCTTGCCATTTGATAGACCGAGAAGGATCACCCAAGTATGAGTACCGAAAGGTACTTTTACCAAAAGGTGATTAACTAACTCGGAAGGACCCAAAGTTAAAAGGATATCTAAATCATCTTTGCACATTGCAGGGAGCCCACACATTGAAAGATACAACTATTAAGTGGTTCCTTGACAGTGGATGCTCGAGACATATGATGGGTGATCCGAGCTTGTTCACCAAATTAAAGAAGGTCACAAAAGGCGGAGCTGTGATCTTTGGAGACAACAACGAAGGCAAGATCATCGGAAAAGGTACGATTGAAAATCCAAGTACTCTCCAAATCGTCAACGTCTTTTTGGTAAGCAACTTATCCTACAATCTTTTTAGCATTTCTCAATTTGTTGACAATGGTTTTAATGTGTGTTTTACTCACCCTTATTGCAATATAATAAATAAAAATGGGAAAACCGTTTTAAAAGGAAAACGAGAAGGTAATATTTTTACGCTTTCTATGAATGATGTGGTAGACGCTAAAGTTAAGTGCTTTATGTCAAATGAACCCAATGTGAATTTATGGCATAGACGTTTAGGACACATTGGTATCTCCACACTAGAAAAACTTCAACGAAAGAACCTAGTACGAGGATTGCCTACGCTTGATTTAGACAACTTTCAGTTGTGTGAATCTTGCATAAAAGGAAAACAAACACGTGAGTCACTTAAGCCTAAAAATGAAATAAGCACGACTAGAGTCTTAGAACTATTACATATTGATTTGTTTGGCCCTAGTCGCACTACAAGCCTTGGTGGGCGCCACTATGCATGCGTGATTGTTGATGATTTTTCTCGTTACACTTGGACTTTATTTCTTGCACATAAGGATGATAGTGCCATTGAGATTGCGAAATTAATCAAACAGCTTGAAAATCAATACGGTGTAAATGTGAAAAAGATAAGAAGCGATAGAGGCGGTGAGTTTAAAAACAAAGAAAATTATTTTAAACGAGGTACTGTAGATAGTACACTATTTTTGAAACAAGATAAATTGGATTTACTTATTATCCAAATCTATGTAGATGGCATTATTTTCGGTTCTACCTCACATAGACTTGTTGAAGATTTTGAAAATTGCATGAAACTTGAATTTGAAATGTCTATGGTTGGTGAACTTAATTATTTCCTTGGCTTGCAGATTAAGCAAGCGAGTAAAGAGATTCACATAAGTCAAGCAAAATATGTCAATGACATGATTAAAAGTTTAACTTCGAAAATTTGAAACCATCCCCCATCCCTATGAGTGTCACTACTAAATTGGACAAAGATGAACATGGTAAAGACGTTGATAATGGATTATATCGATCTATGATAGGTTCTTTGCTATATTTGACTGCTAGTAGGCCTGATATCATGTTTAGTGTATGCATGTGCGCACGATTTCAGAGTCAACCTAAGGTGTCTCACTATAATGCGGTAAAAAGAATATTCCGTTATATTAAGCACACGCCCACCTTAGGAATTTGGTACGATAAGGATTCCACATTTAACTTACATGCTTATACTGATGCAGATTATGGTGGCTGCAAAATAGATAGAAAGAGCACGAGTGGGACTTGCCAATTTATAGGAAATTCACTCATTTCATGGTTTTCCAAAAAGCAAGCAAGCGTTGCTTTGTCCACTACTGAGGCTGAGTACATGGCACTTAGCCTTTGTTGCACACAGTTGTTGTGGATAAAACAACAACTCTCGGACTTTGGAATTACCGTAAATAGAATTCCTATATATTGTGATAGTATGAGTGCAATTAATTTGTCTAAAAACCCCGTGTTACACTCTAAGGCTAAGCATATAGAAGTACGCTATCACTTTCTTCGTGATCACGTAAACAATGGTGATACCGTCATAGATCACGTATGCACAGAAGCACAAGTAGCGGATATCTTTACAAAAGCCTTAAATCAAGCCTCGTATGAATCTCTTCGTTCTAAATTAGGCATGATTTCGGTTGATATGATTTGATTTGACGTGATTTGATTTTCTTTCCTTACATACATGAATCTTTTGATTTACTTTCCAAAATAAAGGGGGAGAGAAAGCATAATTTAAGGGGGAGAGAGACACTAATTGATACTGATTGCACAAATCAAGGGGGAGCCGGATTTGAAATTTGAAATTCAAATTTCAAATTTGTGCATGTTTGAAGGGGGAACGATAGCATTTAAATCATGTGCATAAGTTATTTTGAAAATCATCAAAAGGGGGAGATTGTAGAGAAAAGGGGGTTTGAGTGATTTCAAAATATATGATTTAAATGAATAACATACACAAACGTGCATGATATATACATGTAAGCATGATATGTTGCTTACTACTTGCCTTATTTAGCTTGTATATAATGTTGCCGTACTAACGAGCCATGAAGCGTTAAAACTTACATCATATGGCAAACATTTGTTGTGTTTACACTATTTTCAGGTGCCGCCATTAATGAACTAAACTAGTTCATTAAGTGAAGTACTTAGTTAATACAACTAAGTAGTTCATTAAAGGAAGCCACACTTGGAAAAGACACAAAGGCAACAAGGCTAAGGAAGAAAAGTTTTCTCTTCCTCCCCTCATTAATATATACACGCCATATACATATATAATACATATATTTTCAGATTTTTTGAAAAAAGCACATACACATGTATTTCAACGTACTACCGACACGTTATATATTTTACGTACGTACGTTAACGTCACACCATCATACTTAACTCATATTTATGAGTATATTCAGGTCTTATATCATATGATATAAGTCATGGTGATGACAAATTAAATACGACACGATCAAAGGTTCTAAACCGAAAATTGTCGTATTGGGCGAAAACCGAAACTTCGCCAACGTGTCACGTACTTGCCATAAATAGATGGCCAGCCCCTATACTTCAAAAATCATCAAAAATTTCGTGCTAATGATGATATTTTCAGCTAAAAATACTTTCCATGTTGGCACACACAAATCACCCCACATTAAGGCCAAAATGTGAAGATTCCAATTTCTAATTTTGTCACATGTTAATGGCGCCACTTTAGACCAGCCAAGTGCTGAGATTTAAAGTATATATTATATATATTATGTGTAACATAATATATATAACATGTGCAAGAAGTTGGAATTTAATTAGAGAAAAATCGGGTAATCGATAAATATCGAAAATTCGGTTTTCTACGCACACAACACATGGAAAGTTTTTGGTACATCATATGACACGTATCTAGACACTTTTTACATATGTTATACATCTTAAAGTGTTCTAGAAAATAAAATTAAGGGCTGATTGGAATATAACATGTGTGTATTATTAAATGTGCACTATTTTACAAAGTTAGCAAAAATAATTTTCAGCACATGTATATACATTATACACGCACATTACAGCTGAGATGGAGCTTATTTGGAGCCTTGTTGGCATATTGATTGGTCAAGAATCAATCATACAATGTTGGTGAATTAAAGAGAGAAGCTACAAATGGTAAGATTTCAAACTTTGTCTCACTTATAACACATGCTGAAAATTTCAGCATGTGTAAGCATGGCTGGCTGATTTCTATGTTTAATGTGACATATTTTATCATCTTGAATTATGTGATTGATTGGAAGAAGAAATGGAAGCATTTTGAATATTTTTCAAAATCATAAATTCTGATATTTTATATATCACACATGCTGAAAATTTTTCAGCATGTGTGAAAGGTGCCATGGCCAAATTCTTGGGCATAAAGGTGTCCAAATTTATTTCCAATGTGATAAGGATATTTACCATCAATTGGTGATTTATTTTAAAAAGAAAAATCAAAGAAAAATGGTAATATTTTGAACTTTATCTCCATGTATCACATGCTGAAAATTCAGCATGGAATATACTCATTATGGCCGATTTTTTTGTCTTGGTAAGGAAGAAATTTTGTCTTGCAATTTATGTGACAATCTTGTGTATTATGGAAATGATTTTATGATTGATATTGGCACATGTTTGAGTGATATATTCAGATTTTTTCCAAGTCATCAATGATGACAACATCCAACCAATCATGAAGTGCCAAGTAAGCAAAGCTTAAATGATCATCCAATAAGAAGATGCCAAGTAAGCAAGACTATGTCACAATGATGTCTTACATTCTCACAAGGACTTAGAAGATTATTTTCAAGAGAGGGACTACACCAAGGGGGACGACCATATGACATTAAAAGGAAAGAAGAGGAGCAAAAACAAGACAAGCACAAGCATTGCAAAATCAAAGTGAAAAACGCCTAGCTCTTCTTCTTCTACATTCTCTTTCTTTCTTTCTTCTTGAAAGCCTATTGTATTCATATTTTTCAATCTTGAATAGGCTTGATGTAGAACACCACATATTCCATATCTTTGTAAAAGATTGATCAAGGTATGATCAATCTTCATTCTTGCGAGGTGGTGGTGTTCGTGCGAATTGTATTCATCGTACAAGGTTTGTAAAGGGTTGGAGTTAGTGTGTAACTCTATCAACCTTGTGGTAAGGTGTATTGCGTGTGTGTGATTAGTGTGAACCAAGGAAGGTGTTCCTTAAAGACTGGAGTAGGTTGTTTATAACTGAACCAGTATAAAATTCTTGGTGCCATTTACTTTCTGCATTTACTTTCAGTTACTACACAGTTTACTCTTTTTGTTCTCATTCGTAAAAATAGTAAACGACTTCCAAAAATCACGAAAATTTCCAGAAACATAGCCACACGTTCTAGGGTTAATTTGACACAATTTTCAACCCTTTTGGACAAGTATAAGTCGATCAAACATAAAAGTTCTGAGACTAGTGCAGTCTGATTTTCAGACTTGCAAAGGTTGAGACTTTGATTGTAATTGACCTACTTTCCAAAAGAATTTTGCAAAACTGTTTCAACCTACTTAAATATAGTGTATAAGGAGTTAGTGGTTAAAGTTTCAGAGCATTTGGACTTACACACAAATAGGAATAAAATTTTTCAAAACCGTCTACCGTTTCTGGCAGATTCGTGCAATCTGATCATCAACGGTTTTTGAAAGGGTTAAAGGTTGAATTTTAATTTGAAATTTTTAGGGGACCCTCATAACATCTGAGGCTAAGTTCTCTCAAAATTTCAGAATTTTTGGAGACCTATAACCTGGTTTTAAAAACGTTTTAAAACTGTTCCTGAAAACAGAATCTGTTTTCAGAAGTTGAGTTGTTTAGGTTTAAACAAATTTTAAAAACCACACTTTCCGCACCACCTATTCAACCCCCCTTCTACTGGTCCTGAAAACAGAATCTGTTTTCAGAAGTTGAGTTGTTTAGGTTTAAACAAATTTTAAAAACCACACTTTCCGCACCACCTATTCAACCCCCCTTCTAGTGGTGCCTTGCAGATCCTACAAGATCAATATCATTTGTTTTATCAGTCTACTTAGAGATCGAGTAATCATATGTTTGAACAATATAAGTATGATGCTGACCATGACTTATGTTCAAACTAGATATCGTGTGACAAAGGGATTAATGCATGTGCTATTATTAGGCTAATTGGATTGTACTCGTATTAATTGGGTAGTCGTAATGCCTTGCTAGAGGCCAATTACGACTTGTTGGTTTAATAGAGATTTACTCAACTACCAATTAATATGGGCCTATCAGGTCACACACAAGAATGCGTATGGCTGAGATTAATAATATTAATATTGGATATTGGATATTAATTATTATTATTATGATTTTTGTTTTTTGGTGATTATATATATATATATATATATATATATATATATATATATATATATATATATATATATATATATATATATATAAATATATATGCATTATCGGATAATAACGAGAGAATCCGTATCTGATATGGATTTTGAATATCCTGATAGAATCCATATTTGATATGGATTTTGATTGGCATCAACTAATCCGATTGGGACTCGGATTTTGATGTCCATATATGTGTATATATATATCTGTGTATCTCGTATAGAGAAGACAGAAGAAAACCAACAGAAAACGAAACCCTAGAATCGTTTTTTGTGAAAAACTGAGTTCTTCAGCCGCGCCGTTTGAAGAGCTAGCACTCCGGGCGGAAGCGTTCATGTGGATACCGACAGAGGGGGTTCGTGGTTTCGCACCTCTTCCACCTGTGGATTTCAAATCTTTGGAGGTAATTTTTACGTTTCTTTCATCGATTAAACGAACAATATGGATCCTTGGTAGGAAATCGGAGATCATGTTTTGTTTTTCCGCTGCGCGTTTTGCAGTGATCTCGTATGATTTCCTAACATGGAGGATCAAATCCAACTATTGATCCTCCAATAGGATGCCTAAAGACTATTTGGATATTGTCAAAACTTTTGATTCAGTTGAAGACTTGAGGGAGGCTACAAAACGTGGCTCACATCCTCTATAAGTTGAAGAAGGTCATATGAGGATAACATACACTTTTATCCTCCTCAAGCTTCATTTTTCATTGTTGTAAAAAGCTCTCGTTCGTGCAAAAGTGTTTAAGGCTTGTTAAGCTCTTATTGATTGTTCTTCATTGTTGTAAATTGTGAGAGTACATGTCTAACATAAGAGAAACTATACATACTTGATCTCTTTCTTGTGTTTGGACTAGCTAGAAAGTGCAACCCTCACTACTTTCCAATATCCACTATGTGAAGTTCTTTGATATGACTTTGTTGAAGCTGTGAGGATGTAAGAAGTGGTGTTGTTGTTGCACAAAGTTGTTTTGTACAAGAAGTTGCTGTTGTTGTTGCTTACACTAAATTGTTAGTGTAAGTATTGTAGTTGTTGTTGCTTACACTAAGTTATTAGCGTAAGTATTGCAGTTGTTGTTCTTATTGAAAGTAATAAGAAAAGTTGTTGTTGAAAATCTACTTTGAAAACGAAGTGATAGTAGAGTAGAATCATTTAATATTCGAACCACTCTATATCGTGCGTATTCTTTCATAATATCTCATCTCTTTCTTTATTGATTTAGAGAGCATTTGAGTTGGAGTGAGCTAAACCGAGAAAATTCAACAAGATCGCCCAACACTGTATTCATCCTCCCTCTAGAGTGATTGTCACAGACCTAACAGTTGGTATTAGATTCTAACCTTGACTGCTTGGCCAATTTTCCCAAGTAGAAAGGTTAAAGATCAGGGCAATGACAACCTCTTCATCTTACAGCTCAACTTCCGAACCAACCATACTATTCTCAGCCTTAAACACGAAAGCTCCAATGTTTGATGCTCAAAACTATTCTCTGTGGAAATTTCAAATGATAAATCATTTAAAAAGATGCGGATTTGACATATGAACATCTGTTGCCAAAGGAATTGAAGATCCTATGATTACCAACTCAAAAGGAGAATCTATGTTCAAAGACAAGGATGATTATACCAATGAAGAAAAGATAAATTTTGCTATAAATGGAAAGACATTTGATATTCTTTCAAATGCCCTAACCACTACCGAGCTTATAAGACTTCAAGCTCTTGAAACTGCCCATGAAGCATAGAAAAAGCTGGAAATGATACATGAAGGGACTTAGCAAGTGAGAATGGTCAAAAGACTTATACTCATGAAGGATTACGAAATGTTCGGAGTGAAGAGTGGTGAAAAGATTTAGGAGACCATTGACCGATTCATCCAAATAGTGAATCAACTTTCCATGGTTGACAAGAAAATATCAAATGAAGATCTTGTCTCAAAATTTCTTAACTCTTTGCCAAGAGAGTGGACACCCAAAGTGACCGCCGAATCCAAAAATCTCAAGACCTTTACTCTTGATGAATTATGCGAAAATATACTCACTCGTGAAACCCTATTTAATGAGCAAACTAGGATGAATCCTATCAAGCCCACACATACATCACACAAAGGATTGATGGTAGAGTCCAAAGAATCGGATGAGAGAGTCGCTCTTCTAGTTAGAAAATTTAGGATAGCAACAAGAAACCAAGCTCTAGCAAGAAAGTTTTTAAGAATCTCCCAAGGACAAAGAATCAAGTGAAAATTGCTATAGGTGTTGACCTAGTCATTCATTGTCAATTGCAATGTCAAGGAGCCACAAAAGCAAGACAAAAAAGTCTTTCGTCAAAAGAAGTAGGCCTTAAATGCGGAAGTAACCACATGTGATGATCTTCTTTCTGAATCGGAAGGTGAAGAAAATGAAGACAATGATGTTGGACTTATTGCAATAGTTGAAAATAAAAAGGAACAAAACACTTGTCTCATGGCAATCGAGAATGAGCTTGAGGTAAATTCTACATTTTCTAATGTTAGTCTACAAAATGAAATAGAAGACTTACAAGATGATTTTGAAAAACGTAACTTGAAATATAAACACTTGAAAAGAATTTAAAAAATGTATACTAGAAAACAAGAACTTGCATGACAAGAATATTTTAATTTACCAAGAATATGATAGCATACTTACCATGCATAAGGTCGTAGCTTTAGAAAATATGAAAATTAGGAAGGAATGATATAAATTGAGATTAATTTACAAAAATTAACAAATGGTAAGAGTAATCTAGATAAATTACTTAGAAGCCAAATGATAGGAAATGATAAATCCAGTTTATGATTTAAGACCTCATATTCCATTATTGAACCTAAGTTATTAAGCCAAAAGAAAAAGTCAAATAAAAAAAATTAAAATAGTTCATTATCTCATAAGTACAAAAACACACAATTAAGATATGTGCCTACTTGCTTTCATTGTAACAAGAAAGGTCATACAAAAATTGCTTGTAGAGCTAGGTTTGGTGACATGTACGTTTGGAAGGCTAAGGGTCGACAAGCTAGCCCGAAAAGACTCAACCATCAAAGTATACCAATATATAAACCTTTTGATATTGTAGGTACTCAAGATAAATGGAGTCGCCAAAGAAGAAGGAACCAAATTACTTATGGACAGCACATGTTCCACACACATGACTGGAGACAAGACTTTGTTCAACAAGCTCAAAATCCAAGATGGTGGAACATTGCATTTTGGAAATGGGAGAGTCAAAATCCTTGAACATGGAGAAATTGATAACTTTTCTTTTACTATTGATAATATATTATATGTAGAAGGGGTTAAGTATAATTTGACAGGTGTTAACCAACTATGTGATGCTAATTTTCAAGTTGAATTTGCGAAAAGAAAATATATAGTGAAAAAGGATGGTAGAATTGTTTTTGAGGCTATAAGGAAAAATGACGTTTACAAATTTAGCACACATGATTTGATATCTCAAAAAATTTCATCTCTAGTTGCCAAAATGATTTGACACAATTATAACATAAACGACTTGGACGTATTAGTTTCGAAACAATCAAAGAAATTTGCAAAAATGAAAAGGTCCAAGGTCTTCCAATAAATTTCAAAAAACATGCCTTATGTAACACTTGTCAAAACGCAAAGCTTGTTAAAGCAACTTCAAACCCAAAAGTGAAATCTACACCATCAAACCTCTAGAATTGCTTTATATGGATTTGTATGGGGATATTGGTACATCAAGTCTAGGTGGAAAACATTACACTTTTGTAGTGGTAGATGACTTTTCTAGATATACTTGGGTCATGTTCTTAGCTAAAAAGAATTATGCATGGGAAGAGATTATAAAACTTAGGAGATTAGAAAACCTAATAGAAGATACCATCAATGAAATTAGAAGTGATTAAGGTGGTGAGTTTGATGGTGAATTTCAAGAATTTTGTTTTTTCAAAGGATATGGACACAACTTCTCGTCTCCTAGAACTTCCCAACAAAATGGTGTTGCGGAAAAAAAGAATAGAACTCTTCAAGAAATGAGTAAAGCATGCCAAATGAATTTGAGCTACCTAAATACTTTTGGGCTGAAACGGTCAATACCGCTTGCCATGTAATAAATGGTTAGAGATTTGTGCTTTCAGTCGACACAAGACACATACAAGACTCTAACATAAGACACAAGGCTCTAAGAAACAAAGACAAAAGAAACCAATAGAAATTGATAACATTGAACCAAAAAAGTGTTAAGGGTTGGTTCGAGCAATCTTTAACTAATCTAATCTGAGTACACAATCAAAAAATACAATCCTAATAGTTATCACAGGAAAAATGGGAATCAATTTAAAGCAATCTAGAAATTTTTGTGTTTTCAACTGCTTTTGAACTTTTCTGGGCTAAAATCATTTTTAATCAAGAAAGAATTGTAATCTAACCTTTCTCTGAATTTTGATGTGATATTACGAATTTCTGAATGACTCATTGCTTGCAATTATAGGCTGAGTTCTTGAATTTCTTATTTTCTTGATGTTGTTCAAGGATTTTAAGAACTTAAACCTAATGCGCTTTTAATGGATTCTTTTTTTAAGAATGAATATAGAGGTCATTTCTTGACGTTTCAGTAGAAATAGGTCGCACAAATTTCTAAATTATATTGGCTCGGGTTTGGCTTAATTGGATCAGATTTGAACAACTTAAGGTGATGTTCACTCAACTAGGGTTATGTCTTAAATTCTGACTTGGGGATGTTTTAAATGAAGGAAAATTATGGTTTGGGTAGGGGTGAGCAAAAAAAAACTAGGAACCGTAAAACCGGACCGAAAATATGGATTTTAAACCGAACTGAAACTGTTTAAGTTTCACGGTTCGGTTCCAGAACCGTTTTTCTGCTTCACGGTTCCAATTCGGTTCCTAATTTCTCTAAACCGTTAGAACCGGAACCGAACTGTATAAATAATAATATTAATATAAATAACAAATAATAGTTTTTTTTAAAAAATAAAGTGGAAAACTTGCGCCATTGACTCATTGCGTTGCGTGAAATGAAAATTGACTCATATGATTAAAAAATTTTATATTAGAAAGTTCTAAATCTGCATTTTATTGTTGCATCTAATTTTCTCGAGTATCAAATATGTAAAGATTTCCTTCCTATTTCTTGTATGCCTGCATCAGAGATAATTTTAAGTTCAAGGATGCAAGATCCAACTAACTTTTTGATGATGGAAGTGAATGGAAACTATGTATCTCTAACTTTTTGATGATGACATGGAACAATGTTTCACTTTGTTTCTTGCTATCATTAGTATTACTTGACAGATTTACAAAAAAAAAAATAGTACGACTTGACATGATACGAGCTGGACATTTAGCCATTTAATTAACATCTATTTTTGCTTATTAGTTATTACTTTTGATGTGTTGTTTGCTGCATTCATTTTTTGTTTTGTTCTATTGAGTGTTGCCAAATGACAAGGGTGAGTTATTGATGGAGCCGGTTTCCTTTTTAAAAAAAAAACTGTTTTATTTCTTTCGCGGTTCCGCGGTTCTGAACTGGAACCGAACCGTTTTAAACGGTTCTAAGGTTCTACGGTTCCACAGTTTCACGGTTCTAGTTCGGTTCTAAAAATAACATGCTAAACGGTTCCCGGTTCTAGCGGTTCCCAAACCGTCAGAACCGGAACCGGACCGTTGCTCACCTCTAGGTTTGGGTGATTTTGGGCTGCTAGAACGGTTTAGAGTTATTTTAATTTTTTTTTGGAAAAAATCAGGGTTTGGTTCTCCCTATCAAAGAGTAAACATTTTGGCGACGGTAAAGCTGAAAAACATTTTTGTCACAAAAAATCACACTAATCCAATCATAAATCCAAATAGATCAGCCAAGAAATGCAAGACAACAAGATTCAATTCCAGATTAAACCACCAAAAAACTGTTGGAAATAATTCAAGTGAGATAAAATTGACTTCTGTATAGTAATGGCCGACCTGCCGAGCTCAGGGTAGGCTGGACTGATCTGCAGAGTCAAGACAGTTCAGATAGCGCAATTGAGTTTGCGTCCTAAACAGTCAGCGGACCTGCCGATCTGAACTGAACAGCACTTCAGAACAGTGGTTCTGTGCTATGGCTTCCAGCCAAGCTAAACTAAAGTCAGACAGATCAGACCAGTCCAGTCGATGCAATTGTATTTGCGTTCTGGACTGATCACCGACATGCCGACCTCGGCACCTCAGCACAACAAACGACAGGTGTGCTCTCAGCAACTTCAGCCGAGTAGAGCTCAGCACTGCAGTGCTGCAGAACAATGAATGTCCTCAGTCAAACAACAGAGCTCAGCAAGACAATGCTGCAGATCAATGAATGTTCTCAGCACAACAGCAGAGCTCGGCACAGCAACACTGCACAACAACAGTGCTGCGCTATCCCACGGTTAGCTGAGCTCAGCACAAAGTAGAGCTCAGCTCAACAATAACCTTCACAGCTCTATTGAGCAGATATCCGAGGTGAGTCCAGGACTCTGTCCTTAAGACGGATTGCTCCGGTATAATGTGTCCATCCAGAGGAGCAACTATCTCCCAGGATACAATAGAGGTCAGTTCAGACGAGCGGCAGTACAGCGTTGAACTCTACGAACCTGTTAAGATGTCCTGAACTTCTCGGTATAGTGATGCAGAAACGTATGCGAGGGAGTGAGTATGTAGAAGGAGATTACAGAAAGAGGAGAAGAAATTCGGAAATCTAAGTGAGTGACCACAGAGGTCAGATAGGCCACTATTTATTGGGAAATTCTGAGGTCAGTCAGTTACAGTCAGTCCAATCTCAGCCGTAGGATCAGATACCAACTCGGTCTGAACCATTGATCAGATAACCGCATCAGGTTTGTTCTCAGCCGTCAGATCAACTAACTGTTCAATCTGAGCCGTCCAATCAAAGCAAATTCAGGTCAGCTCGGCCGGTTAAAATTCAACAACTTTTCAAAATTTAGCCTTAGCCTAATCTTAACAATCTGGAGAGTTTGAACGGAAACAAACTCCTCCTTGGCTGATAAGATCCGACCCTGTGCTACAGGACCCGGCCTGCAGTCTACAGCCCATAGCCCGGCCTGTAGCTCAGTCCGCAACCTGAGCCCATCAGGTCAGTAGCTCAGCCTGCAACCTGAACCCATCAGCTCAACAGCTCAGTCCGCAACTCATGCCCAGGCACTGACCGAGCCGAGCTGATTTTCTCTCTTATTTTGAGCATTAATTTCTCTTTCACCCGTTATCGAATCAAAAATGATTCAAAAGCCTAAAATTATCTACTCGTCGCATAGACAATTAAGGTCATATTAGTTTCCACTTATCATAGTGAAACTAATCACAATATTAGCTCAAAATACGTTGCTAACCACAGTTTGCAACTTGGCTCATTTCAAATTCTTTCCAATTTCTCCAACAAAAACACACTAATTCAAACTACAAAGACCCTGCATTTATTGGGTAGAGGGAATGGACATAAATGAGCAAAAGAGACAAAAGAAAACCTAATTCTGAAAGGAAATGAAATCATGAGCTAAAAGGAAACTAAAACTCCTACTTGCTTAACTCCTAAGCAACTACCTAGACTCTTCTACGGGTTGGAATCGCCTGACCCTCCTTTAAGAGGGGTATTAAAGGACCCTGTGACACGTGGCATGTAGGGGATGGTGAGGCTGGGTGGAGGTCACCCGCACCCAACCTCACCACTCTCCCTGTGTGCCACGTGGCGGGCGGTCTGAAGGGGAGTGAGGGGCTGGAGGTTAGGAGATCTCGATCCCTCTTCTACACCCTTATAAAACACTTTGTTGAGGCTTCCAAACAAACACTAGCCTCCTCATACATGACAAGAGTTGCCCCCAAGAGTTTACAAACCATTTGACTCTTCTTTAAGCTCAAATCAGATATATGTTTGTCTAAACAAAACTTTGACTTATAGAGCTTACGAAACATATTTTGACACCTAAAATAGATGTAAGACAATTGAAAATGTTTAAAACAATTTACTAGTCATTTGAGCTCGAAAAAAAGTGTCATACAAGACATATAACGCTTGAAACTCCACAAGCATACGTTGAACTATGAAGTTCAGTCTACCCACTATCCTATGCTCTTCTTAATTTATTTGAAATCATATTTAAGCTCCATAAAGTTGGCTCAATACTTAGCTCCTTATCATTTACAATTTTGAATCACATTCTGCCAGAATTGCTTGAATATCATGCATTAGCTTCTTTGTTCTATTCCTTGTAAGTTGAATTTCAAAACCTTCGTTTGGTGCTGTTGACATGTTGTCTCGCTCTCCTCCCTCTTGTGCGTCTTCATCATGCGTAAAAAAAAAACTAAAATGCTTATAACTAGTTACTTAACAAGCAGAGGATTTTATATTTTTGAATCAATCGCTTACGATATAGGATAAATGAGAAATTCATATTCTTAATAGGAATACACAAGTGAATGTGGGGGATCGAAGGGGGTACCTTCCCTTAAGGAAATGACACATCATCTCTTGTAGGAATACTACATTGCTCCGAATGGGAGAAGTTCCCTCCATATGTGTGTGTGTATATATATATATGTATGTGTGTCTGTGTATATATATAAATAATATTTTCGAGTTGAAAGGTGTGTCCTTAGTGCATAGCAATTTTGGAAAGAGAAGAGGACCAGGGTCAAGTAAGGTTGACCACACACGGGCCCCTGTCTGTGTGCCTCGGCTTTAGGCTGTGGGCTATGGACTGGCCTAGTGTTAATCTTTCAAGAAAAATTTTCTTTTTGAGTTTCCTAATTAATTGAAGGGCCTAATCTATAACTAGGCTTCCGGACCAACTCTAATTAATTTTAGCTGGGCCTTTGGACCTTGGGGATCAGCCCATCTATATGACATGCAGCCCAACCTGCTGCGACTCTACCTCTCTGTCTGATGATGAACTCCTCTCTATTACCAAATGAGACCCCTCACCGGAACCGTCATATACGTCCAATATCACATCCTCTGTTGGTCATCCATTACCCTGCTTTACAGCCCCTCTGCTGTCACGTGTTGTACGATCACAGCATCATCGCCTCCTACCGTGAATGTATCCGGACCATTCTGTTACATCCCAACTACTTTTTATTTCCTTATTCTCATAACAGACTAGATTTGTCATGATCACGGCCATTTGAGGCCCTGTCTTGACTTTAAACTCCACTTTTTGCGCCTATATAAACCCCTGGGATGGAAATTTATGCACAGTTTATGCACACACACGAACTCTCTTCTTCTCCTTATTATTGCATACTGCATTTCATATTGTCCATCAAAAAGAGGTCAGAGTTCAGAGTGATTTGAACAACAACTATACTTTCAGCACCTATATACACCCCTAGGATGGAAGCTTATGTACACACGAATTCTCATCTTCTCCATATTGCATATTGCATTTCATGTTGTCGATAGAAAAGAGGTCAGAATTACGAGTGATTTGAAGTTGTTCAGTGTATTGCAGTGTCTGTATCATAGATGTTTGCTACCATCAGTTTGATACAATGTCGAAGCAATTAATTTACATATATATATTGCATATTGTTCTCTCTCTCTCTCACACACACACACACACACACACACACACACACACACACACATATATATATATATATATATATATATATATATATATGAAATATTACCAGATATTCCTGGCTATTTTCTAGCGCAATTTGCTTCAAAAATTCCTCCATAGCCTATATCAGAGGCATATGTTTCTATTATTTTTTCCCAATTTGGATTTGCCAACATTGAACATAGTAAGGTAGTTGTTTAATATTTTTGACAGCTTGCATATGAGCATCTGTCCAAGGTATAACCTTTTTCTTTAATGTATCATATAAGATAGCGGTATCTTTTGATAAGTCTTTATAACCGGAAGAAATATAATTTAAACTCCATAAAAAACTTTGTAATTGGGTTTTGTCTATTATTTCATCAAAAAATTTGGAAGCAAATTCTATACTTCTATTTATAGAAATTATTTTTCCTTTTCTATATCATGTCCCAAAAATCTAATTTTAATTTGGAGCAACATCATTTTAAGCCATTTTGAATAATAATCTTTTTAAAAATACCAAGATGTTTAAAATGCATTTCAATTGTTTTTGAAAATACTAATATATCATCAGTATAAACAATAATGAATTCCTTATATATACACACACACGTACTGTTCAGTTTCACGACATTAGATTCTTATAATGAGATTTCCTTACTGGAAAAGTATCACTAAGAATATATATCTGAATGATATATTTCCTTCGAAGGCCAGAAGATTTGTGCTTATTAGGTTAGCTGGAAGTTTGGACATTATTTCAGTTACTTCTTGAAGGTTGTTTAGATAGAGGACCTCTTTATCTCCTCTATAAATTCTTACCATACGACATCAACCAAATTTTACTTCTAAAAGGGAGAATTAACTGCTAAATTAAAATTGACAATAAAGGTAACCAGAATTTTAGTGCTGGGGAAAAATCAAGAAGTTACATTTCAGTTTACCAATGGCAGGAATAACTATAATTTCTGAACCCTAAACCCTAGAAAATTCCCCTCACAACAAAACTAACTCCAGCTACTTGTTAAATTTTCATTCAGTTGAGGCAGCAGCAAGATTATCTCGTCTTCTCCCAACAAAAGCTTTCCGGAATTCGTCAAACTTTCCGTCCTTAATCGATGCTCTTATTGACCGGAAGAATCTCATGTAGTGATGAGTGTTATGCCTGCAAACACCATGTGTCTAAAATAAATACATGACAGACCAACAACAAAATCAAGTGCAAAGCAATTGGGAATTCTCACATTTCTATTAGAGTCTGTGCTAACATCTCGTGAACATTGAACAAGTGATTGATGTATGCCTTGGTATGCCTCTGGCATGTATAGCACTTGCACCCCTCAACTATAGGTGATGTATCTTTCCTATCATCAAGGAACTATCAGTCTTATATAATGAGATGAAAAACATTCCTGTCAGACATCAGCATACTACAACAGGCACTGAAACCAACAAAAATCTTTCTAATTCCCAGGAAAAAGATTTTATCATCACCTGTAAATTGTTGACTTGAGGTTGATTTTTGTGCCATCATTGCCTGTATCATTTTGCTGACATTTAGTGATACCACCACCATTACCGTCTCCCTCAATAGAGAATGTAAGTGCAAATCCTCCGAGTGTAAGATGGTAAATATATCTGATACAATTTAGGCATCTTATCAATATCTTTCTTTATAGAATAGCTGGGAACACGGACCACAAAGTTCAGTGATGAGCAGACATACGTCGAATCAAAAAGATCAATGCCTGCAGCAACACCCTGCAGCACTTCTTCTGTTGACAGGAAATAGATCAGCTAGGAAATAGATCAGCTGAGAAGCAGACATTCAAGAGTTACCTAACATAGAAGGCCTAAATATCCAAAAGAAACGACCATTCAACTTGGAAGAGAGAGAGAGGGAGATTTGAGCTACATTGAAACGGGAAAAACCTCAGAAATACTTTATTGTCAATTCAAGAAAACTGCTACAGTCAGCTTTCATGACTGATCTGGTAACTGAACTGGATTAAGATCTTTCAGCTAACCAACACTTTGACCAAACAAAGACGAAGAATGTGAAACAAAATTGTCCCTATTTCATAAAAGGAACTGAAAATCCAAGAACTCCAACATCAACCACAACACTAGATAATCCACTGAAGGGGGACAAAACAGAAGAAGAAAAATTACCTGGAAGTCCAATCCCAGAGACTTGGCGAGGCTTCTCCTCGGGCAAACAATCCTGCCATCAGTGATTACACACCAATAATGAATCAATTTGACTGAAAACTTAGCATGAAAATTTTATGGGATCCAACGAGCCAAAACACATAAAGATAATGTTGAGTGAGTTGGAGAGGGAGGAAGCATGTCCATGGAGTCAAGTGAAGCTTTTCAATGATATTTTAGAGCCTACAAACTGATTTTAAAGTCATCAAAAGAGCATGTGGTGGAGGGAGGGATGAACTAAAACGTTCAAGATGTGCTTGAAGAGTTTGCACGTTTATCGTTACCGTGACATTAGGAATGTCAATATATATTTATTTGTTATAATATGTTTGTGTAAAATATATTATAATTGTTGATGTCTTTGCATGGTGCATAGCATGGCCTCAGGACCTATGTGATTGACTTAGTCATATTTCTGTTTTGGGTTATTATGGCCTGCGTGCCGCTGTATTTTTTGTTGTATTTTATTATACAATTAGTTAGGGTTTTTCTTTATTATTGTAATAAATGAAGAATCAAGCTACAAAAGCGGTGATGGCGACACATACCAAGGACGAGTGGATTCCATGGAGATGGAGGCACGAGCTCAAGACAAGAAGATATGTATCATTGCAAACGTTGTAATAGGAAGTCTTTCACATAGAGTTTCCTTTATGATCTTCATTTGGTCTCATGAAGATCATATTTAGTTTGGCCATGCTATGTCACGTTTACGTATTTATCATTTCGTATGAGATGCGTGGATGATATATTATATATGCATATAGGATGCTACGATATAATGATATGCAATGCAAGACATAAACTAAGTTGAACCCTCATTAATAATTAAGTCTTGATGCCATCCATGTCTTAAACACCTATTAAAACTGAGATTGTATTAAAGTAGGTATTGCCAAAGCAATGTGCTTTAAACATTCCTAGCTACGTAGGATGAGTAATAGTGCTACTCATATGTTTAAAATTGGTTAGACTTAATTGGGCTATCAAAACGGTTTTGGGCCCAAGGCATTAGATGGAATCTAACATACAATGATATATGATGTCATTATTCCGTAAATTCTAAGAGTTACATGAGATGTAATTGGTAAAGAAGTTACCTACCTAAATAACTTAATTTTAAGCGTCATGCCAAAGCTGAGTTTAGAATTAAGTCAAATATGGATCTTAGCTCACTAAAATATTTCTTTTTAGGGTTATGTTTTAGTGGGAGTTTTATAAATTTTAACCTCATTATTAATAAAGTGTTACTTTGCATGTTTTGTAGATCATAAATGGCTGCTAATAACAATTCCACCTTATCGCTGCGATCTATCCTTGAGAAGGAAAAACTAAAAGAATGTGGGACTAATTTTGTTGACTGGTTTCGAAACTTGAGAATTGTTCTCAAGCAAGAAAAGAAGTCCTACGTGCTCGATGACCCTGTCCCTGAACCCCCTCCTGCTGATGCTTCTCTTGCTGCTAGGAATAAGCATAAGAAGCATGTGGAAGATTCCAACGACATAGGATGTCTTATGTTGGCAACTATGTGTCCAGGACTTCAGAAGGACCTGGAACACCTAGAAGCTTATGAGATGAGTGTGCATCTCAAACAAGCGTTCCAACAACAGGCTAGGCAGGATAGGTTCGACACCGCTGTTGCACTTTTTGACTGTAAGATGTCTGAAGGTGAATCTGTTAGCGCTCATGTTTTGAAGATGAAAGGCTATATAGATCACCTTGCAAGACTTGGATATCCCCTGAGTTTGGAACTCGCTACGGATTTGATCCTACACTCTTTGCCTAGCAGTTTTTCTCAGTTCGTTATGAACTACAATATGAATAATATGGAAAAGTCCATTCCTGAGCTACACAGTATGCTCAAAACTGCTGAGGGGAATATCAAAAAACCTACCCAAGTATGGAGTGTCAATATCAAGCCTATGAAAAAGAAAGGTAAAGGCAAGGGTAAGCCCAAAAGTGCGAAGGGTGCAAAAGGGTCCAAGGGTCAAGCTAAACCGAAACCTGGTCCCAAGACAAAGGTTCCTAAGGAAGGAACTTGTTTCCATTGCAACAAGCCTGGGCATTGGAAAAGAAATTGTGATGTTTATTTGGAGGAGTTGAAGAAGCTGAAGGGTAGTACGACTACATCTTCAGGTATTTATGTTATAGAAATTAATTTATCTACTTCTTCTTCCTGGGTATTAGATACTGGATGTGGATCCCATATTTGTACAAATATGCAGGGGCTCAAAAGGAGTAGGATGCTGAAGAAGGGCGAGGTGGACCTGCGTGTTGGCAATAGAGCAAGAGTTGCTGCTATAGTTGTAGGGACCTATGAGCTTGTCTTGCCCAATGGGCTTTTGTTAGTTTTAAACAATTGCTTTTATGTTCCTACTATGAGTAGGAATCTTATTTCAGTGTCTGTTTTGGATGATGAAGGTTATTCATTTTTAATTAAAAATAAGAAGTGTTCTATTTTTGATAAAAATGACTTGCTTTATTGTATTGCAAGTAGTTATAATGGCATTTATGTCCTTAACCTTGATGATTCCAATGACGGTAATATCTATAACATATCTTCAAAGAGAACTAAGCCAAATGAACTAAACCCTGCATATTTATGGCATTGTCGCCTTAGCTATATAAATGAGAAGCGCGTATCTAAACTCCATCAAGATGGATTATTAGATTCATTTGAGTTTGAATCATTTGAAAATTGCGAGTCTTGTTTGCTTGGAAAGATGACAAAGACTCCTTTTACTGGACATAGTGAAAGGGCTAATGACTTATTGGGCTTGGTACATACAGATGTATGCGGCCCAATCAGCATTAGTTCCAGGGGAGGATTTCAGTATTTCATTACTTTTACTGATGATTTCAGTAGGTATGGCTATGTCTACCTAATGAAACATAAGCATGAGTCTTTTGAAATGTTTAGAACTTTTCAAAATGAAGTACAAAATCAACTTGGTAAGACAATTAAAACCCTTCGATCAGATCGAGGTGGTGAATATTTGAGCCAAGAATTTGACCAACATCTAAGAAATTGTGGAATCGTTTCACAGTTGACTCCTCCAGGAACTCCACAATGGAATGGTGTTTCTGAAAGGAGAAATCGGACTTTATTGGATATGGTTCGATCTATGATGGGTCAAGTAGATCTTCATTTATCCTTTTGGGGTTATGCCTTGGAGACAGCTGCATTCATTTTGAACCGTGTACCATCTAAAGCGGTTGAAAAGACACCATATGAGATGTGGACTGGTAAGAGACCCAGTTTGTCTTTTCTTAAGATTTGGGGTTGTGAAGCTTATGTGAAAAGATTAATGTCAGATAATCTAGCTCCAAAATCTATCAAATGTATTTTTGTGGGGTATCCTAAAGAAACTAAAGGGTACTATTTCTATATTCCCTCAGAGAACAAAGTGTTTGTTGCTCGAAATGGAGTCTTTTTGGAAAAAGAGTTTCTCTCCAAGAGAACAAGTGGGAGTATAGTACAACTTGAGGAAACTCAAGTTCCACAAGATATCGTTGAACCGTCTTTAGAGACGATTTCAGAACCACAAACAGTTGTGGAGCCTGAAAATGTAACACAAGTCCAACGCAGATCTGATAGGATACATCGTCAAGCAGAGAGATACGGATTTCTTGTGACTGATGATAGTGAAGTTATGCTCATAGATCAAGATGAGCCTACTACCTATCAGGAAGCTGTGTCAGGTCCAGATTCAGATAAATGGCTTGGAGCCATGAATTCTGAGATGCAATCCATGTTTGATAACCAAGTTTGGTCTTTAATTGATCCTCCAGAGGGTATTAAGACTATTGGTTGCAAATGGGTTTTCAAGAAGAAAACTGACATGGATGGAAATGTACAAACCTACAAAGCAAGGCTTGTGGCTAAAGGTTTCAAGCAAACTCATGGTATAGACTATGATGAAACCTTTTCACCAGTAGCTATGCTTAAGTCTATTCGAATTCTCCTTGCCATTGCAGCATACTATGATTATGAGATATGGCAAATGGATGTCAAAACTGCTTTCCCTAATAGAAATTTACTCGAGGATGTGTACATGACACAACCTGAGGGTTTTGTAAATCCTGAGAATTCAAAGAAGGTTTGCAAGCTTCAAAGGTCCATCTATGGATTGAAGCAAGCATCTCGAAGCTGGAATCTTCGTTTTGATGAAACAGTTAAGAACTTTGGTTTCATCAAGAATGAAGATGAACCTTGTGTTTACAAGATGGTTAGTGGGAGTGCAGTAGTGTTTCTGGTCCTATATGTGGATGACATATTGCTTATTGGAAATGATATCCCTACCTTGCAAAAGGTTAAGGCTTGGTTAGGGAATTCATTTTCAATGAAGGACTTGGGCGAGGCTACCTATATCCTTGGTATCAAGATCTATAGAGATAGATCTAAAAGGATAATAGGCTTAAGTCAGAGTACATACATAGATAAAATGTTGAAGAGGTTCAACATGCAAGAGTCCAAGAAAGGATTCTTGCCTATGTCTCATGGCATTCATCTTAGCAAGAATCAATGTCCTCAGACATCTGATGAGCGAGATCGAATGAATAAAATTCCTTATGCTTCTGCTATAGGATCGATCATGTATGCCATGTTATGTACTAGACCAGATGTCTCATATCCATTGAGCACAACCAGTAGATATCAAGCTGACCCCGGTGAAGGTCACTGGACAGCTGTCAAGAATATTCTTAAGTACCTCAGAAGGACTAAAGAAGTATTCTTGGTTTATGGAGGTTTGGATAACGAGTTAGTTGTAAATGGTTACACAGATGCTAGCTTCCAAACCGACATAGATGATTTCAGATCGCAGTCCGGTTTTGTATTCACATTGAATGGTGGAGCTGTTAGTTGGAAGAGTTCAAAACAAAGCACTGCGGCTGATTCTACAACAGAGGCTGAGTATATAGCAGCATCAGATGCAGCTAAAGAAGCAGTTTGGTTGAAGAAGTTCATCACTGAGCTAGGAGTGGTACCTAGCATTGCAAATCCTGTGGACATTTATTGTGACAACAATGGTGCCATAGCACAAGCAAAAGAGCCTAGGTCTCATCAGAGATCTAAACATATACTCAGACGCTACCATCTCATTCGAGACATCATCGATAGAGGAGATGTCAAGATATGCAAAGTTGACACAAACGATAACATAGCGGATCCATTGACTAAGCCTCTCTCACGGGTCAAGCATGATCAGCATACTAGATCTATGGGTCTCAGATATTTGTAGGCCTAGTGCAAGTGGGAGATTGTTAGTGTATGTGCCCTAGGCCATGATTTGGATATTTATTTTATGCATTTATTATTAATAAAAGAGGTTTTATTATCATTATTGTTGGTTAGTATGTTACACAATTTTGATATATGTCTCTGATTCATTATTGTTATGGAGATAAAATAATTTATAATCAGTATGAGTATTGATTTGATAATCATGAGATGATTATGTGTATGGTGATACGAATCAATCTCATAGATACTTGTTAGAGAACAGTGTATTGGATAGACCCATCATGAGATTGCTACATGGATTAGCGTCATAAGTAAATCTCATGATAGTCATGTTTTAATCCTTTGACTTGAGATTGTCATAGTTTCCAACATAAGGACTATTATATTTTGACATGATCAAACGTTATCCGTAACTGGATAATAATAAAGGTCATGATTGAATGTGATAGAAATTATGTAGAGGATATTGAACAATCAAGATAGAATTTGTCTCTCTCTTTTGAGAGAGATATCTTTGGGCCCCTCGATTAGTGAGACTGTGAAATGCATGGCCGTGCTCAAATGAATTGATAGTGTGATCAATATCATTTGTTTTATCAGTCTACTTAGAGATCGAGTAATCATATGTTTGAACTATATAAGTATGACGCTGACCATGACTTATGTTCAAACTAGATATCGTGTGACAAAGGGATTAATACATGTACTATTATTAGGCTAGTTGGACTTTACTCGTATTAATTGGGTAGTTGTAATGTCTTGCTAGAGGCCAATTACGACTTGTTGGTTTAATAGATATTTAATCAACTGCCAATTAATATGGGCCTACCGGGTCACACACAAGAATGCGTATGGCTGAGATTAATAATATTAATAATATTAATATTGGATATTAATTATTATTATTATTATCGCTTTTTAATATTAATAATATTAATATTGGATATTAATTATTATTAGTATTAATTTCGTTTTTTTATGTATATATTTATATCATCGGATAATAACAGAGAATCCATATTTGATATGGATTTTGATTTGTTTTATCTAATCCTAACAGAATCCGCATCTGGTACGGATTTTGATAGCGTTAACAAATCCGATCTGCAATCGGATTTTGATATCTATATATATGTATGGAGCTTGGCGTATCACATACACCAAGCAATTAGAAAAACGAAAGAACAGAAAACGAAACCCTAGAATCGTTTTTGAGAAAAACGAGTTCTTCAGCCGCGCCGTTTGAAGAGCTAGCACTCCGGGCGGAAGCGTTCGTGTGGATACCGACAGAGGGTGTTCATGATTTTGCACCTCTTCATTCTACAGACTTCGAATCTACGGAGGTAGTTTTTGATTTCTTTTGTCGAATGAAACGAACAACATGGATCCTTGGTAGGAAATCAGAGATCAAGTTTTTGTTTTTTCGCTGCGCGTTTGGCAGTGATCTTGGTTGATTTCCTGACATGTGGGGGATCGAAGGGGGTACCTTCCCTTAAGGAAATGACACATCATCTCTTGTAGGAATACTACATTGCTCCGAATGGGAGAAGTTCCCTCCATATGTGTGTGTGTGTATATATATATGTATGTGTGTTTGTGTATATATATAAATAACATTTTCGAGTTGAAAGGTGTGTCCTTAGTGCATAGCAATTTTGGAAAGAGAAGAGGACCAGGGTCAAGTAAGGTTGACCACACACGAGCCCCTGTCTGTGTGCCTCGGCTTTAGGCTGTGGGCTATGGATAGGCCTAGTGTTAATCTTTCAAGAAAAATTTTCTTTTTGAGTTTCCTAATTAATTGAAGGGCCTAATCTATAACTAGGCTTCCGGACCAACTCTAATTAATTTTAGCTGGGCCTTTGGACCTTGGGGATCAGCCCATCTATATGACATGCAGCCCAACCTGCTGCGACTCTACCTCTCTGTCTGATGATGAACTCCTCTCTATTACCAAATGAGACCCCTCACCGGAACCGTCATATACGTCCAATATCACATCCTCTGTTGGTCATCCATTACCCAGCTTTACAGCCCCTCTGCTGTCACGTGTTGTACGATCACAGCATCATCGCCTCCTACCGTGAATGTATCCGGACCATTCTGTTACATCCCAACTGCTTTTTATTTCCTTATTCTCGTAACAGACTAGATTTGTCATGATCACGGCCATTTGAGGCTCTGTCTTGACTTTAAACTCCACTTTTTGCGCCTATATAAACCCCTGGGATGGAAGTTTATGCACAGTTCATGCACACACACTAACTCTCTTCTTCTCCTTATTATTGCATACTGCATTTCATATTGTCCATCAAAAAGAGGTCAGAGTTCAGAGTGATTTGAACAACTATACTTTCAGCACCTATATACACCCCTAGGATGGAAGCTTATGTACACACGAATTCTCATCTTCTCCATATTGCATATTACATTTCATGTTGTTGATAGAAAAGAGGTCAGAATTACGAGTGATTTGAAGTTGTTCAGTGTATTGCAGTGTCTGTATCATAGATGTTTGCTACCATCAGTTTGATACAATGTCGAAGCAATTAATTTACATATCTATATTGCATATTGTTCTCTCTCTCTCTCTCTCTCACACACACACACACACAGATATATATATATATATATATATATATATATATATATATATATGAAATATTACCAGATATTCCTGGCTATTTTCTAGCGCAATTTGCTTCAAAAATTCCTCCATAGCCTATATCAGAGGCATCTGTTTCTATTATTTTTTCCCAATTTGGATTTGTCAACATTGAACATAGTAAGGTAGTCACTTTTTGTTTAATATTTTTGACAGCTTGCATATGAGCATCTGTCCAAGGTATAACCTTTTTCTTTAATGTATCATATAAGATAGCGGCATCTTTTGATAAGTCTTTATAACCGGGAGAAATATAATTTAAACTCCATAAAAAACTTTGTAATCGGGTTTTGTCTATTATTTCATCAGAAAATTTGGAAGCAAATTCTATACTTCTATTTATAGAAATTATTTTTCCTTTTCTATATCATGTCCCAAAAATCTAATTTTAATTTGGAGCAACATCATTTTAAGCCATTTTGAATTATAATCTTTTTAAAAATACCAAGATGTTTAAAATGCATTTCAATTGTTTTTGAAAATACTAATATATCATCAGTATAAACAATAATGAATTCCTTATATATACACACACGTACTGTTCAGTTTCACGACATTAGATTCTTATAATGAGATTTCCTTACTGGAAAAGTATCACTAAGAATATATATCTGAATGATATATTTCCTTCGAAGGCCAGAAGATTTGTGCTTATTAGGTTAGCTGGAAGTTTGGACTTTATTTCAGTTACTTCTTGAAGGTTGTTTAGATAGAGGACCTCTTTATCTCAAGAGCTTATACATTCTGTTACAGAAAATGGCCATAACCGAGCAAACTTGTACAACAATTGTTTAGAAAGAATTTGGCAAGACATATTACTTCAAGAAGTCTCAAGAAATCTCATGTTGGAATATTCTAGAGGATTTGTGATGATTACGTAATGAATGTGGTCTTCCTCCAATTTGGGAAGAACCGGCTGGCCTCCTTAAATGTGCCGATTTAGTGCATTAAGGAATTGGCAGTTTTGTAGGGAATATGGGAGAGTAATTGTAATGTAATTATGGTGCTTGATTATAGGAGGAATGTATGGTAGGAGATTAGAATAGAATCCCTTAATTTATGGGATTGATAGGCTCACTTAAATGTACATTATTACCATAGGTGTATAAGGATATTGTAAGGTGTGAATACCAAGAATTAAGGAGAATACATTTTGATTCTCTTCTCAAAAATTCCGGCCACCTTCGGCCACCACTAAATTTTCCGGCCACCATCGTTTTCATGGTATCAGAGCCAAATCCAAAACACCAACATAATTCCTAAGTCATCCTCATCCAACTTCCGAGATGAGTTCCCAAACAACCTCTCCTGGTGCAAGCTCCTTTACTGCACCGACCCCTACCTCTAGCGCAGGCACTACTGCGGCAAGCCCAAATGATCTTAGCTTTCAACAATCTCTTAGTGAAAGCTCCTCTCTCCAAATCACTACCATAGACTGAATGGGCAAAACTTCCTGCTATGGTCCCAATCCGTTCTAATGGTCTTATGTGGCAAAGGCAAGCTGGCATTTATCTCTGGCCAGGCTTCCAAGCCGGATACCACTGACCCTCTCAATAATTCTTTAGTGGTGTCATGGCTAATCAACTCAATGGAGCCACACATTAGCCGCACTTATCTTTTCCTAAGAACTGCTAAAGCTATTTGAGAGGCAGTGCATGAACACTACTCTGACCTTGAGAATGCTTCTCAAGTCTTTGAAATCAAAAATAAACTCAAAGAGATTCGACGGGAGGGTATGAGTATTACAGAATATTATAATACTCTTCAAACACTGTGGCAAGAACTAGACATGCACTATGAGGCAGACTGGGAAAACCTAGAAGGAAACATTAAATTCAAAGAACATCTGAAAAAAGAAAGGCTGTACGAGTTTCTTGCTGGCCTAAACAGAGAACTAGACGAGGTCAGAGGACGTGTGTTAGGAAGGAGACCCCTACCTCCCCTCAGTGAGGCGTTCGCTGAGGTTAGACGTGAAGAAAGCCGACGTCGAGTCATGCTTGGAGAAAGGAGGGATCTCCATCCAATAGTGCCACAAGGTGATTCCTCTGCTCACATGGTAAGGACAGCTGGTCCGCGATCCAATAATCGTCCTAGATGTTCCTTTTGCAACAAACTTTGCCACACACAAGAGAAGTGCTGGAGCCTCCATGGAAAACTAACTGATGCGGCGCGGCCCAAACGACCAGCACCAGCACAGGGCCGCGGACTCACTGCCGTCATTGTAGAAGGCGACGGCTTGCCGGAGAATGCCCCAGGTTTGGCCACTCTAAGCCGAGCCCAAGTGGACCAATTACTTGCACTCCTGAAAGGTCAAGCTGAGATACAACCCAATATCAATCACCAATCAGGTATGACCAATTTCGTTGAGACCTCATCTTGGATCATAGACACAGGAGCCACGGACCATATGACAGGTAATATGTCCTTGTTTTCTACCTTCGCACCGAATTCCGGGGGGGTTGAAAGTTCGTGTAGCGGATGAGACCTTTGCAATTGTAGCAGGACGAGGTTCTGTAAGAGTGTCCTCTATATTAACCCTCTAAGCCATCCTCTTTGTCCCTAAATTAGCCTGCAATCTACTATCTGTCAGTAAGGTTACGAAGGATTCCAACTGTGTTGCTAACTTCTCTGCACAACTTTGTGTCTTGCAGGAACAGGGATCAGAGAGGAAGATTGGCATTTCTAGAGAGAAAGGCGGACTCTATCACTTTGAGGAGGACACTCATCCAGAAAATCTTGCTCTACATTCAGCCGCACCTCTTGTCGTTAATCCTAGTTCAAATAATCATGATATACTCATACTCCATCAGAGACCAGGACATCATAATCTTCAGTATCTAAAACAGTTGTTTCCTTCAAATTTGAATGTCAAAAAGTCGTTATTTCTGCAGTGTGATGCATGTACATTTGCTAAGCATACTCGACAACATTATTCTCCAAAAACGCATGTAGAATCCTCTCCATTTCATCTTGTGCATAGTGATCTCTGAGGTCCTTCTCGGGTTAAAAATGTTTCGGGTGCACGCTGGTTCATTACGTTCATCGATAACCATACAAGAGTATGTTGGATATACCTTCTCAAAGATAAAACTGAGGTATCTACCACCTTTCAAATCTTTCACTCCTTGGTGAAAACCCAGTTTCAGACCAATATAAAAATTCTACGCACCGATAATGGTACAGAATACTTCAATAGAGTCTTACATACTTATCTCGCGTCCGAAGGCATTATTCACCAAAGTTCATGTCCAGACACGCCCCAACAAAATGGCGTGGCTGAACGGAAAAACCGACATATCATGGAAGTTGCACGAGCTTTAATGTTTACTATGCATGTTCCCAACTATTTATGGGGAGAAGCGGTTCTCACTGCCTGTCATCTCATCAATCGTCTTCCAACCAGAACGCTTCACTTTAAAACACGTATCTCTACTCTACGACAATCTTATCCATTATTCCATAGTGGTTCTACTCTCACACTCAAAGTTTTCGAGTGTGTTGAATTTGCTCACAATCACGGTGCACATATGTCTAAACTTGACACGCGTTCATCCAAGTGTGTGTTCATCGGATATTCATCTACTCAACGTGGGTATAAATGCTACTCTCCTGCCCTCCGTAGAGTCTTCGTTACTATGGATGTACTCTTCCGAGAAAATGAGCCGTATTTCACCATACAAAAAACTGTTCGGACCCATTGGAGACTTCGGGTACCGTCCCGCCGGGGTCTTCCTTTCCTACGCCGTCCCTTCTCCCTCCCGTCTCTACAAATGAATCACTGCCTTCCTCTACCCGCTGCGGTAGTGATTCAGGGGGAGTACCATACCAGTCCGACCAGCCGCCGCCGCCGCCGGGCGAATTCCACGCCACCAGCTCGTCCGAATCAGCCACGCCCCAAAACAGTCCGCCCCAAAACAGTCCGTCTGAACTCAATCCTCCTTCTCACTTAAAACGTGATCCTACCAATATCATTGTCTATTCTCGTAAGTATAATCCTCAATTTGATATAAAGTCTGACATCTCTCCAGAGTGCCAATCTTCTGAACAGGTTCTTGATTCCGGCAAGGACACTCAAGAGACTTGGATCTCCCTATTGCAGTAAGGAAAGGAAGACGTGTATGTACCCAACATCCCATTTCCAATTTTGTTTCCACTAACAAACTATCCCCCATATTCTCGGCCTTCACAGCTAAGGTTTCTAGCACTCAAGTCCCGAAAGATATTAATGAGACTATGGCGGATAAGAACTGGAGGGCAGCTGTGCAGAATGAACTGCATACGTTGGAGAAAAATAACACTTGGCGGGTTGTTCAGTTACCTACAGGTAAAAAGGCGGTGGGTTGTAAATGGGTGTTCTCTATCAAGTTTAACTCAGATGGAAGCATTAACAGGTATAAGGCTCGACTGGTTGCTAAGGGTTTTACTCAAGCTTCCGGGATTGATTATAACAAACCATTTGCCCCAGTAGCAAAATTAAACTCAGTAAGAATACTTTTGTCCCTAGCTGCATGTCTTGATTGGCCCCTTCAACAATTAGACGTAAAAAATGCCTTTCTTTAAGTGTGATTTACATGAAGAAGTCTATATGGATCTTCCTCCTGGTGTTATAAAAGAGAGAAATTCGGTTTGTAAGTTGAACAAATCACTCTATGGCCTAAAACAATCCCTGCGTGAATGGTTTGGAAAATTCACTCAAGCTGTTAAGACCCAAGGATTCAAACAATCTCAAGCTGATCACACCATGTTTTACAAACATACTATAGGCGGCACACGTGCAATTCTTATAGTCTATGTTGATGATATTATTATTACAAGGGATGCTTGTGACGAGATCAACTCACTAAAGAACTACTTGAGTAGTGTATTTGAGATGAAAGACTTGGGAGGCCTAAGATACTTTCTAGGCATGGAAGTTGCTCGTAACTCGTCAGGTATTTTTGTTTCTCAAAGACAGTATGTACTTGACTTGTTAAAGGAGACAGTAATGCTAGGATGTCGGCCCGCATATACACTCACGGAGGCCAATGTGAAGTTGAGTTTGGATGGGGGAAAGGACGTAAATCAGGGGCAATACCAACGACTCGTGGGTAAACTTATTTATTTGTCACATACACATCCTGACATTGCTTTTGCAGTTAGTAAGGTGAGTCAGTTTATGCACTCACCAAAGGCGCAACACCTTGAAGCAATATTCCGGATACTGAAATATCTAAAGAAAACACCAGGCAGAGGTCTATTTTTAGGAAAAAGAGTAAAAGAGTCTCAAAGTCTATACGGATGCGGATTGGGCAGGGTCCGTAACTGATAGAAGATCTACATCTGGATACTGTACTTATGTGTGGGGTAACTTGGTTACTTGGCGGAGTAAAAAACAACCAGTGGTGGCCCGCAGCAGTGCAGAAGCGGAGTTTCGGGCACTTGCACATGGCGTGTGCGAAGGCCTTTGGATAAAAAGGTTGCTCGGTGAGTTGCTTATATCTCCCACAGGTTCGGCGCAGCTCTATTGTGACAATAAAGCCGTAGTGAGTATTGCACACCCCCAGTTCATCATGACAAAACAAAGCAATTGAAGTGGATCAACACTTTATCAGAGAAAAAATAGATGACAAAAGCTTTTCAATGCACTACATTCCTACCAAGCAACAAGTGGCTGACATTTTGACAAAGGGGCTTCACAAGAACAACTTCGAAGAACTTGTTAGCAAGCTCGGCATGGAGAACATCTACATACCAGCTTGAGGGGGAGTGTTTGAATATTCTAGAGGATTTGTGATGATTACGTAATGAATGTGGTCTTCCTCCAATTTGGGAAGAACCGGCTGGCCTCCTTAAATGTGTCGATTTAGTGCATTAAGGAATTGGCAGTTTTGTAGGGAATATGTGAGAGTAATTGTAATGTAATTATGGTGCTTGATTATAGGAGGAATGTATGGTAGGAGATTAGAATAGAAACCCTTAATTTATGGGATTGACAGGCTCACTTAAATGTACATTATTGCCATAGGTGTATAAGGATATTGTAAGGTGTGAATACCAAGAATTAAGGAGAATACATTTTGATTCTCTTCTCAAAAATTCCGGCCACCTTCGGCCACCACTAAATTTTCCGGCCACCATCGTTTTCATCTCACATATATTTTCTGTTCTTAAAGCAAGAAAATGAAGGAAAAACAAGAGTGTACTAGTTCTTCAAAGAAAAATAAAGAAAAGAACAAGAAACAAAGAAAATTCAAAAACTTTGCATATACACGTCAGAATTAAGTCATTAAAAAGACATTTTGATCTTTACTTTATCTACTTTTGAATTACACAGAAAGATTGGAAAAAAGATTCGGGAATATCAATATTCTTGCACAAAAACGTAGACAGCCCTCCAAAAGAACCATAAACATCCAAAACTTCAAATTTGCCCTAAACTACCCTTGACATATTCGGAACCTTTTTTGCATATTAGACCATTAAGATTGCATTGTCTGAATGCATACTTGAACAAGTTTGGCTCGAAGTATACTACATCTTATTTGGTTTCTTGCATTATTTGAATCTTAGTTTTTCTCGTGTTATTTTTGAGCCATATACTGCCATGCACTTTATTGTCGTGTTATGTTTACCTCCAATTGGAGAGAAGAAGTTCGCACAAGCTGAATTGAAGACCACACATTCTTGCTCGGTTTGATATTGTTTTTGACTTAAGATCTTGAGTTAGAAACACAAGAAAAGTGTGGTAAAGGGCTTGTGTGCTGTGAGATTATAAGAGGGACGATAAAATCCGAGTGAATACATACATGAGTGTGAAAAGGCACAAAAAAATCTGATTTTGTATATACTAACGTAATGAAGTCTCTTTTGTCTTCGTGTTAGTTTTTCTTTTCTTTTTATTTTGTGTCTTGTTTCAGTTTCTATAGTTTGGTTGACATGGATGATAAAGTGGTTAACACCATTCAGGAAGTGAAGTGCTTTCTACGTGACTTTGAAGAGCTACGAGAGCGTCTGCATCACTTTGGCCTATCCAATGGCTATGTATAAGTGATTGGCGAAATAAAGTTCCAAGGTATCAATCCTACTCTCAAGCCAGTTTAACTGTGTATAAATATTACCATAAGTTATTAGATGGTATGTTTAAAACTTACATTGAAGAACCTGAGGAATTGATTATCCTTAAATTCTTTACTAGTTTGAATAAGGAAACTGTTGAACAAATGTACGAGATACGGTTTTAGTATTTTGATTATATGTTTTATCTTACAAAGCATTATAAAAAAAAAGTTGGCACATGAAAGAAAGAAAGCTTTACAAGAGTCATAACTTGAATGGAAAGAACTTAGGAAACAAATGCATGCTTTAAATTCTCACTGAATGATGCTAAAACTTTGCATGTTGAGAAAAAAGTCCATAATGATTCACGAGTGCATGAAAACAAAATGCATGTTGTTGCTCTTAATTTGCATAATATTTCTAGTGATACTTCTATGGCTAGTCATAATTTGAATGATAATAAAATGCATGAGGCTAATCATGAATTTCAAACCGCCCTTGAAATGCAAGAAATGGGTAATGATGTGCATGTGATTGAATCTAATGTGCAAGAGAACATTAATATTGAAATGCATGAGAAACTTGATGATCATAATGCACATGCTACTGAAATTCCTGAAAATAAAAACAATGAATTGAACGAAACCATGGAATAGTTGCGTGAAGAATTTGTTGAGAGTTTGCATGATCAAATGCCTCGAGCCAAACTTGAGAATGAAAAAGAATCTGAATTTGTGAGTAAAGATGAAGGGCACAAGAATGATACAAATGTGTTTAAAGTTTTATTGTCTAATACTTTACCATCTTTGTTTGCATATGAATGTCCATTGTTTTATGTTCAAAAGCTTCAAGCGGGAAAAAAGAACAATGACACATTGTTGGTGCCTATCTCCACATACTCTTTTCCTACATGCATTGCATTTGAAAGTTGTGTGCATCCAACCATGTCAAATCACAAGCAATGTCAACATACAAAATGTGCCGCATCAAAGTAATACAATTGTATGCAATTGCGGCATAATCTTTTCAAAAGCATTGGTCCGCATACGTATATGTCTAAGTTTTCCTATGGAGTTTAAGTTTGTTTAGATTATCTAAATGTTTGATCCGTGAGCTTGAATATGCACGAGTAAAAGTTTGAGTAATGTAGAAGTGTTTGACGTGTATACTGGTTTTCAAAGTTCTACGTTTTCAATCATGTTTTCAAAGAGAAATTCTAAATGTTTTAATTGAGATAAACTTGAGAGCCTATGCCTAACATGGGAAGATGTTTTACCCTTGTTGAACTTTGGTCATATAGAAACATGTTTTTTGTCATTTAATATGTTGCTAAGTTCTTTGCAAAGTAACATTTTCGTGATGGTGTTGATGCATCCTAAGCATGTTAAAAAGAGACATGATTTACATATGCTGAATATTAGTTCCATGATGAGTTTGTTGTCACATATTGTGTTGTCATACTCTTTTGTGTATAGAAACGATTTGCTGCAGGTTCTAATACGTCCAAAACATGTTAGAAAGCGACAAAACAAGTTCACAGAAAGCATGGAGCTTAAGGGGAGTGCAATCGTTAAGTTTGAGTTTCTTTCGACCTTATGTTACATGTTCTCTATCATATTAGTATTTGATTCGGGTGGAGTTGAAAGCAAACTAGACATGAAAATCCATGAATGTCTGATCTTTTGTCTTGTTAAGAGCATGTTTAAGGCTACATTCTTTTCCTTGATTGCAGATTTTTAGATTCCAAGATCAATCCTTTGAGCGGGAGGGAATGATGAGAGCCAAGGAGCCAAAACGATGAAGAGGATGTACAACGGGTTGAAGAGGGAGGAAGCACGTCTATGGAGTCAAGTGAAGCTTTTCAACGACATTTTAGAGCCTACAAATTGATTTAAAGTCATTAAAAGAGCATGGGATAAAAGGAATGATGAATTAAAACGTTCAAGACGTGCTTGAAGTGTTTGAGCATTTATAGTCTTGCATAACCTTATTTTTCAGCCAAATAGGCATGTATATTTGGTTATTATGTATTTGGAGTCTTTCTAAATGTTTTTAGAGTGTTCTAATATATGTTTAAATCATTTAGAAAGCGATTTGGTATGTAGGAGTTGCTCGGAAGGAACTTTTGTGTTAGAAGAAACTGGAGTTTTGGCTGCATGACCAGCCTCATTTGGAGCATATATCGTCCTACAGACATCGGATTGACGTGATTTCAAATTGTATGAAAAACTAAGATCCGTATTTACAACATTCAAAAAAAACTCAACATCAGATTGGGCTTCTAGAAGGTCACGAACCCACATGTCAAAGTAGTTAAGATTTCAGAATCCAAGTTTGATTATGAATTTTTTGTTTTTTGTTTTCTAGCTTAAGTTGTGCCTATTTAAAGGCCTTGTACGCACGAGATTTGTGCACAAAGAGACTAGAATAATATTTTATATTTTCGGCTAGAAGGCAAAATTTTGTAATTGTGAGTTGTAACTTGTGTTCTTGATCATTTGAGCAAGGTTAATAATTATATCAACGTCTTGATAAAACGTCGTGGAAGGTTCGAACCTCTCAAGTTTGAAGACACGATCCAAGGGTGAAAATTCGTGCTTGGAAAGCCTACACACTTCAAGTTTGGAGGTCCACTCATCACCAAACCAGAATGCTCAAGGCTCAAGGATGGTTTTACCGTTTTTGATAACCCTACACAACAATATCGAGGAGTAAACGATTAGAACAAAGGAAAAGGTTGTTTCTTGCTTGCACCGAACACGCATCAAAATTAGTTTAAAAACAATGACTTGATGCAATATCCATATTATCATGAAGGCTACACAAGCTTACTCGCATGCAATTGGGAACCGAGCCGAACCGAATACTAGGTTTTTGAATTCGGATTCGTTTGTCTAAACGAACCGTTCGGGTCAGTTCGTTTAGCTAAACGAATTTTAAAATTGGTTCGAGTTCGCCTCGATAACCTTTTAACTGTTTAAACGAGCCGAATAGTTCGCGAATAATTCGGCTTGTTTTAGTAAACGAACCCGAATAGCTGTTCGAATTTGGCTCGTTTACCGACCATTAACAAATGAATACGAACCAAACACGAACACTTCGCGAACTGTTCGGTTCGTTGAACATCCCTAACACGGACTATAGCATTTTGTGCTTATTGTCAACATATTTTACAGGTAAAATCGCGTAAAGTGCATTTGATCTGAATCTTAAAAGTTTTATTGTGTTATATTAGCCCAAAATCCATTACACTATCATAAACTGAAATGACCAGATGAAGCTACCAATATGCATATTCAAGAATGCAAAATTACAAAAACAGAAAATATCGACGGGTGGTAGACAAGCACAGTTGAAACATAAAATTTATGAATTCACATCAAAGTGATCAAACAATTCTTTTGCTGAACCCTACAAATCTTGGGCTAACTGAACTGAAGTAAAGGTCCAAGAGCAGTTACAAATTCCCAGAGAGAGACCACAAGTATTTCAAGTTTAGGGAACGTGAAAGCTGTAGCTCCAGATCTTTGTATGCTCTTAGAGGTGAAAGAACATTTATATTGCAGGAATACGAAAAGAAATAACACTTAAGGTTTTCTGACTGCTAAGAAAAAAGGGAATCAGAGCATAGAGAAAATGCAGAACATCAAAGACGGTGGCACGAGCAAGCAGAAAGTATCACTCGGCATACTCCACTTTCGCCATAACTTAGTTCTATAGACCAATAAGAACATCAATGCAATTTAATCACCTCTATGATATACTAAGGAATTAACCAAGGAGCCAAAATAATATCCTTTCTTAGTTCAGATCGTAATTAGCAAGCAACACTCTTCGCATGCAACCAATAACGCTTGCAGAATTATCAAGAGTCAAGACATGAAACAAAAGCTTAAAGCAGAATAAATCAACTCATACAGTAATAGCACTCAGAAAAGCAGGGCGTTCCTCCATACTTTCACCAAGCCCAAATCCGCCAATCCAGAATCCTGTGAACCAAATGGATAGTGAATGTTAGTCTTGATCTTGCCAAATGATTCTACTACTTCCATATCAAAATTTGATTTAAAAAAAAAAGTCCAGTATCATTTTTTTTCAATAATAATAAAAGCTCAGTATCATCCTTCACCTAGAACATCATACCCTGTCAAAGCAGGTGGAACTATCTAACAGACTAACAAAGAAAGTCACATTTCTTAACACCCATAACTTGTCTCTTGGTCAAATTGGATACTTGATGGTTGTCCTTGTCAACTCATTACCCCACCAACATGTTCATGGTCTCAAGCCTACTAAAAGTAGAAATAAATACGCATGCTAAAACAGTGTCTTGAACAAGACTACTACGTATATCACAATAATTAGGCAAAAAAGAAAAAATTAAGGAATCCAGTAAACTCACAACTTGAGTCAAATTTATCTTATCCAAGATGTAATTTAAATCAAGTCATATCCCTCTAATAATTTAAACCAACCTTTTTTCTCTCATATTACACATTGTACAAAAGATTTACAATCAAGAAAAATAATGATAGCATATCTGAACTTTGATAAGTTCATATTAAAGAGCACACTACAAGCTTTCTAGAATACCACAATATTTTACATTATCCATTAGACAATTTGTTGTATGAAATTTGTCACAGTAAGATTCAAAAAGACACAACCATCCAAACCCAGATTTCAAGTACAACATAACTACGTCTGAGAAATACTTTCAACTGATGAAAGATGATAATTTTTTTTAAAAATACACTGAAATGTTTGCCTGATACATTTCGCTTAGCAACTTCTTGAGTACAATGCTGACGCTCTATCATGCTGGATCCTCCCACAATTGATCCAAAAACAGTTGCACCTGCCTAAATGACCAGTCAATAGACAAGTTTGCATACCACCTATGCTAAACAAGAACATGTTTACGAAATTCCAAAGCCAGAACCATAAAATGCATATAGAAGAAACTACGTCATAGAAATCAATTTACAGCCACGAAATGGTACTTACACATACTTAATTACTACAGGGGAGAAAAGAGACATTCATCCACCGATATCCTTCTAACACCCCAGAGGATGCTTGATTGTTTTCTTCTTTAATCTTATTACTTTAACAATTTCATGAGTGGGTTACTTCACTGATACACCAAAAGGTGCAGCCTTTCTAGAATGAATAACTAGAAGAAGTAAAAAAGAAACAGGAATACCAAGGTGACATGAATATTTGTTAAAAGAATAAAGATGAGAAGAAGTCGGGAAAAAACACAAATGAACTGGTCTACGAGATAGATGCTACATATTCTTTTTTTGTGATTTAAATTTTCATATATATGCCAAATGTACATAGTAGTAAGCCAAATACATTGGCTGAAAGAAAGACCTTTCTTGCTGCAAAATACGTGAGAATGGGCAGTAGCCTAGGCTTCCTAATCAAAAGAGCTTACTGATATGAAAATAGCCAGTACTAAGACTGCCTGATAAAGCAAAAAATGGAAGTAAAAAAAAAAAAGTCAACAGGAACAGATACTACATCCTATAGAAAACAAATAGCAGAGGCTTTATTTTCATTACACCTACTGCGGAGCTGTGGCATTCCAAAATTTTGCAAGAAATTACTTCTAATTCCAAATCGTCTAGTCATTTGGAAATGATATGAACTCCTGAATTTTCAAAATGCTTTCGCTCAACTAGTCATTGCCCATTGTGCATCAAAAGGAGAACTTTTTCCCAATTCATTACCAACCTAATGGCAGATGAGACAACGACTCCCTGAAAATGTAGCTGCATGGAAAACCTCAAAAAACAACAGTAGAATGGTACATTTCACCTCTGAACTTTGGAACATGTAATGTATAATTTAATGATAGGGAAGGTAGATTGCAATATCCTGATTTTAATAAGGAACTGACCAGTGTCATGTAGCCAAACGGAAGGTGTTGGGTTCCAACCAAAGAAGGGATGCACGGGTATGCCCGGTGCCGGATGGTGGTCTGGTCTTCGGGAAAGGTATTTGAGAGTTGGAAAGAGAGAATGGAGAGGAAAGGTTTTTCAAAAGAAATGATCATTTTCCTCTTCTAACTCTCAATCATCACACTGCCTCATGAATATCACCCTTTAACTTCTAATGCGTAAGAAGAGAGCATTTGCCAAGTCAAATATTTAGAATGAATTGTCACAACTTCATGCCCAAATCAAAGAATTAATGACTCTGAAAGAGCAGAAACACATGGTTGACTTGAATAGTTATGAAAGAGACGGAATTGACAGGAAAATGACAAACCTGCCATTTAGGTCGCATCATAATATTCCCAGAGGGCAATTATATGAGTGGCACGAAGAACTTCAATAGTCATTGTTGCACTATGCTAGTCTAGTTGGATTAGAGGACCCAGATAGACAAAATATATCAAATACACAAATGAAGAAGCCAAGCAAGCTAACTTATGGTTGACATTCTTCTAATTTAAAAATATATAGACGTTTACCACATTCAAGGCAATACAATCATCAA
Organism: Eustoma russellianum; assembly: GCA_036186865.1. Classification (NCBI taxonomy): domain Eukaryota; kingdom Viridiplantae; phylum Streptophyta; class Magnoliopsida; order Gentianales; family Gentianaceae; genus Eustoma; species Eustoma russellianum. The sequence continues at coordinate 25,733,251 of AP025065.1, forward strand.
GCCATCGTATGGTGCGCTCAACCGATAGCCTGTTTCTCTTGCGGGAAGCCCAACCAGGCACTTCATCCGGCAAAGAAACCCAGAAATCGGGTTTCATTGCAGATATCAACTCCATATAATCTTCTGGCTTCATCTGCAAATGAAATAGCAATGAGTTTTCTTAAGTTTGATCATCAAAGGAGTATGTTGTAGGAAGAGATGCCCTCTGGGGAAAGCAGATGAATGTGAGATTACCAAACGACGACCACCAGGAGTCTCAAAGGAAGCACCGCTCTTATTACTGCTATCATATACGGGAAGGGATGTGATAGAATCCCTTGGAACAGCAGCGAAAATCTGTTGAGAGAGACCAATCATTCCGTGCACTCCACCAATAGTAGCTATCGTTTTGGGAGAAATCCCCTCTAAGCTGCAAGAGAACATATGAATCATTCATGGAACAGAATAAACATCTCTTGGACCTTATTTCAAACTCTTAAAATGCATAATAGAAGCCCGTCCCAGACAACAAAAACCCACAAAGAAGAGTAAACTTACAAGTGAAGGGGGCTAAATTGGAGGAGTTGAGAGTCGGGAAACGGAAGTGAAGGGAGGAGGTCCGGCGAAATGAAAAGCGGCAAACCTTTGCGGGTGGTCAAGAGGAGTGCCGGAGTCTCTATTGAATGTGGGCAGCTACCTATCTCAGACAGAACCCCAGACCTCGCTCTCCCGGCTTTGCTACACGCCTTCACTGAAAACTTCATACTGTATTTTGTCGGAATTATTCTCTCTCCGTGTTTAACAAAAACGAGACTTTCTTCCGGCAAAGTTTTAACGGCCAACAGTAGTAGCTACCAGACGCTTTATTTTGGCAATTTCTTTTAATTTTCTTTTTCCTTTTTGGAGAATCCTTTTAATATGGTCTACCGGTTAATATTAACCAATAAAAAATAAAAATTATAATAAAGGTAAACTCTGTAATTATTGAACTTATGATCCTTATTAGGCTCTTGACTTTTATGACCATCAATACCTAAAAATCTCAAAGATTTTGGCATGATACATAAATATAATTTAATTATTAAATGTTAAAAAAGTTTAATTTTTTAGAACAGAAAAATTGAATGTCGGATTCAGTTGAAATTCACATAACATTCAGCATTTCTTACCCATAATAATGACACATGGTTCAAACAAATACCATGCCTAAAATCGATGACACATGGTTCAAACAAGTACCATGCCTAAAATCTACAAGTTAAAACAGATTACAAATCTAGAATCAGTTTGACAATTTTTTTCCATGAAACTCGTGTCTTAGTCTTTAATTTTAAGCACAGGATATAAATATGAAAAAAAAATGCATGGCAAGTCGTTTTTTTAGTTTTATAGTTCAATGTTCATTATGATGATAAGTAGTCGATTAGGAGAACTGCTATGTCACTACAATATATACTCTTTCTCATGTTTGGATAGTTACAATGCCACCTTTGTTGTCTCAGGTACAAAAACTCAGATTTATTAGAGAACGAAACTGACATTCTGTAAAGCACAAGGATGAGCGGAAGTGCCATCACAGTGATGGGCCGAGATGAATAGCCGAGGTCATCCCAGTGATGAACCAAAGTGCCATCAAGTGGAGACTTGATCTTATTCAATCGTGAGCTAGATGAGAAAGGAGACTGAATCAACTGCCTGCCAAGGTGCGTGCCCAACCCAAAAAAGAGGGAAGCCCGACATAGAGTAGTAGACTAGAAGTAGAAGACTGCTAGCCTGAGTTCGTCGTACAACAATGTGTTGTACTACTTGCTACTTCGCTCATTGCCTGATTCAAACTTATTGGTCGACCTGTTGATAATTTAGGGCTTGTCGATACTTGTAGCCCACGCTCTAATACGCACGCACAAAATCATCACAGGGATGAGCCGAGATGAAAGGCCAAGGTCATCCCAGTGATGAGCCAAAGTGTCATCACAGGGATGAGCTGAGATGAAAGGTCGAGGTCATCCCAGTGATGAGCCGAAGTGCCATCGAGATCATTCCAGTGATGAGCCGAAGTACCATCGAGGTCATCCCAGTGATGAGCCAAATTGTCATAACAGGGATGAGTCGAGATGAAAGGCCGAGGTCATCCCAGTGATGAGCCGAAGTGCCATCACAGGGATGAGCCGAGATAAAAGGCCGAGGTCATCCCAGTGATGAGCCAAATTGCCATCACATATTGCAGGGAGCCCACACATTGAAAGATACAACTATTAAGTGGTTCCTTGACAGTGGATGCTCGAGGCACATGACGGGTGACCCGAGCTTGTTCACCAAATTAAAGAAGGTCACAAAAGGCGGAGCTGTGACCTTTGGAGACAACAACGAAGGCAAGATCATTGGAAAAGGTACGATTGAAAATCCAAGTACTCTCCAAATCGTCAACATCTTTTTAGTAAGCAACTTATCCTACAATCTTTTTAGCATTTCTCAATTTGTTGACAATGGTTTTAATGTGTGTTTTACTCACCTTTATTGCAATATAATAAATAAAAATGGGAAAACCATTTTAAAAGGAAAACGAGAAGATAATATTTTTACGCTTTCTATGGATGATGTGGTAGACGCTAAAGTTAAGTGCTTTATGTCAAATGAACCCAATGTGAATTTATGGCATAGATGTTTAGGACACATTGGTATCTCCACAATAGAAAAACTTCAATGAAAGAACCTAGTACGAGGATTGCCTACGCTTGATTTAGACAACTTTCAGTTGTGTGAATCTTGCATAAAAGAAAAACAAACACGTGAGTCACTTAAGCCTAAAAATGAAATAAGCACGACTAGAGTCTTAGAACTATTACATATTGATTTGTTTGGTCCTAGTCGCACTACAAGCCTTGGTGGGCGCCACTATGCATGCGTGATTGTTGATGATTTTTCTCGTTACACTTGGACTTTATTTCTTGCACATAAGGATGATAGTGCCATTGAGATTGCGAAATTAATCAAACAGCTTGAAAATCAATACGGTGTAAATGTGAAAAAGATAAGAAGCGATAGAGGCGGTGAGTTTAAAAACAAAGAAAATTATTTTAAACGGGGTACTGTAGATAGTACACTATTTTTGAAACAAGATAAATTGGATTTACTTATTATCCAAATCTACGTAGATGACATTATTTTCGGTTCTACCTCACATAGACTTGTTGAAGATTTTGAAAATTGCATGAAATTTGAATTTGAAATGTCTATGGTTGGTGAACTTAATTATTTCCTTGGCTTGAAGATTAAGCAAGCGAGTAAAGAGATTCACATAAGTCAAGCAAAATATGTCAATGACATGATTAAAAAGTTTAACTTCGAAAATTTAAAACCATCCCCCATCCCTATGAGTGTCACTACTAAATTGGACAAAGATGAACATGGTAAAGACGTTGATAATGGATTATATCGATCTATGATAGATTCTTTGCTATATTTGACTGCTAGTAGGCCTGATATCATGTTTAGTGTATGCATGTGCGCACGATTTCAGAGTCAACCTAAGGTGTCTCACTATAATGCGGTAAAAAGAATATTCCATTATATTAAGCACACGCCCACCTTAGGAATTTGGTACGATAAGGATTCCACATTTAACTTACATGCTTATACTGATGCAGATTATGGTGGCTGCAAAATAGATAGAAAGAGCACGAGTGGGACTTGCCAATTTATAGGAAATTCACTCATTTCATGGTTTTCCAAAAAGCAAGCAAGCGTTGCTTTGTCCACTACTGAGGCTGAGTACATGGCACTTAGCCTTTGTTGCACACAGTTGTTGTGGATAAAACAACAACTCTCGGACTTTGGAATTACCGTAAATAGAATTCCTATATATTGTGATAATGAGTGCAATTAATTTGTCTAAAACCCCGTGTTACACTCTAAGGCTAAGCATATAGAAGTACGCTATCACTTTCTTCGTGATCACGTAAACAATGGTGATATCGTCATAGATCACGTATGCACAGAAGCACAAGTAGTGGATATCTTTACAAAAGCCTTAAATAAAGCCTCGTATGAATCTCTTCGTTCTAAATTAGGCATGATTTCGGTTGATATGATTTGATTTGACGTGATTTGATTTTCTTTCCTTACTTATAGGAATCTTTTGATTTACTTTCCAAAATAAAGGGGGAGAGAAAGCATAATTTAAGGGGGAAAAAGACACTCATTGATACTGATTGCACAAATCAAGGGGGAGCCGGATTTGAAATTTGAAATTCAAATTTCAAATTTGTGCATGTTTGAAGGGGGAGCGATAGCATTTAAATCATGTGCATAAGTTATTTTGAAAATCATCAAAAGGGGAAGATTGTAGAGAAAAGGGGGTTTGAGTGATTTCAAAATATATGATTTAAATGAATAACATACACAAACGTGCATGATATATACATGTATGCATGATATATGCATGTATGCATGATATGTTGCTTACTACTTGCCTTATTTAGCTTGTATATAATGTTGCCGTACTAACGAGCCATGAAGCGTTAAAACTTACATCATATGGCAAACATTTGTTGTGTTTACACTATTTTCAGGTGCCGCCATTAATGAACTAAACTAGTTCATTAAGTGAAATACTTAGTTAATACAACTAAGTAGTTCATTAAAGGAAGCCACACTTGGAAAAGGCACAAAGGCAACAAGACTAAGGAAGAAAAGTTTTCTCCTCCTCCCCTCATTAATATATACACGCCATATACATATATAATACATATATTTTCAGATTTTTTGAAAAAGGCACATACACATGTATTTCAACGTACTACCGACACGTTATATATTTTACGTACGTACATTAACGTCACACCATCATACTTAACTCATATTTATGAGTATATTCAGGTCTTATATCATATGATATAAGTCATGGTGATGACAAATTAAATACGACACGATCAAAGGTTCTAAACCGAAAATTGTCGTATTGGGCGAAAACCGAAACTTCGCCAACGTGTCACGTACTTGCCATAAATAGATGGCCAGCCCCTATACTTCAAAAATCATCAAAAATTTCGTGCTAATGATGATATTTTCAGCTAAAAATACTTTCCATGTTGGCACACACAAATCACCCCACATTAAGGCCAAAATGTGAAGATTCCAATTTCTAATTTTGTCACATGTTAATGGCGCCACTTTAGACCAGCCAAGTGCTGAGATTTAAAGTATATATTATATATATTATGTGTAACATAATATATATAACATGTGCAAGAAGTTGGAATTTAATTAGAGAAAAATCGGGTAATCGATAAATATCGAAAATTCGGTTTTCTACGCACACAACACATGGAAAGTTTTTGGTACATCATATGACACGTATCTAGACACTTTTTACATATGTTATACATCTTAAAGTGTTCTAGAAAATTAAATTAAGGGCTGATTGGAATATAACATGTGTGTATTATTAAATGTGCACTATTTTACAAAGTTAGCAAAAATAATTTTCAGCACATGTATATACATTATACACGCACATTACAGCTGAGATGGAGCTTATTTGGAGCCTTGTTGGCATATTGATTGGTCAAGAATCAATCATACAATGTTGGTGAATTAAAGAGAGAAGCTACAAATGGTAAGATTTCAAACTTTGTCTCACTTATAACACATGCTGAAAATTTCAGCATGTGTAAGCATGGCTGGCTGATTTCTATGTTTAATGTGACATATTTTATCATCTTGAATTATGTGATTGATTGGAAAAAGAAATGGAAGCATTTTGAATATTTTTCAAAATCATAAATTCTGATATTTTATATATCACACATGTTGAAAATTTTTCAGCATGTGTGAAAGGTGCTATGGCCAAATTCTTGGGCATAAAGGTGTCCAAATTTATTTCCAATGTGATAAGGATATTTACCATCAATTGGTGATTTATTTTAAAAAGAAAAATCAAAGAAAAATGGTAATATTTTGAACTTTATCTCCATGTATCACATGCTGAAAATTCAGCATGGAATATACTCATTATGGCCGATTTTTTTGTCTTGGTAAGGAAGAAATTTTGTCTTGCAATTTATGTGACAATCTTGTGTATTATGGAAATGATTTTATGATTGATATTGGCACATGTTTGAGTGATATATTCAGATTTTTTCCAAGTCATCAATGATGACAACATCCAACCAATCATGAAGTGCCAAGTAACCAAACTTAAATGATCATCCAATAAGAAGATGTCAAGTAAGCAAGACTATGTCACAATGATGTCTTACATTCTCCCAAGGACTTAGAAGATTATTTTCAAGAGAGGGACTACACCGAGGGGGACGGCCATATGACATTAAAAGGAAAGAAGAGGAGCAAAAACAAGACAAGCACAAGCATTGCAAAATCAAAGTGAAAAACGCCTAGCTCTTCTTCTTCTACATTCTCTTTCTTTCTTTCTTCTTGAAAGCCTATTGTATTCATATTTTTAAATCTTGAATAGGCTTGATGTAGACCACCACATATTCCATATCTTTGTAAAAGATTGATCAAGGTGTGATCAATCTTCATTCTTGCGAGGTGGTGGTGTTCGTGCGAATTGTATTCATTGTACAAGGTTTGTAAAGGGTTGGAGTTAGTGTGTAACTCTATCAACCCTGTGGTAAGGTGTATTGCGTGTGTGTGATTAGTGTGAACCAAGGAAGGTGTTCCTTAAAGACTGGAGTAGGTTGTTTATAATCGAACCAGTATAAAATTCTTGGTGCCATTTACTTTCCGCATTTACTTTCAGTTACTACACAGTTTACTCTTTTTGTTCTAATTCGTAAAAATAGTAAACGACTTCCAAAAATCACGAAAATTTCCAGAAACATAGCCACACGTTCTAGGGTTAATTTGGCACAATTTTCAACCCTTTTGGACAAGTATAAGTCGATCAAACATAAAAGTTCTGAGACTAGTGCAGTCTGATTTTCAGACTTGCAAAGGTTGAGACTTTGATTGTAATTGACCTACTTCCCAAAAGAATTTTGCAAAACTGTTTCAACCCACTTAAATATAGTATATAAGGAGTTAGTGGTTAAAGTTTCAGAGCATTTGGATTTACACACAAATAGGAAT
>AP025065.1:25744443-25774221 GCA_036186865.1 Eustoma russellianum
AAAATCTACACCATCAAACCTCTAGAATTGCTTTATATGGATTTGTATGGGGATATTGGTACATCAAGTCTAGGTGGAAAACATTACACTTTTGTAGTGGTAGATGACTTTTCTAGATATACTTGGGTCATGTTCTTAGCTAAAAAGAATTATGCATGGGAAGAGATTATAAAACTTAGGAGATTAGAAAACCTAAGAGAAGATACCATCAATGAAATTAGAAGTGATTGAGGTGGTGAGTTTGATAGTGAATTTCAAGAATTTTGTTTTTTCAAAGGATATGGACACAACTTCTCGTCTCCTAGAACTTCCCAACAAAATGGTGTTGCGGAAAAAAAGAATAGAACTCTTCAAGAAATGAGTAAAGCATGCTAAATGAATTTGAGCTACCTAAATACTTTTGGGCTGAAACGGTCAATACCGCTTGCCATGTAATAAATGGTTAGAGATTTGTGCTTTCAGTCGACACAAGACATACAAGACTCTAACATAAGACACAAGGCTCTAAGAAACAAAGACAAAAGAAACCAATAGAATTTGATAACATTGAACCAAAAAAGTGTTAAGGGTTGGTTCGAGCAATCTTTAACTAATCTAATCTGAGTACACAATCAAAAAATACAATCCTAATAGTTATCACAGGAAAAATGGGAATCAATTTAAAGCAATCCGGAAATTTTTGTGTTTTCAACTGCTTTTAAACTTTTCTGGGCTAAAATCATTTTTAATCAAGAAAGAATTGTTATCTAACCTTTCTCTGAATTTTGATGTGATATTATGAATTTCTGAATGACTCATTGCTTACAATTATAGGCTGAGTTCTTGAATTTCTTATTTTTTTGATGTTGTTCAAGGATTTTCAGAACTTAAACCTAATGCGCTTTTAATGGATTCTTTTTTTAAGAATGAATATAGAGGTCATTTCTTGATGTTTCACTAGAAATAGGTCGCACAAATTTCTAAATTATATTGGCTCGAGTTTGGCTTAATTGGATCAGATTTGAACAACTTAAGGTGATGTTCACTCAACTAGGGTTATGTCTTAAATTCTGACTGGGGATGTTTTAAATGAAGGAAAATTATGGTTTGGGTAGGGGTGAGCAAAAAAAACTAGGAACCGTAAAACCGGACCGAAAATATGGATTTTAAACCGAACTGAAACTGTTTAAGTTTCACGGTTCGGTTCCAGAACCGTTTTTCTGCTTCACGGTTCCAATTCGGTTGCTAATTTCTCTAAACCGTTAGAACCGGAACCGAATCGTATAAATAATAATATTAATATAAATAACAAATAATAGTTTTTTTTAAAAAATAAAGTGGAAAACTTGCGCCATTGACTTATTGCGTTGCGTGAAATGAAAACTGACTCATATGATTAAAAAATTTTATATTAGAAAGTTCTAAATCTGCATTTTATTGTTGCATCTAATTTTCTCGAGTATCAAATATGTAAAGATTTCCTTCCTATTTCTTGTATGCCTGCATCAGAGATAATTTTAAGTTCAAGGATGCAAGATCCAACTAACTTTTTGATGATGGAAGTGAATGGAAACTATGTATCTCTAACTTTTTGATGATGACATGGAACAATGTTTCACTTTGTTTCTTGCTATCATTAGTATTACTTGACAGATTTACAAAAAAATAGTATGACTTGACTACGAGATGGGCATTTAGCCATTTAATTAACATCTATTTTTGCTTCTTAGTTATTACTTTTGATGTGTTGTTTGCTGCATTCATTTTTTGTTTTGTTCTATTGAGTGTTGCCAAATGACAAGGGTGAGTTATTGATGGAGCTGGTTTCCTTTTTTTTTTTAAAAAAAAATGTTTTATTTCTTTCGCGGTTCCGCGGTTCTGAACTGGAACCGAACCGTTTTAAACGGTTCTAAGGTTCTACGGTTCCACAGTTTCACGGTTCCAGTTCGGTTCTAAAAATAACATGCTAAACGGTTCCCAGTTCTAGCGGTTCCCGAACCGTCAGAACCGGAACCGGACCGTTGCTCACCTCTAGGTTTGGGTGATTTTGGGCTGCTAGAACGGTTTAGAGTTATTTTAATTTTTTTTTGGAAAAAATCAGGGTTTGGTTCTCCCTAATCAAAGAGTAAACATTTTGGCGACGGTAAAGCTGAAAAACATTTTTGTCACAAAAAATCACACTAATCCAATCATAAATCCAAATAGATCAGCCAAGAAATACAAGACAACAAGATTCAATTCCAGATTAAACCACCAAAAAACTGTTGGAAATAATTCAAGTGAGATAAAATTGACTTCTGTATAGTAATGGCCGACCTGCCGAGCTCAGGGTAGGCTGGACTGATCTGCAGAGTCAAGACAGTTCAGATAGCGCAATTGAGTTTGCGTCCTAAACAGTCAGCGGACCTGCCGATCTGAACTGAACAGCACTTCAGAACAGTGGTTCTGTGCTATGGCTTCCAGCCAAGCTAAACTAAAGTCAGACAGATCAGACCAGTCCAGTCGACGCAATTGTATTTGCGTTCTGGACTGATCACCGACATGCCGACCTCGGCACCTCAGCACAACAAACGACAGTTGTGCTCTCAGCAACTTCAGCCGAGTAGAGCTCAGCATTGCAGTGCTGCAGAACAATGAATGTCCTCAGTCAAACAGCAGAGCTCAGCAAGACAATGCTGCAGCTCAATGAATGTTCTCAGCACAACAGCAGAGCTCGGCACAGCAACACTGTACAACAACAGTGATGCGCTATCCCACGGTTAGCTGAGTTCAGCACAAAGTAGAGCTCAGATCAACAATAACCTTCACAGCTCTATTGAGCAGATATCCGAGGTGAGTCCAGGACTCTGTCCTTAAGACGTATTGCTCCGGTATAATGTGTCCATCCAGAGGAGCAACTGTCTCCTAGGATACAACAGAGGTCAGTTCAGACGAGCGTCACTACAGCGTTGAACTCTACAAACCTATTAAGATGTCCTGAACTTCTCGGTATAGTGATGCAGAAACGTATGCGAGGGAGTGAGTATGCAGAAGGAGATTGCAGAAAGAGGAGAAGAAATTCGGAAATCTAAGTGAGTGACCACAGAGGTCAAATAGGCCACTATTTATAGGGAAATTCTAAGGTCAGTCAGTTACAGTCAGTCCAATCTCAGCCGTAGGATCAGATACCAACTCGGTCTGAACCATTGATCAGATAACCGCATCAGGTTTGTTCTCAGCCGTCAGATCAACTAACTGTTCAATCTAAGCCATCCAATCAAAGCAAATTCAGGTCAGCTCGGCTGGTTAAAATTCAACAACTTTTCAAAATTTAGCCTTAGCCTAATCTTAACAACCTGGAGAGTTTGAACGGAAACAAACTCCTCCTTGGCTGATAAGATCCGACCCGGTGCTACAGGACCCGGCCTGCAGTCTACAGCCCATAGCCCGGCCTGTAGCTCAGTCCGCAACCTGAGCCCATCAGGTCAGTAGCTCAGCCTGCAACCTGAACCCATCAGCTCAACAGCTCAGTCCGCAACTCATGCCTAGGCACTGACCGAGCCGAGCTGATTTTCTCTCTTATTTTGAGCATTAATTTCTCTTTCACCCGTTATCGAATCAAAAATGATTCAAAAGCCTAAAATTATCTACTCGTCGCATAGACAATTAAGGTCATATTAGTTTCCACTTATCATAGTGAAACTAATCACAATATTAGCTCAAAATACGTTGCTAACCACAGTTTGCAACTTGGCTCATTTCAAATTCTTTCCAATTTCTCCAACAAAAACACACTAATTCAAACTACAAAGACCCTGCATTTATTGGGTAGAGGGAATGGACATAAATGAGCAAAAGAGACAAAAGAAAACCTAATTCTGAAAGGAAATGAAATCATGAGCTAAAAGGAAACTAAAACTCCTACTTGCTTAACTCCTAAGCAACTACCTAGACTCTTCTACGGGTTGGAATCGCCTGACCCTCCTTTAAGAGGGGTATTAAAGGACCCTGTGACACGTGACACATAGGGGATGGTGAGGCTGGGTGGAGGTCACCCGCACCCAACCTCACCACTCTCCCTGTGTGCCACGTGGCGGGCGGTCTGAAGGGGAGTGAGGGGCTGGAGGTTAGGAGATCTCGATCCCTCTTCTACACCCTTATAAAACACTTTGTTGAGGCTCCCAAACAAACACTAGCCTCCTCATACATGACAAGAGTTGTCCCCAAGAGTTTACAAACTTTTTGACTCTTCTTTAAGCTCAAATCAGATATATGTTTGTCTAAACAAAACTTTGACTTATAGAGCTTACGAAACATATTTTGACACCTAAAATAGATGTAAGACAATTGAAAATGTTTAAAACAATTTACTAGTCATTTAAGCTCGAAAAAAAGTGTCATACAAGACATATAACGCTTGAAACTCCACAAGCATACCTTGAACTATGAAGTTCAGTCTACCCACTATCCTATGCTCTTCTTAATTTATTTCAAATCATATTTTAAGCTCCATAAAGTTGGCTCAATACTCAGCTCCTTATCATTTACAATTTTGAATCACATTCTGCCAGAATTGCTTGAATATCGTGCATTAGCTTCTTTGTTCTATTCCTTGTAAGTGGAATTTCAAAACCTTCGTTTGGTGCTGTTGACATGTTGCCTCGCTCTCCTCCCTCTTGCGCGTCTTCATCATGCGTAAAAAAACTAAAATGCTTATAACTAGTTACTTAACAAGCAGAGGATTTTATATTTTTGAATCAATCGCTTTCGATATAGGATAAATGAGAAATTCATATTCTTAATAGGAATACACAAGTGAATGTGGGGGATCGAAGGGGGTACCTTCCCTTAAGGAAATGACACATCATCTCTTGTAGGAATACTACATTGCTCCGAATAGGAGAAGTTCCCTCCATATGTGTGTGTGTATATATATATGTATGTGTGTCTGTGTATATATATAAATAACATTTTCGAGTTGAAAGGTGTGTCCTTAGTGCATAGCAATTTTGGAAAGAGAAGAGGACCAGGGTCAAGTAAGGTTGACCACACACGAGCCCCTGTCTGTGTGCCTCGGCTTTAGGCTGTGGGCTATGGATAGGCCTAGTGTTAATCTTTCAAGAAAAATTTTCTTTTTGAGTTTCCTAATTAATTGAAGGGCCTAATCTATAACTAGGCTTCCGGACCAACTCTAATTAATTTTAGCTGGGCCTTTGGACCTTGGGGATCAGCCCATCTATATGACATGCAGCCCAACCTGCTGCGACTCTACCTCTCTGTCTGATGATGAACTCCTCTCTATTACCAAATGAGACCCCTCACCGGAACCGTCATATACGTCCAATATCACATCCTCTGTTGGTCATCCATTACCCAGCTTTACAGCCCCTCTGCTGTCATGTGTTGTACGATCACAGCATCATCGCCTCCTACCGTGAATGTATCCGGACCATTCTGTTACATCCCAACTGCTTTTTATTTCCTTATTCTCGTAACAGACTAGATTTGTCATGATCACGTCCATTTGAGGCTCTGTCTTGACTTTAAACTCCACTTTTTGCGCCTATATAAACCCCTGGGATGGAAGTTTATGCACAGTTTATGCACACACACTAACTCTCTTCTTCTCCTTATTATTGCATACTGCATTTCATATTGTCCATCAAAAAGAGGTCAGAGTTCAGAGTGATTTGAACAACAACTATACTTTCAGCACCTATATACACCCCTAGGATGGAAGCTTATGTACACACGAATTCTCATCTTCTCCATATTGCATATTGCATTTCATGTTGTCGATAGAAAAGAGGTCAGAATTACGAGTGATTTGAAGTTGTTCAGTGTATTGCAGTGTCTGTATCATAGATGTTTGCTACCATCAGTTTGATACAATGTCGAAGCAATTAATTTACATATCTATATTGCATATTGTTCTCTCTCTCTCTCTCTCTCACACACACACACACACACATATATATATATATGAAATATTACCAGATATTCCTGGCTATTTTCTAGCGCAATTTGCTTCAAAAATTCCTCCATAGCCTATATCAGAGGCATCTGTTTCTATTATTTTTTCCCAATTTGGATTTGCCAACTTTGAACATAGTAAGGTAGTCACTTTTTGTTTAATATTTTTGACAGCTTGCAATTTGCATATGAGCATCTGTCCAAGGTATAACCTTTTTCTTTAATGTATCATATAAGATAGCGGTATCTTTTGATAAGTCTTTATAACCGGGAGAAATATAATTTAAACTCCATAAAAAACTTTGCAATTGGGTTTTGTCTATTATTTCATCAGAAAATTTGGAAGCAAATTCTATACTTCTATTTATAGAAATTATTTTTCATTTTCTATATCATGTCCCAAAAATCTAATTTTAATTTGGAGCAACATCATTTTAAGCCATTTTGAATTATAATCTTTTTAAAAATACCAAGATGTTTAAAATGCATTTCAATTGTTTTTGAAAATACTAATATATCATCAGTATAAACAATAATGAATTCCTTATATATACACACACACGTACTGTTCAGTTTCACGACATTAGATTCTTATAATGAGATTTCCTTACTGGAAAAGTATCACTAAGAATATATATCTGAATGATATATTTCCTTCGAAGGCCAGAAGATTTGTGCTTATTAGGTTAGCTGGAAGTTTGGACTTTATTTCAGTTACTTCTTGAAGGTTGTTTAGATAGAGGACCTCATTATCTCCTCTATAATTTCTTACCATACGTCATCAACCAAATTTTACTTCTAAAAGGGAGAATTTACAGCTAAATTAAAATCGACAATAAAGGTAACCAGAATTTTAGTGCGGGGAAAAATTAAGAAGTTACATTTCAGTTTACCAATGGCAGGAATAACTATAATTTCTGAACCCTAAACCCTAGAAAATTCCCCTCACAACAAAACTAACTCCAGCTACTTGTTAAATTTTCATTCAGTTGAGGCAGCAGCAAGATTATCTCGTCTTCTCCAACAAAAGCTTTCCGGAATTCGTCAAACTTTCCCTCCTTAATCGATGCTCTTATTGACCGGAAGAATCTCATGTAGTGATGAGTGTTATGCCTGCAAACACCATGTGTCTAAAATAAATACATGACAGACCAACAACAGAATCAAGTGCAAAGCAATTAGGAATTCTCACATTTCTATTAGAGTCTGTGCTAACATCTCGTGAACATTGAACAAGTGATTGATGTATGCCTTGGTATGCCTCTGGCATGTATAGCACTTGCACCCCTCAACTATAGGTGATGTATCTTTCCTATCATCAAGGAACTATCAGTTTTCTATAATGAGATGAAAAACATTCCTGTCAGACATCAGCATACTACAACAGGCACTGAAACCAACAAAAATCTTTCTAATTCCCAGGAAAAAGATTTTATCATCACCTGTAAATTGTTGACTTGAGGTTGATTTTTGTGCCATCATTGCCTGTATCATTTTGCTGACATTTAGTTATACCACCACCATTACCGTCTCCCTCAATAGAGAATGTAAGTGCAAATCCTCCGAGTGTAAGATGGTAAATATATCTGATACAATTTAAGCATCTTATCAATATCTTTCTTTCTAGAATAGCTGGGAACACGGACCACAAAGTTCAGTGATGAGCAGACATACGTCGAATCAAAAAGATCAATGCCTGCAGCAACACCCTGCAACACTTCTTCTGTTGACAGGAAATAGATCAGCTAGGAAATAGATCAGCTGAGAAGCAGACATTCAAGAGGTACCTAACATAGAAGGCCTAAATATCCAAAAGAAACGACCATTCAACTTGGAAGAGAGAGGGAGATTTGAGCTACATTGAAACGGGAAAAACCTCAGAAATACTTTATTGTCAATTCAAAAAAACTGCTACAGTCAGCTTTCATGACCGATCTGGTAACTGAACTGGATTAAGATCTTTCAGCTAACCAACACTTTGACCAAACAAAGACGAAGAATGTGAAACAAAATTGTCCCTATTTCATAAAAGGAACTGAAAATCCAAGAACTCCAACATCAACCACAACACTAGATAATCCACTGAAGGGGGACAAAACAGAAGAAGAAAAATTACCTGGAAGTCCAAGCCCAGAGACTTGGCGAGGCTTCTCCTCGGGCAAACAATCCTGCCATCAGTGATTACACAATAATAATGAATCAATTTGACTGAAAACTTAGCATGAAAATTTTATGGGATCCAACGAGCCAAAACACATAAAGATAATGTTGAGTGAGTTGGAGAGGGAGGAAGCATGTCCATGGAGTCAAGTGAAGCTTTTCAATGATATTTTAGAGCCTACAAACTGATTTTAAAGTCATTAAAAGAGCATATGGTGGAGGGAGGGATGAACTAAAACGTTCAAGACGTGCTTGAAGAGTTTGCACGTTTATGGGTTTCCATGACCTTATTTTTGGCCTAATAAGATTGTACATTTTGTTATTCTGTATTTGGAATCTTTCCAGATGTTTTAGAACGTTTTGTTAATGTTTAAAAACTTGTAGAAATCGATTTGGTATGTAGGAGCTGTTTGAAAAGAAATTTAATGCATGACTAGATGTCATTATTCGATGCATAACTCTGCCCATAGACATCGAATTGACGTGATCCCAAATTCTATAGAAAGCTAAGGTCAGTATCTACAACTTTCAAGAAGAGCTCAACATCAGAATGAGCTTCTAGAAGGTCAAGAATTCGCGTGTAAAAATAGTTAAGATTTCAGAATCCTAGTTTGATTAGGAATCTTTTTTCCCCTTTTCCTAGCTCATGTTATGCAAATATAAAGGCCTTGTATACACGAAATTTGCACATAGAGAGACCTGAATAATATTTTATATTTTTGGCCAAAAGGCAAAATTTTGCAGGTTTTAACTTGTGTTCTTCATTATTTGATCGAGGTTATATTCTATTCGAACGTTTCGAGAAAACATTATGAAGGAATCTGACCTCAAGTTTGAAGACTTGCCCCAAAGGTGAAAAGTCATTCTTAGCAAGCCTACGCGGTTCATGTTTGGAGGTCCGATCATTCATAAAATCAGATTCCACATGGCTTAAATATGATTTTACCGTTCTTGATAACTCTACACGGTAATCTTGAGACGGAAAACGATTACAACAAAGAAAAAGATCGCTTCTTGTGTGCCTCAAGCACGCATCAGTTTGGTATCAAAGCCTCATGGTTTTCTTCGTTCTAATTCTATTTTCTATACGTTCATTCCATCAGCACACACTGTACGTACAAACATAAAAAAAAACTGCCGCACACATAACATCATACATCTGCACAAATTATCCCAAACATCATCCAATTATTGCGTATTCCTGGATTATCTTGGACTGCTTCCTTAATTGTGAACATAATCTGCCTATATTTGTACTGAAATTGCTGCTTAACTTATGTCGCAGTCCATACACAAGAAACATTCACAAACAGTCCGCAAAATATCCTGCACAACACTCATACACAAAACCCTAATTGGCCGCATACTTTTGATTGCATTTCTCTTGAAATTTCATGAATTGAATCATCATTATCGGTTGTTAATCTGCATCTACTGTGCATGACTTTGCTGGACTTGAACAATTATCACACAAACGTACACACAGCAGCATCAAGAAACAATTCAGCCATAAACACTAATTATCTGATTAGGGTTTGCGTCCAAAGCTTACATCTTTTGCATCATCTTGGATAATCTTGGTGTGATTCTATTTTTGCTTTAGTAAAGTGCATGTCTTGTGTCGAAATTTGCTGATTCTTGAACATAGAACCTTACATCTAGTTGATTGAACTTGGCCATACATAAAGCTTGTCGTTTTTCTAAATTGCCACCGAGTCTTGTTTGAATTATTGTTGTTTGAAGCTTTTAGTTGATTTGGTTGCGTTTATGATTGAATATTTGTGATTCTTGGTGGGAATATTTTCATTAAAATGTTTCTTGCACCCATAATCGAATTGCCTTTGAATAGCTAGAGAAATCAACGCAAACAACCCTAAAGAAATTGTTCTATCTTCAAAAAAGCCTAATCCCCATTCAGCCAAAATTGTACTTCAAAACTTTAACCCTACAAAATTGTTAAACCATATACACACAACCCAAGTATCCAGTAGCTTAATCTTCACAAAAAAACCACATACCACCTTCCTTAAACACTACCCAAACAGCTCCCCAGCAGCCCCTAAACTGAAGGAAAGAGCTTATACATTCTGTTACAGAAAATGGCCATAACCGAGCAAACTTATACAACAATTGTTTAGAAAGAATTTGGCAAGACATATTACTTCAAGAAGTCTCAAGAAATCTCATGTTGGAATATTCTAGAGGATTTGTGATGATAACGTAATGAATGTGGTCTTCCTCAATTTGGGAAGAACCGGCTGGCCTCCTTAAATGTGCCGATTTAGTGCATTAAGGAATTGGCAGTTTTGTAGGGAATATGGGAGAGTAATTGTAATGTAATTATGGTGCTTGATTATAGGAGGAATGTATGGTAGGAGATTAGAATAGAATCCCTTAATTTATGAGATTGACAGGCTCACTTAAATGTACATTATTACCATAGGTGTATAAGGATATTGTAAGGTGTGAATACCAAGAATTAAGGAGAATACATTTTGATTCTCTTCTCAAAAATTCCGGCCACCTTCGGCCACCACTAAATTTTCCGGCCACCATCGTTTTCATGGTATCAGAGCCAAATCCAAAATACCAACATAATTCCTAAGTCATCCTCATCCAACTTCCGAGATGAGTTCCCAAACAACCTCTCTTGGTGCAAGCTCCTTTACTGCACCGACCCCTACCTCTAGCGCAGGCACTACTGCGGCAAGCCCAAATGATCTTAGCTTTCAACAATCTCTTAGTGAAAACTCCTCTCTCCAAATCACTAACCATAGACTGAATGGGCAAAACTTCCTGCTATGGTCACAATCCGTTCTAATGGTCTTATGTGGCAAAGACAAGCTGGCATTTATCTCTGGCCAGGCTTCCAAGCCGGATACCACTGACCCTCGGTACCCGGCCTGGGAACTCAATAATTCTTTAGTGGTGTCATGGCTAATCAACTCAATGGAGCCACACATTAGCCGCACTTATCTTTTCCTAAGAACTGCTAAAGCTATTTGGAAGGCAGTGCATGAACACTACTCTGACCTTGAGAATGCTTCTCAAGTCTTTGAAATCAAAAATAAACTCAAAGAGATTCGACGGGAGGGTATGAGTATTACAGAATATTATAATACTCTTCAAACACTGCGGCAAGAACTAGACATGCACTATGAGGCAGACTGGGAAAACCTAGAAGGAAACATTAAATTCAAAGAACATCTGGAAAAAGAAAGGCTGTACGAGTTTCTTGCTGGCCTAAACAGAGAACTAGACAAGGTCAGAGGATGTGTGTTAGGAAGGAGACCCCTACCTCCCCTCAATGAGGCGTTCGCTGAGGTTAGACGTGAAGAAAGCCGACGTCGAGTCGTGCTTGGAGAAAGGAGGGATCTCCATCCAATAGTGCCACAAGGTGATTCCCCTGCTCTCATGGTAAGGATAGCTGGTCCGCGATCCAATAATCGTCCTAGATGTTCCTTTTGCAACAAACTTGGCCACACACAAGAGAAGTGCTGGAGCCTCCATGGAAAACTAACTGATGCGGCGCGGCCCAAACGACCAGCACCAACACAGGGCCGCGGACTCACTGCCGTCATTGTAGAAGGCGACGGCTTGCCGGAGAATGCCCCAGGTTTGGCCACTCTAAGCCGAGCCCAAGTGGACCAATTACTTGCACTCCTGAAAGGTCAAGCTGAGATACAACCCAATACCAATCACCAATCAGGTATGACCAATTTCGTTGAGACCTCATCTTGGATCCTAGACACAGGAGCCACGGACCATATGACAGGTAATATGTCTTTGTTTTCTACCTTCGCACCGAATTCCGGGGGGTTGAAAGTTCGTGTAGCGGATGGGACCTTTGCAATTGTAGCAGGACGAGGTTCTGTAAGAGTGTCCTCTATATTAACCCTCTAAGCCATCCTCTTTGTCCCTAAATTAGCATGCAATCTACTATCTGTCAGTAAGGTTACGAAGGATTCCAACTGTGTTGCTAACTTCTCTGCACAACTTTGTGTCTTGCAGGAACAGGGATCGGAGAGGAAGATTGGCATTACTAGAGAGAAAGGCGGACTCTATCATTTTGAGGAGGACACTCATCCAGAAAATCTTGCTCTACATTCAGCCGCACCTCTTGTCGTTAATCCCAGTTCAAATAATCATGATATACCCATACTCCATCAGAGACTAGGACATCATAATCTTCAGTATCTAAAACAGTTGTTTCCTTCAAATTTGAATGTCAAAAATTCGTTATTTCTGCAGTGTGATGCATGTACATTTGCTAAGCATACTCGACAACATTATTCTCCAAAAACGCATGTAGAATCCTCTCCATTTCATCTTGTGCATAGTGATCTTTGAGGTCCTTCTCGGGTTAAAAATGTTTCGGGTGCACGCTGGTTCATTACGTTCATCGATAACCATACAAGAGTATGTTGGATATACCTTCTCAAAGATAAAACTGAGGTATCTACCACCTTTCAAATCTTTCACTCCTTGGTGAAAACCCAGTTTCAGACCACTATAAAAATTCTACGCACCGATAATGGTACAAAATACTTCAATAGAGTCTTACATACTTATCTCGCGTCCGAAGGCATTATTCACCAAAGCTCATGTCCAGACACGCCCCAACAAAATGGCGTGGCTGAACGGAAAAACCGACATATAATGGAAGTTGCCCGAGCTTTAATGTTTACTATGCATGTTCCCAACTATTTATGGGGAGAAGCGGTTCTCACTGCCTGTCATCTCATCAATCGTCTTCCAACCAAAACGCTTCACTTTAAAACACGTATCTCTACTCTACGACAATCTTATCCATTATTCCATAGTGGTTCTACTCTCCCACTCAAAGTTTTCGAGTGTGTTGAATTTGCTCATAATCACGGTGCACATATGTCTAAACTTGACACGCATTCATCCAAGTGTGTGTTCATCGGATATTCATCTACTCAACGTGGGTATAAATGCTACTCTTCTGCCCTCCGTAGAGTCTTCGTTACTATGGATGTACTCTTCCAAGAAAATGAGCCGTATTTCACCATACAAAAAACTGTTCGGACCCATTGGAGACTTCGCGTACCGTCCCGCCGTGGTCTTCCTTTCCTACGCCGTCCCTTCTCCCTCCCGTCTCTACAAATGAATCACTGCCCTCCTCTACCCGCTGCGGTAGTGATTCAGGGGGAGTACCATACCAGTCCGACCAGCCGCCGCCGCCGGGCGAATTCCACGCCACCAGCTCGTCCGAATCAGCCACGCCCCAAAACAGTCCGCCCCAAAACAGTCCGTCTGAACTCAATCCTCCTTCTCACTTAAAACGTGATCCTACCAATATAATTGTCTATTCTCGTAAGTATAATCCTCAATTTGATATAAAGTCTGACATCTCTCCAGAGTGCCAATCTTCTGAACAGGTTTTTGATTCCGGCAAGGACACTCAAGAAGACTTGGATCTCCCTATTGCAGTAAGGAAAGGAAGACGTGTATGTACCCAACATCCCATTTCCAATTTTGTTTCCACTAACAAACTATCCCCCATATTCTCGGCCTTCACAGCTAAGGTTTCTAGCACTCAAGTCCCGAAAGATATTAATGAGACTATGACGGATAAGAACTGGAGGGCAGCTGTGCAGGATGAACTGCATACGTTGGAGAAAAATAACACTTGGCGGGTTGTTCAGTTACCTAGAGGTAAAAAGGCGGTGGGTTGTAAATGGGTGTTCTCTATCAAGTTTAACTCAGATGGAAGCAAAAACAGGTATAAGGCTCGACTGGTTGCTAAGGGTTTTACTCAAGCTTCCGGGATTGATTATAACGAAACATTTGCCCCAGTAGCAAAATTAAACTCAGTAAGAATACTTTTGTCCCTAGCTGCATGTCTTGATTAGCCCCTTCAACAACTAGACGTAAAAAATGCCTTTCTTTAAGGGTGATTTACATGAAGAAGTCTATATGGATCTTCCTCCTGGTGTTATAAAAGAGAAAAATTCAGTTTGTAAGTTGAACAAATCACTCTATGGCCTAAAACAATCCCCGCGTGAATGATTTGGAAAATTCACTCAAGCTGTTAAGACCCAAGGATTCAAACAATCTCAAGCTGATCACACCATGTTTTACAAACATACTATAGGCGGCACACGTGCAATTCTTATAGTCTATGTTGATGATATTATTATTACAGGGGATGCTTGTGACGAGATCAACTCACTAAAGAACTACTTGAGTAGTGTATTTGAGATGAAAGACTTGGGAGGCCTAAGATACTTTCTAGGCATGCATGGAAGTTGCTCGTAACTCGTCAGGTATTTTTGTTTCTCAAAGACAGTATGTACTTGACTTGTTAAAGGAGACAGTAATGCTAGGATGTCGGCCCGCATATACACCCACGGAGGCCAATGTGAAGTTGAGTTTGGATGGGGGAAAGGACGTAAATCAGGGGCAATACCAACGACTCGTGGGTAAACTTATTTATTTGTCACATATACGTCCTGACATTGCTTTTGCAGTTAGTAAGGTGAGTCAGTTTATGCACTCACCAAAGGCGCAACACCTTGAAGCAATATTCCGGATACTGAAATATCTAAAGAAAACACCAGGCAGAGGTCTATTTTTTGAGAAAAAAGAGTAAAAGAGTCTCAAAGTCTATACGGATGCGGATTGGGCAGGGTCCGTAACTGATAGAAGATCTACATCTGGATACTGTATTTATGTGTGGGGTAACTTGGTTACTTGGCGGAGTAAAAAACAACCAGTGGTGGCCCGCAGAAGTGCAGAAGCGGAGTTTCGGGCACTTGCACATGGCGTGTGCGAAGGCCTTTGGATAAAAAGGTTGCTCGGTGAGTTGCTTATATCTCCCACAGGTTCGGCGCAGCTCTATTGTGACAATAAAGCCGCAGTGAGTATTGCACACACCCCAGTTCATCATGACAGAACAAAGCAGTTGAAGTGGATCAACACTTTATCAGAGAAAAAATAGATGACAAAAGCTTTTCAATGCACTACATTCCTACCAAGCAACAAGTGGCTGACATTTTGACAAAGGGGCTTCACAAGAACAACTTCGAAGAACTTGTTAGCAAGCTCGGCATGGAGAACATCTACATACCAGCTTGAGGGGGAGTGTTGGCATATTCTAGAGGATTTGTGATGATTACGTAATGAATGTGGTCTTCCTCCAATTTGGGAAGAATCGGCTGGCCTCCTTAAATGTGCCGATTTAGTGCATTAAGGAATTGGCAGTTTTGTAGGGAATATGGGAGAGTAATTGTAATGTAATTATGGTGCTTGATTATAGGAGGAATGTATGGTAGGAGATTAGAATAGAAACCCTTAATTTATGGGATTGACAGGCTCACTTAAATGTACATTATTACCATAGGTGTATAAGGATATTGTAAGGTGTGAATACCAAGAATTAAGGAGAATACATTTTGATTCTCTTCTCAAAAATTCCGTCCACCTTCGGCCACCACTAAATTTTCCGGCCACCATCGTTTTCATCTCACATATATTTTCTGTTCTTAAAGCAAGAAAATGAAGGAAAAACAAGAGTGTACTAGTTCTTCAAAGAAAAATAAAGAAAAGAACAAGAAACAAAGAAAATTAAAAAACTTTGCATATACACGTCAGAATTAAGTCATTAAAAAGACATTTTGATCTTTACTTTATCTACTTTTGAATTACACAGAAAGATTGGAAAAAAGATTCGGGAATATCAATATTCTTGCACAAAAACGGAGACAGCCCTCCAAAAGAACCATAAACATCCAAAACTTCAAATTTGCCCTAAACTACCTTTGACATATTCGGAACCTTTTTTGCATATTAGACCATTAAGATTGCATTGTCTGAATGCATACTTGAACAAGTTTGGCTCGAAGTATACTACATCTTATTTGGTTTCTTGCATTATTTGAATCTTAGTTTTTCTCGTGTTAGTTTTGAGTCATATACTGCCATGCACTTTATTGTCGTGTTATGTTTACCTCCAATTGGAGAGAAGAAGTTCGCACAAGCTGAATTGAAGACCACACATTCTTGCTCGGTTTGATATTGTTTTTGACTTAAGATCTTGAGTTAGAAACACAAGAAAAGTGTGGTAAAGGGCTTGTGTGCTGTGAGATTATAAGAGGGACGATAAAATCCGAGTGAATACATACACGAGTGTGAAAAGGCACAAAAAAATCTGATTTTGTATATACTAACGTAATGAAGTCTCTTTTGTCTTCGTGTTAGTTTTTCTTTTCTTTTTATTTTGTGTCTTGTTTCAGTTTCTATAGTTTGGTTGACATGGATGATAAAGTGGTTAACACCATTCAGGAAGTGAAGTGCTTTCTACGTGACTTTGAAGAGCTACGAGAGCGTCTGCATCACTTTGGCCTATCCAATGGCTATGTATAAGTGATTGGCGAAATAAAGTTCCAAGGTATCAAACCTACTCTCAAGCCAGTTTAACTGTGTATAAATATTACCATAAGTTATTAGATGGTATGATTAAAACTTACATTGAAGAACCTGAGGAATTGATTATCCTTAAATTCTTTACTAGTTTGAATAAGGAAACTGTTGAACAAATGTACGAGATACGGTTTTAGTATTTTGATTATATGTTTTATCTTATAAAGCATTATGAAAAAAAGTTGGCACATGAAAGAAAGAAAGCTTTACAAGAGTCATAACTTGAATGGAAAGAACTTAGGAAACAAATGCATGCTTTAAATTCTCACTGAATGATGCTAAAACTTTGCATGTTGAGAAAAAAGTCCATAATGATTCACGAGTGCATGAAAACAAAATGCATGTTGTTGCTCTTAATTTGCATAATATTTCTAGTGATACTTCTATGGCTAGTCATAATTTGAATGATAATAAAATGCATGAGGCTAATCATGAATTTCAAACCGCCCTTGAAATGCAAGAAATGGGTAATGATGTGCATGTGATTGAATCTAATATGCAAGAGAACATTAATATTGAAATGCATGAGAAAATTGATGATCATAATGCACATGCTACTGAAATTCCTGAAAATAAAAACAATGAATTGAACGAAACCATGGAATAGTTGCGTGAAGAATTTGTTGAGAGTTTGCATGATCAAATGCCTCGAGCCAAACTTGAGAATGAAAAAGAATCTGAATTTGTGAGTAAAGATGAAGGGCACAAGAATGATACAAATGTGTTTAAAGTTTTATTGTCTAATACTTTACCATCTTTGTTTGCATATGAATGTCCATTGTTTTATGTTCAAAAGCTTCAAGCGGGAAAAAAGAACAATGACACATTGTTGGTGCCTATCTCCACATACTCTTTTCCTACATAAATTGCATTTGAAAGTTGTGTGCATCCAACCATGTCAAATCACAAGCAATGTCAACATACAAAATGTGCCGCATCAAAGTAATACAATTGTATGCAATTGCGGCATAATCTTTTCAAAAGCATTGGTCCGCATACGTATATGTCTAAGTTTTCCTATGGAGTTTAAGTTTGTTTAGATTATCTAAATGTTTGATCCGTGAGCTTGAATATGCACGAGTAAAAGTTTGAGTAATGTAGAAGTGTTTGACGTGTATACTGGTTTTCAAAGTTCTACGTTTTCAATCATGTTTTCAAAGAGAAATTCTAAATGTTTTAATTGAGATAAACTTGAGAGCCTATGCCTAACATGGGAAGATGTTTTACCCTTGTTGAACTTTGGTTATATAGAAACATGTTTTTTGTCATTTAATATGTTGCTAAGTTCTTTGCAAAGTAACATTTTCGTGATGGTGTTGATGCATCCTAAGCATGTTAAAAAGAGACATGATTTACATATGTTGAATATTAGTTCCATGATGAGTTTGGTGTCACATATTGTGTTGTCATACTCTTTTGTGTATAAAAACGATTTGATGCAGGTTCTAATACGTCCAAAACATGTTAGAAAGCGACAAAACAAGTTCACAGAAAGCATGGAGCTTAAGGGGAGTGCAATCGTTAAGTTTGAGTTTCTTTCGACCTTATGTTACATGTTCTCTATCATATTAGTATTTGATTCGGGTGGAGTTGAAAGCAAACTAGACATGAAAATCCATGAATGTCTGATCTTTTGTCTTGTTAAGAGCATGTTTAAGGCTACATTCTTTTCCTTGATTGCAGATTTTTAGATTCCAAGATCAATCCTTTGAGCGGGAGGGAATGATGAGAGCCAAGGAGCCAAAACGATGAAGAGGATGTACAACGGGTTGAAGAGGGAGGAAGCACGTCTATGGAGTCAAGTGAAGCTTTTTAACGACATTTTAGAGCCTACAAATTGATTTAAAGTCATTAAAAGAGCATGGGATAAAAGGAATGATGAATTAAAACGTTCAAGACGTGCTTGAAGTGTTTGAGCATTTATAGTCTTGCATAACCTTATTTTTCAGCCAAATAGGCATGTATATTTGGTTATTATGTATTTGGAGTCTTTCTAAATGTTTTTAGAGTGTTCTAATATATGTTTAAAATCATTTAGAAAGCGATTTGGTATGTAGGAGTTGCTCGGAAGGAACTTTTGTTTTAGAAGAAACTGGAGTTTTGGCTGCATGACCAGCCTCATTTGGAGCATATATCGTCCTACAGACATCGGATTGACGTGATTTCAAATTGTATGAAAAGCTAAGATCCGTATTTACAACATTCAAAAAAGACTCAACATCAGATTGGGCTTCTAGAAGGTCACGAACTCACATGTCAAAGTAGTTAAGATTTCAGAATCCAAGTTTGATTATGAATTTTTTGTTTTTTGTTTTCTAGCTTAAGTTGTGCCTATTTAAAGGCCTTGTACGCACGAGATTTGTGCACAAAGAGACTAGAATAATATTTTATATTTTCGGCTAGAAGGCAAAATTTTGTAATTGTGAGTTGTAACTTGTGTTCTTGATCATTTGAGCAAGGTTAATAATTATATCAACGTCTTGATAAAACGTCGTGGAAGGTTCGAACCTCTCAAGTTTGAAGACACGATCCAAGGGTGAAAATTCGTGCTTGGAAAGCCTACACACTTCAAGTTTGGAGGTCCACTCATCACCAAACCAGAATGCTCAAGGCTCAAGGATGGTTTTACCGTTTTTGATAACCCTACACAACAATATCGAGGAGTAAACGATTAGAACAAAGGAAAAGGTTGTTTCTTGCTTGCACCGAACACGCATCAAAATTAGTTTAAAAACAATGACTTGATGCAATATCCATATTATCATGAAGGCTACACAAGCTTACTCGCATGCAATTGGGAACCGAGCCGAACCGAATACTAGGTTTTTGAATTCGGATTCGTTTGTCTAAACGAACCGTTCGGGTCAGTTCGTTTAGCTAAACGAATTTTAAAATTGGTTCGAGTTCGCCTCGATAACCTTTTAACTGTTTAAACGAGCCGAATAGTTCGCGAATAATTCGGCTTGTTTTAGTAAACGAACCCGAATAGCTGTTCGAATTTGGCTCGTTTACCGACCATTAACAAATGAATACGAACCAAACACGAACAGTTCGCGAACTGTTCGGTTCGTTGAACATCCCTAACACGGACTATAGCATTTTGTGCTTATTGTCAACATATTTTACAGGTAAAATCGCGTAAAGTGCATTTGATCTGAATCTTAAAAGTTTTATTGTGTTATATTAGCCCAAAATCCATTACACTATCATAAACTGAAATGACCAGATGAAGCTACCAATATGCATATTCAAGAATGCAAAATTACAAAAACAGAAAATATCGACGGGTGGTAGACAAGCACAGTTGAAACATAAAATTTATGAATTCACATCAAAGTGATCAAACAATTCTTTTGCTGAACCCTACAAATCTTGGGCTAACTGAACTGAAGTAAAGGTCCAAGAGCAGTTACAAATTCCCAGAGAGACCACAAGTATTTCAAGTTTAGGGAACGTGAAAGCTGTAGCTCCAGATCTTTGTATGCTCTTAGAGGTGAAAGAACATTTATATTGCAGGAATACGAAAAGAAATAACACTTAAGGTTTTCTGACTGCTAAGAAAAAGGGAATCAGAGCATAGAGAAAATGCAGAACATCAAAGACGGTGGCACGAGCAAGCAGAAAGTATCACTCGGCATACTCCACTTTCGCCATAACTTAGTTCTATAGACCAATAAGAACATCAATGCAATTTAATCACCTCTATGATATACTAAGGAATTAACCAAGGAGCAAGAATAATATCCTTTCTTAGTTCAGATCGTAATTAGCAAGCAACACTCTTCGCATGCAACCAATAACGCTTGCAGAATTATCAAGAGTCAAGACATGAAACAAAAGCTTAAAGCAGAATAAATCAACTCATACAGTAATAGCACTCAGAAAAGCAGGGCGTTCCTCCATACTTTCACCAAGCCCAAATCCGCCAATCCAGAATCCTGTGAACCAAATGGATAGTGAGTGTTAGTCTTGATCTTGCCAAATGATTCTACTACTTCCATATCAAAATTTGATTTAAAAAAAAAAGTCCAGTATCATTTTTTTTCAATACATAATAAAAGCCCAGTATCATCCTTCACCTAGAACATCATACCCTGTCAAAGCAGGTGGAACTATCTAACAGACTAACAAAGAAAGTCACATTTCTTAACACCCATAACTTGTCTCTTGGTCAAATTGGATACTTGATGGTTGTCCTTGTCAACTCATTACCCCACCAACATGTTCATGGTCTCAAGCCTACTGAAAGTAGAAATAAATACGCATGCTAAAACAGTGTCTTGAACAAGACTACTACGTATATCACAATAATTAGGCAAAAAAGAAAAAATTAAGGAATCCAGTAAACTCACAACTTGAGTCAAATTTATCTTATCCAAGATGTAATTTAAATCAAGTCATATCCCTCTAATAATTTAAACCAACCTTTTTTCTCTCATATTACACATTGTACAAAAGATTTACAATCAAGAAAAATAATGATAGCATATCTGAACTTTGATAAGTTCATATTAAAGAGCACACTACAAGCTTTCTAGAATACCACAATATTTTACATTATCCATTAGACAATTTGTTGTATGAAATTTGTCACAGTAAGATTCAAAAAGACAACCATCCAAACCCAGATTTCAAGTACAACATAACTACGTCTGAGAAATACTTTCAACTGATAAAAGATGATAATTTTTTTAAAAATACAATGAAATGTTTGCCTGATACATTTCGCTTAGCAACTTCTTGAGTACAATGCTGACGCTCTATCATGCTGGATCCTCCCACAATTGATCCAAAAACAGTTGCACCTGCCTAAATGACCAGTCAATAGACAAGTTTGCATACCACCTATGCTAAACAAGAACATGTTTACGAGATTCCAAAGCCAGAACCATAAAATGCATATAGAAGAAACTACATCATAGAAATCAATTTACAGCCACGAAATGGTACTTACACATACTTAATTACTACAGGGGAGAAAAGAGACATTCATCCACCGATATCCTTCTAACACCCCAGAGGATGCTTGATTGTTTTCTTCTTTAATCTTATTACTTTAACAATTTCATGAGTGGGTTACTTCACTGATACACCAAAAGGTGCAGCCTTTCTAGAATGAATAACTAGAAGAAGTAAAAAAAGAAACAGGAATACCAAGGTGACATGAATATTTGTTAAAAGAATAAAGATGAGAAGAAGTCGGGAAAAAACACAAATGAACTGGTCTACGAGATAGATGCTACATATTCTTTTTTTGTGATTTAAATTTTCATATATAAGCCAAATGTACATAGTAGTAAGCCAAATACATTGGCTGAAAGAAAGACCTTTCTTGCTGCAAAATACGTGAGAATGGGCAGTAGCCTAGGCTTCCTAATCAAAAGAGCTTACTGATATGAAAATAGCCAGTACTAAGACTGCCTGATAAAGCAAAAAATGGAAGTTAAAAAAAAAAGTCAACAGGAACAGATACTACATCCTATAGAAAACAAATAGCAGAGGCTTTATTTTCATTACACCTACTGCGGAGCTGTGGCATTCCAAAATTTTGCAAGAAATTACTTCTAATTCCAAATTCATCTAGTCATTTGGAAATGATATGAACTCCTGAATTTTCAAAATGCTTTCGCTCAACTAGTCATTGCCCATTGTGCATCAAAAGGAGAACTTTTTCCCAATTCATTACCAACCTAATGGCAGATGAGACAACGACTCCCTGAAAATGTAGCTGCATGGAAAACCTCAAAAAACAACAGTAGAATGGTACATTTCACCTCTGAACTTTGGAACATGTAATGTATAATTTAATGATAGGGAAGGTAGATTGCAATATCCTGATTTTAATAAGGAACTGACCAGTGTCATGTAGCCAAACGGAAGGTGTTGGGTTCCAACCAAAGAAGGGATGCACGGGTATGCCCGGTGCCGGATGGTGGTCTGGTCTTCGGGAAAGGTATTTGAGAGTTGGAAAGAGAGAATGGAGAGGAAAGGTTTTTCAAAAGAAATGATCATTTTCCTCTTCTAACTCTCAATCATCACACTGCCTCATGAATATCACCCTTTAACTTCTAATGCGTAAGAAGAGAGCATTTGCCAAGTCAAATATTTAGAATGAATTGTCACAACTTCATGCCCAAATCAAAGAATTAATGACTCTGAAAGAGCAGAAACACATGGTTGACTTGAATAGTTATGAAAGAGACGGAATTGACAGGAAAATGACAAACCTGCCATTTAGGTCGCATCATAATATTCCTAGAGGGCAATTATATGAGTGGCACGAAGAACGTCGTGAAGCAATTCAATAGTCATTGTTGCACTATGCTAGTCTAGTTGGATTAGAGGACCCAGATAGACAAAATATATCAAATACACAAATGAAGAAGCCAAGCAAGCTAACTTATGGTTGACATTCTTCTAATTTAAAAATATATAGACGTTTACCACATTCAAGGCAATACAATCATCAAGCCATCGTATGGTACGCTCAACCGATAGCCTGTTTCTCTTGCGGGAAGCCCAACCAGGCACTTCATCCGGCAAAGAAACCCAGAAATCGGGTTTCATTGCAGATATCAACTCCATATAATCTTCTGGCTTCATCTGCAAATGAAATAGCAATGAGTTTTCTTAAGTTTGATCATCAAAGGAGTATGTTGTAGGAAGAGATGCCCTCTGGGGAAAGCAGATGAATGTGAGATTACCAAACGACGACCACCAGGAGTCTCAAAGGAAGCACCGCTCTTATTACTGCTATCATATACGGGAAGGGATGTGATAGAATCCCTTGGAACAGCAGCGAAAATCTGTTGAGAGAGACCAATCATTCCGTGCACTCCACCAATAGTAGCTATCGTTTTGGGAGAAATCCCCTCTAAGCTGCAAGAGAACATATGAATCATTCATGGAACAGAATAAACATCTCTTGGACCTTATTTCAAACTCTTAAAATGCATAATAGAAGCCCGTCCCAGACAACAAAAACCCACAAAGAAGAGTAAACTTACAAGTGAAGGGGGCTAAATTGGAGGAGTTGAGAGTCGGGAAACGGAAGTGAAGGGAGGAGGTCCGGCGAAATGAAAAGCGGCAAACCTTTGCGGGTGGTCAAGAGGAGTGCCGGAGTCTCTATTGAATGTGGGCAGCTACCTATCTCAGACAGAACCCCAGACCTCGCTCTCCCGGCTTTGCTACACGCCTTCACTGAAAACTTCATACTGTATTTGTCGGAATTATTCTCTCTCCGTGTTTAACAAAAACGAGACTTTCTTCCGGCAAAGTTTTAACGGCCAACAGTAGTAGCTACCAGACGCTTTATTTTGGCAATTTCTTTTAATTTTCTTTTTCCTTTTTGGAGAATCCTTTTAATATGGTCTACCGGTTAATATTAACCAATAAAAAATAAAAATTATAATAAAGGTAAACTCTGTAATTATTGAACTTATGATCCTTATTAGGCTCTTGACTTTTATGACCATCAATACCTAAAAATCTCAAAGATTTTGGCATGATACATAAATATAATTTAATTATTAAATGTTAAAAAAGTTTAATTTTTTAGAACAGAAAAATTGAATGTCGGATTCAGTTGAAATTCACATAACATTCAGCATTTCTTACCCATAATAATGATACATGGTTCAAACAAATACCATGCCTAAAATCGATGACACATGGTTCAAACAAGTACCATGCCTAAAATCTACAGGTTAAAACAGATTACAAATCTAGAATCAGTTTGACAATTTTTTTTCCATGAAACTCGTGTCTTAGTCTTTAATTTTAAGCACAGGATATAAATATGAAAAAAAATGCATGGCAAGTCGTTTTTTTAGTTTTATAGTTCATTGTTCATTATGATGATAAGTAGTCGATTAGGAGAACTGCTATGTCACTACAATATATACTCTTCCTCATGTTTGGATAGTTACAATGCCACCTTTGTTGTCTCAGGTACAAAAACTCAGATTTATTAGAGAACGAAACTGACATTCTGTAAAGCACAAGGATGAGCGGAAGTGCCATCACAGTGATGGGCCGAGATGAATAGCCGAGGTCATCCCAGTGATGAACCAAAGTGCCATCAAGTGGAGACTTGATCTTATTCAATCGTGAGCTAGATGAGAAAGGAGACTGAATCAACTGCCTGCCAAGGTGCGTGCCCAGCCCAAAAAAGAGGGAAGCCCGACATAGAGTATTAGACTATAAGTAGAAGACTGCTAGCCTGAGTTCGTCGTACAACAATGTGTTGTACTACTTGCTACTTCGCTCATTGCCTGATTCAAACTTATTGGTCGACCTGTTGATAATTTAGGGCTTGTCGATACTTGTAGCCCACGCTCTAATACGCACGCACAAAGTCATCACAGGGATGAGCCGAGATGAAAGGCCAAGGTCATCCCAGTGATGAGCCAAAGTGTCATCACAGGGATGAGCCGAGATGAAAGGTCGAGGTCATCCCAGTGATGAGCCGAAGTGCCATCGAGATCATTCCAGTGATGAGCCGAAGTGCCATCGAGGTCATCCCAGTGATGAGCCAAATTGTCATAACAGGGATGAGTCGAGATGAAAGGCCGAGGTCATCCCAGTGATGAGCCGAAGTGCCATCACAGGGATGAGCCGAGATAAAAGGCCGAGGTCATCCCAGTGATGAGCCGAAGTGCCATCACAGGGATGAGCCGAGATAAAGGCCGAGGTCATCCCAGTGATGAGCCAAATTGCCATCACATATTGCAGGGAGCCCACACATTGAAAGATACAACTATTAAGTGGTTCCTTGACAGTGGATGCTCGAGACACATGACGGGTGACCCGAGCTTGTTCACCAATTAAAGAAGGTCACAAAAGGCGGAGCTGTGACCTTTGGAGACAACAACGAAGGCAAGATCATTGGAAAAGGTACGATTGAAAATCCAAGTACTCTCCAAATCGTCAACATCTTTTTAGTAAGCAACTTATCCTACAATCTTTTTAGCATTTCTCAATTTGTTGACAATGGTTTTAATGTGTGTTTTACTCACCCTTATTGCAATATAATAAATAAAAATGGGAAAACCATTTTAAAAGGAAAACGAAAAGATAATATTTTTACGCTTTCTATGGATGATGTGGTAGACGCTAAAGTTAAGTGCTTTATGTCAAATGAACCCAATGTGAATTTATGGCATAGACGTTTAGGACACATTGGTATCTCCACACTAGAAAAACTTCAATGAAAGAACCTAGTACGAGGATTGCCTACGCTTGATTTAGACAACTTTCAGTTGTGTGAATCTTGCATAAAAGAAAAACAAACACGTGAGTCACTTAAGCCTAAAAATGAAATAAGCACGACTAGAGTCTTAGAACTATTACATATTGATTTGTTTGGTCCTAGTCGCACTACAAGCCTTGGTGGGCGCCACTATGCATGCGTGATTGTTGATGATTTTTCTCGTTACACTTGGACTTTATTTCTTGCACATAAGGATGATAGTGCCATTGAGATTGCGAAATTAATCAAACAGCTTGAAAATCAATACGGTGTAAATGTGAAAAAGATAAGAAGCGATAGAGGCGGTGAGTTTAAAAACAAAGAAAATTATTTTAAACGAGGTACTGTAGATAGTACACTATTTTTGAAACAAGATAAATTGGATTTACTTATTATCCAAATCTACGTAGATGACATTATTTTCGGTTCTACCTCACATAGACTTGTTGAAGATTTTGAAAATTGCATGAAATTTGAATTTGAAATGTCTATGGTTGGTGAACTTAATTATTTCCTTGGCTTGTAGATTAAGCAAGCGAGTAAAGGGATTCACATAAGTCAAGCAAAATATGTCAATGACATGATTAAAAAATTTAACTTCGAAAATTTGAAACCATCCCCCATCCCTATGAGTGTCACTACTAAATTGGACAAAGATGAACATGGTAAAGACGTTGATAATGGATTATATCGATCTATGATAGATTCTTTGCTATATTTGACTGCTAGTAGGCCTGATATCATGTTTAGTGTATGCATGTGCGCACGATTTCAGAGTCAACCTAAGGTGTCTCACTATAATGCGGTAAAAAGAATATTCCATTATATTAAGCACACGCCCACCTTAGGAATTTGGTACGATAAGGATTCCACATTTAACTTACATGCTTATACTGATGCAGATTATGGTGGCTGCAAAATAGATAGAAAGAGCACGAGTGGGACTTGCCAATTTATAGGAAATTCACTCATTTCATGGTTTTCCAAAAAGCAAGCAAGCGTTGTTTTGTCCACTACTGAGGCTGAGTACATGGCACTTAGCCTTTGTTGCACACAGTTGTTGTGGATAAACAACAACTCTCGGACTTTGGAATTACCGTAAATAGAATTCCTATATATTGTGATAGTATGAGTGCAATTAATTTGTCTAAAACCCCGTGTTACACTCTAAGGCTAAGCATATAGAAGTACGCTATCACTTTCTTCGTGATCACGTAAACAATGGTGATATCGTCATAGATCACGTATGCACAGAAGCACAAGTAGTGGATATCTTTACAAAAGCCTTAAATAAAGTCTCGTATGAATCTCTTCGTTCTAAATTAGGCATGATTTCGGTTGATATGATTTGATTTGACGTGATTTGATTTTTCTTTCCTTACTTACAGGAATCTTTTGATTTACTTTCCAAATAAAGGGGGAGAGAAAGCATAATTTAAGGGAAAAAGACACTCATTGATACTGATTGCACAAATCAAGGGGGAGCCAGATTTGAAATTTGAAATTCAAATTTCAAATTTGTGCATGTTTGAAGGGGGAGCGATAGCATTTAAATCATGTGCATAAGTTATTTTGAAAATCATCAAAAGAGGGAGATTGTAGAGAAAATGGGGTTTGAGTGATTTCAAAATATATGATTTAAATGAATAACATACACAAACGTGCATGATATATACATGTATGCATGATATATGCATGTATGCATGATATGTTGCTTACTACTTGCCTTATTTAGCTTGTATATAATGTTGCCGTACTAACGAGCCATGAAGCGTTAAAACTTACATCATATGGCAAACATTTGTTGTGTTTACACTATTTTCAGGTGCCGCCATTAATGAACTAAACTAGTTCATTAAGTGAAGTACTTAGTTAATACAACTAAGTAGTTCATTAAAGTAAGCCACACTTGGAAAGGCACAAAGGCAACAAGACTAAGGAAGAAAAGTTTTCTCCTCCTCCCCTCATTAATATATACACGCCATATACATATATAATACATATATTTTCAGATTTTTTGAAAAAGGCACATACACATGTATTTCAACGTACTACCGACACGTTATATATTTTACGTACGTACATTAACGTCACACCCATCATACTTAACTCATATTTATGAGTATATTCAGGTCTGATATCATATGATATAAGTCATGGTGATGACAAATTAAATACGACACGATCAAAGGTTCTAAACCGAAATTGTCGTATTGGGCGAAAACCAAAACTTCGCCAACGTGTCACGTACTTGCCATAAATAGATGGCCAGCCCCTATACTTCAAAAATCATCAAAAATTTCGTGCTAATGATGATATTTTCAGCTAAAAATACTTTCCATGTTGGCACACACAAATCACCCCCACATTAAGGCCAAAATGTGAAGATTCCAATTTCTAATTTTGTCACATGTTAATGGCGCCACTTTAGACCAGCCAAGTGCTGAGATTTAAAGTATATATTATATATATTATGTGTAACATAATATATATAACATGTGCAAGAAGTTGGAATTTAATTAGAGAAAAATCGGGGTAATCGATAAATATCGAAAATTCGGTTTTCTACGCACACAACACATGGAAAGTTTTTGGTACATCATATGACACGTATCTAGACACTTTTTACATATGTTATACATCTTAAAGTGTTCTAGAAAATTAAATTAAGGGCTGATTGGAATATACATGTGTGTATTATTAAATGTGCACTATTTTACAAAGTTAGCAAAAATAATTTTCAGCACATGTATATACATTATACACGCACATTACAGCTGAGATGGAGCTTATTTGGAGCCTTGTTGGCATATGATTGGTCAAGAATCAATCATACAATGTTGGTGAATTAAAGAGAGAAGCTACAAATGGTAAGATTTCAAACTTTGTCTCACTTATAACACATGCTGCAAATTTCAGCATGTGTAAGCATGGCTGGCTGATTTCTATGTTTAATGTGACTATTTTATCATCTTGAATTATGTGATTGATTGGAAGAAGAAATGGAAGCAGTTTGAATATTTTTCAAAATCATAAATTCTGATATTTTATATATACACAATGCTGAAAATTTTTCAGCATGTGTGAAAAGGTTGCCATGGCAAATTCTTGGGCAATAAAGGTGTCCAAATTATTTCCAATGTGATAAGGATATTTACCATCAATTGGTGATTTATTTTAAAAAGAAAAATCAAAGAAAAATGGTAATATTTTGAACTTTATCTCCATGTATCACATGCTGAAAATTCAGCATGGAATATACTCATTATGGCCGATTTTTTTGTCTTGGTAAGGAAGAAATTTTGTCTTGCAATTTATGCGACAATCTTGTGTATTATGGAAATGATTTTATGATTGATATTGGCACATGTTTGAGTGATATATTCAGATTTTTTCCAAGTCATCAATGATGACAACATCCAACCAATCATGAAGTGCCAAGTAAGCAAAGCTTAAATGATCATCCAATAAGAAGATGCCAAGTAAGCAAGACTATGTCACAATGATGTCTTACATTCTCCCAAGGACTTAGAAGATTATTTTCAAGAGAGGGACTACACCGAGGGGGACGGCCATATGACATTAAAAGGAAAGAAGAGGAGCAAAAACAAGACAAGCACAAGCATTGCAAAATCAAAGTGAAAAACGCCTAGCTCTTCTTCTTCTACATTCTCTTTCTTTCTTTCTTCTTGAAAGCCTATTGTATTCATATTTTTAAATCTTGAATAGGCTTGATGTAGACCACCACATATTCCATATCTTTGTAAAAGATTGATCAAGGTGTGATCAATCTTCATTCTTGCGAGGTGGTGGTGTTCGTGCGAATTGTATTCATTGTACAAGGTTTGTAAAGGGTTGGAGTTAGTGTGTAACTCTATCAACCCTGTGGTAAGGTGTATTGCGTGTGTGTGATTAGTGTGAACCAAGGAAGGTGTTCCTTAAAGACTGGAGTAGGTTGTTTATAATCGAACCAGTATAAAATTCTTGGT
>AP025065.1:25774321-26010411 GCA_036186865.1 Eustoma russellianum
CACCATTGATCGGCTTCACCAGTCAGAAAAGGCTTGATAACATAAGCTTTTATCTCCTCTGGTACTTGAATCAGCTCAAAATTATTCTGTACTTCTTTTAGCCATTTCTCGGCTATGTCAGGGTCAGATCCACCTTCAAAGTTAGGGATGCAGGCCTTCTTCATCTCTCCGTAAAAGAAACGAGTGCCATGCTGTGGTGTAGGTGGTGGTGGTGGTGGCGAAGGTGCCGCGTGATTCTGGTGGCCATTGTTACCTACCGCCTGTCAGCGCGCGGTCTACCTCTAGGTCGTGAAGACATCCTATCGAAAGTAATATTATTAGTAATAATTTACTGAAGGAATCAATTTGTCTTCCTGCTTAGTTCAGAATTTGTAAAATTAGAATTTTTTTTTTAATTAGGGACTTAATAATCCAAATAAAATTTTAAATTTCATCTAGCTATTCCTAACCATTCTGAGGATCTTAATCTAAGGATATCACTCTTGGTCTAAGATCATAACTTAAGTTCTAAGATCATCACTTAACTTCTAAGTGCTTACTTTACTGTTCTCGTCGTGGATCTAGAGCCTTGGGCTCTGATACCAACTGTAGCGCCCTGCCCGAAACCAGGGTTCCGGCTCAGTGCACCCGCCGTACTCTACTCCATATGGTACAAAGCGTCGATACTATACATGTGCATGTCAACATGAATCGTAATCGATATAGCGGAAGCAACTTAAAATAAGCTCACGACATGCATAATAATAATACAAACCGTTCAAATACACACAAACCACAAATACAACCTCTCACGATAGTCTTATTACATCACAATGAAATAAAGCTCACACAACAGGTACATAGCTTCAGCCTACATCTTCGCTCACGGATACTCTATCTGGGGTTCTTCCTCAATGAACATGGCATCAGGGTTCCTGTTCTCTGAAATGTTAAGAGGCAAGTATGAGCGATAGCCACCATCTTTTAATCGCTCAGCAAGTATTTTTTATAGATACTTCATGTGGATCATACATGGAAAGACAAGTAGTAATAAAGTAACAACATACATAATTACATCACCATTTACAAATGATAGCATTATATATAAGAATAAAACAGAACATAAGATTTTGCATCATACCTTATAGGTCACATCATTCTTCCTCAGCATATCCTTAGCCTACCTTCCATACTTGAACACTAATCCATCTTACACCAAGGTCATAACTTACAATCATCACTTCTACGTGTATAATCTTCCTCAGTCATCTTAAGGCATCATGATTGTACAAATACACTACTCACTATCTAAGGGACATGATCATGACATGATGCATAAAACATGACTTTTCGTAAAATAGCTTTTCGTAGACATGACTTTTGATAAAATGACTTTTCATAACTTGACATGATTTTCATAACTTGCGTAAAATGACGTATTCATAACTTGCATAACATGACATTTTCATAACATGAAGACATAACATTTTCATCATTGGCTATAGCACTTTTCATAAGAATAATAACACACGACATACTAATCGATTTCCCATATAGCACATGTACGACATAACACTTCATAAACATATGTACATGTACTAACGGTGACGCGCTATGACGGAGATCCCTTGTCCCAGACCCGGTGTTACACTCGGCCATATACGTAATCATATGCCCCTGACATCTACCACCCCGGTACTGATGTCCCGGCGAACATAACATAGTCATAATCATGAACATAACATATCGTGTGTCAATGAAATCGATCGTCTCGTGTTTATTATTCACATGCATATAAACTTTTAAAACATGATATGCACAAGACAACTTTCAAACTTTATTTTCGTGCAACATGAGACTTGTTCATATGAAGTGTTATGGTAGGCTACATCTTATAACATCCTCGTTTACTTATTTTCATCCTACATATCATAACTTAAAGAAAATCCCACTTTGGCCATCAAGTGGCCATTCGGCCATAGCAACCCAAAACAGCCCATTTTCTCATTTTTCATCCAACACTACTTTCTTAATTTGTATTTTCAAATACACCTCATATTCCAACACTTAAGGGAATCAACCTTAAATTCCTAATTTCTTCTACTTCTCACTTACAAGTACCTCAACATATACCATACTTTATTCATTACCACACATTTTACATATAAGGCTCCATAGTATTTAACTTAAGGAACATTTTTGATTCTAAAGTGGCCTTGAGGCCGAATATATACCTTATGTGTATATATATATATATATACGAAATATTATGTACATATATAAGCTGATTTATATTCTTAGCGACTTAAACCGTGTATATATATGTAGAACTATATCCATGTATACTTCTTTAACATGTCACAATTCATTTCTTCATTTTTATACTATAGGCCGAAAGTTTGGCCTAGTATTATACCTATTTATATTTCATTTTTCTTCCTTTTATGTACATGTTGTAAGTTGTATGTATATATATTGCTTTTTATCCTTTTCCTTAATCTTAAGATTATAACAACTAGAAAATATATATAAACATAAACATGATGGAAAACATACAAATGTACTTCTTGAGCCATATTCATCATCTATTGCACATCTTGTGGATGGAATGATGAAACTCAAATGAAATACTCAAATAGGCCACTTGGCCGTGTATATGTGGTGTATATATGAAGATGATGATCATCAAACAACCATTTAGACCATGTATATAAATCATGCTTATGATGCATACATAAACATGTTAAAGACATAATCTTGAAACATATGAACACTAAAATACATAAACATACAAACATGATGATCATCATAAAAGAAAACATATTTAAAACAACAAAAGTTGTATTCTTTGTATATCTTTCTTAAGGTTCTTTATTTCATATCATTTGTTCAAAGTTTATATCTATTTGTATATATATGTATATTACCGTATGTACGCACCTATGTATGTATATATATAAACTCACCGTATATATATTTATATATATATAGCCTTTTATAGGTATAATTACATATATTTATATATTTATATCACTTACAATCATAGATTTTCCTTATTCTTAGAACAAAACTTGAACATACTACATGATGATCCCATTTTTGATATGAACATAAGTATTAAATTTTGAAAGCCATGAAGGATCTAGGAAGAGTACTTGCCTTGGTTCACCTTTCTTACACTTAGAGGATGGTTCCTTCACTTGGTTTGGGAGAGAGTTCTTCTTCCTTCCCTCCTAGATATACACGGTTTTTAGGGTTTAAAAGGAGGGTTAGTGAGCAACTTATGAAACTAATTATATGGAAGAATCAAACTTAAACTTTATAAAGTTCTTACCTTGGTTTCCTTTGATTCTAGATGCTACAACCTTCTTGAATCTTTCTTAGTTGATGGAGTGTTTATGGTACTTGATTTGAGTGATGTTGGTGTGAAGAAAGGAGAAGAAAATCTTCTCCTTGTTGAAGGCAAAACTTTCGGCCACTATAGGGAAGAAGGGGGTGTTGGAGTGTTCTTGAGTTTTTCCTTGGAGATAGTATGAAATTGGTTGGTTGAAGATGCAATTATGTGAGGGGTTAAAGAAGAAATAATATCCTACTTTTCTAAGGGGGGTGGCCGGCCAAGCATGGGGGAAAATGGGGTGGGAGACAAACTTTTGGCAAGTATGGGTTGAAGGGATGGGTTTTATGACAAGATTATTAAGCATGCAAATTTTTTATGCTAAATGTTTAAAGTGTAAGACAAGTTGTCTTCACCTTCCTTTTCATTTTCCTTTTCTTTTTCTTTCATGTATGTATTTTATTTTCTTTTATTTAAAGTAGTATAAAATTGTTTTGTCATGTATTTCTTTTTGATTTAATTTATACTAATAGTTTAAGTTGTTACTAACTAAGTTAATTTGAGTTTTTATTGTGTAGATTCAAACATTTATGATATATTTGCTAATGAATCGTACACCTATGAGATTATGTTTACGGTATTGGAGGTTGATACTACATAACGAATTTTCCGGGCTGTAACAAATATTCCGTGAACCGTCACCAGTTTAGAGTTACTCAGTCGCAACATGTCGTTGATGACATGTAGAAAACAAAAGAACACACAAAATAGTCGAGGAAAAACTTGTATGTTCTATTGATGCAGGCTGTGTCCTAAATATACAATATTCATGAACGTAGAAATGCTGTGATCACAACCTAGAACCCTCCTAACCACAATCAAGGAAATATGAAAATGATGTTACACGGCCGCAGTCACGAGACTATCACATATGAAAGACACATACCAATAATGGCACAATGTCGTAATAAATTCAAAATTCAAAGGATATTCTCCATATGCTAAAACTCTGTATGTTACGCTACACTTAACCTTTAAGACACTAAGATCTTGCAATTGTGTTTCCAGCTCCATAACCGTGTTTTGCAGGTTGTATGTGAAATTACGTGTTTTCATGCTGTCGTGTTATGTTGTGGGGATGCATGTGCTGGAAACTCTATCTTTAATATCATGGAAAATTATTTTAAATAAACAGGCATAATAGTCATTTGAAAAATAAAAGAGACACAAAATAAATTTTGTAATCCGATTTAGAATAGGCAGAGTGTTCTGTCCTTGTTCCATTGAAACAAACTGAAACGACAAAAGAGGGGCGGCAGGAAGGTTAAGAAAAGAGAGAGAAGAAATTCTTCTGCAGTTTATCACCGAAAAATCGGAACGACGAAGCAAAAAACATAGAAATGATCTGTGCATGATCAGAGTTCATTTGGATGTAAGTTTGCAGTTTATCACCGGAAAATCTGAACGACAATGCAAAAACATAGAAATGATCTGTGCATCATTATGGATAATCGAGAAACAACCTCTGTGTATTTGTAATACATGGGTATGGTTGCATACATCCGACC
This sequence comes from Eustoma russellianum, assembly GCA_036186865.1. Lineage (NCBI taxonomy): Eukaryota > Viridiplantae > Streptophyta > Magnoliopsida > Gentianales > Gentianaceae > Eustoma > Eustoma russellianum. The sequence continues at coordinate 25,779,203 of AP025065.1, forward strand.
CCCTATTCCGCAATAGGCAGGAGTCTCTAAGGCAATGTGGTAATGTTGTTGTTGTTGATATGTGCATGATCAGAATCCACTTGGATGTAATTTTTTATATTTTAGAGTTGATTTGAATAAGACCAAAACTAGGGTTGTTATGATTTAATGTGATAGGATGTGAATCTGAGTGAAATTATTGGGTTGTTCAAGGTTGAATTCATGGATTAAGAATTGGTAAAATCTTGGTGCTTATGGATCAAAGGTAAGTGATAGTTTTCTTTTAACCTCTTTTATATCTTTTACCTTGTCGATGATAAGAATGTGGATGTGATGATGCCTTTATAGTTGAATTGTATGTGTAGCTGGTTTATTAATGTTATTGAATAGAATAGAAAAGGAAAAACTTTATGATTTGCTGAACAGAATGTGCTTTTGTTGTGTTAAATATATGAATCTTACAAGATTTGAAGGTTAACAATGATTCCTTCCGAAAATTGGCATATAATGTAGAAGATTTGTAGGTTAAAGGTGAATTTTGCAGGTGTCGTTTTAGCGAGACAGATCCACACTGTCATCGGCCAATGTATACGTCAGTCTGTCAAAGAAGAGACATCGATCGATGTAAGTAAGGTACAAAATTGAATCCACACTAACCAACATCGATCCTTCAGCTTGAAGGCATCGATCGATCGATGTGCACATCAGTCTCTCATAGAAGAGACATTGATCAATGTAGGTAAGGTGCGAAATTAAAACCACACTATTAGGCATCAATCTCTCAGTCTAAAGACATCGATTGACCGATTCGACATGTGTCTCTAAGAAGTAAGGCATAGATTGATTGATGTTGCCCAAAATACAAAATTTGATAATAGTAGGAACAAAATCCAAAGAATACTTAAAGTGTTTCTCTCTCCAATTTCATCCAAATTGATTGTGGACTTCCACCAATGTCTATAATGCTTTCTTGACTATTACAAAAATGCCTAGATATTTAGGATGACTATAGAGCATCAAATCCAATTATAGGATGGCTAAAGATTATTTAGACATTTTCAAGACATTCGATTGAGTTTAAGACTTTATAGAGGCTGCAAAAAACAAGGCCTGCACCATTTACATATTAAGAAAGCTCAGATGAGACAAATATATACTTTCATCCTCTTCAAGCTTCATTTTCCATTGTTGTAAAAAGCTCTCAATGGTGTATAAGTGCTTCAAGTCTATTAAGCCATTGTTGTTTTGCATTTGTTGTTGTACTGTGATAGTGATAATTTAGAACAAGAGAAATTAAGCATATTTCCTCTATTTCTTGTGCTCTAAACACATTTGAAAGTGTAATCCCATTACTAACCTATTGTCAAACCCTTGTACTCTACTTCGTTATTTGATGTTTGAGAATCAAATTTCAAAGGGTATGGGTATTCTTCTTCAGAAGGCGAGATAAACAAAAAAAGGGGCACCTGATACTTCTAAACCAGATGCTCCATCTATATAAAGCCTCCATGTGGGTTATGTATCTATAATGAAGAAAACTTTTTTCTTTGATTTACAAATTTCTGGTTGATCTTTCCCTTTTGGAACTGTGCACTCGATGATAAAGTCGGCTAATGCTTATCCTTTCACAGCTATTCGTATCTTAAAAATGATTTCATGGACACTTAACTCTATTAAACATCAGGTCAGCCTTCCAGAATCTTCAGCGTTTGAAAATACGTTGCCCATTGGTTGATTTGTATGGGCACATACCTGATGACTTTCAAAATAGTGTTTCAACTTTGTCGCCACCATTAGAAAAGCTTACGCGTGCTTCTTCCATACAAAATGGGTGCTTTCAACGTGATTCTAGGTATGGACTGGTTGTTCCACAACCATACCAATATCGATTGTATGAGGAGGTGGGTGGTGATTAAGAATCCAGGACGAGATGAGGTTACCTATCAGGATAATCAGAAGCCGAAGAAGGCTCCACAGAATATTTATTTGAACGCATAGCAGGCCTTTAGAGCAGTGAGGAAAGGAGATGCAGGCTTCCTTGCATACGCCCTCGACGCTGAGTTCGAGACGCCTTCACTCGACAACATCCTGGTGGTTCGAGAGTTTTCCAACGTGTTCCCAGATGATTTGCTAGGCTTGCCACCTGACCGAGAGATTGAGTTTGAGATTAATATAGCATCTGGAGCAGAGCCGATCTCTAAAGCTACATATCGGATGGCACCAGCTGAGCTGAAGAATAAAGGTACATTTGCAAGAGTTGATTGATAAAAAGTTCATCTATCTCAGTGTCTCATCATGGAGAGCACCTGTACTATTTGTGAATAAAAAGGATGGCAGCATGGAGTTATGTTTCGATTATTGAACATTTCCGATTCATATATTTAATTAATGGTTGAAACGTTTTACATTTCAAACGTTTCAGGGGATTTGCTATATATATTTGTGTGCAAGTGTGCAAGTGCTTAGGGCAATTTAAAAAGTGAAAGGAAATATCAATTTGCTGAAGTTTCGTTGCTTTCTTCTTTGCTGAAGCTTTATTTTCATTGCTTTGCATTTGCAAAGTTCACTTGCCTTTGTTCATTTGAAATTATATATATTAAATAGCTTACTGAAAACACTTCGAGAAGAATATTCGTGGACTCTTGTCTATCGGAGACCAGATATCATTAATAATACGATCTCGACTTTACGAATTCTACCATCAAGGACTGTAACCGTATGACTGTCTACACATTTAGTGTTCCATTCAGATTACACTGCGTATCAACTAATATACATCAGTGATCACTTAACATGTGGATACGTATATAATACAAATATTACGTGACATTAAAAACATGTAATATATAACATACATAAGTCCACATGTGTTTGATATGTAACTTAAGTCACACGTGTTGTGCCCTACACGTATGATATCAAATCCAACAGTATAGTCTTCCGGAACAAGTTTACGAATGGAACTGATAATATATATTTTTAATGCAGGTATAGTTTAAAATGGCCAAAGGCCATTTTTTCAACATCCTACTGGCTAGTTATTATTGAATTAATTTACAAAAATAGGCATTTTAATAATCCTACTAGCCAGTTATATATTTTAATAATAATACTAATTAATACCCTATGAATTATCATTCATCTCGCATTTCTGTTAATGTTATTGTTCAATGTTAAACTATTAAGCTGGCAATTAAATTCTTACTTTGCTCTTAATGCTTTAGAATAATATTATACTCCCTCCGTGTCATTTTTATAAACCTGTTTTGTACACCTAATTTACTAAGAGAGCATCATTTATTGACTTGTATCAATTTAAATTTTTTTTTGGCAATTTTCTACTGTTACCTCTTTTTTTCTATCTTTCAACTATGTTGATCAATTCTTTCTCCTCCCACTATTTTCACTGGCTAAAAGGGTATGCTAACAACAAGAGCATTAAATTGGCATGACAAAAATGGTAAATGGACATTTTTTAGGGACATCTCAAGTAATATATTAGACTGCTAAAATGTAACGGATGAAGTATGTTATATAGGTATAGGTGCACACTGGAGAAAAGTATTTACGTTACCGAGATTTTTTGCCACTACTAACTTTATTTATTAAATTAGTATGTTTTTATTTGTTGAGGAATATTTACTTGCTTTTGCGAGGGAGAGGCATGAAAACTTAGGAGCAAAAGATAAACCTCTGGTTCTATAGTCTCTCACCGTCCTAGTCCCAATAAATATTGTGAATGATATAAATCAGAAGTTCAGGAACCTTCTAAGTTGGTGAGGTCTTATACAATTATCCGCACAAGGTGTCCACTGCAAAGTAGACATTCGTCTCAACAACAGTGATACACCCAAAGTGTATATGTCTTTGGTTTCGAATATTGTATCTCTTGGAATAAATCCAACTCAAATGCCAACTAATTTATGCTTTGGAGCGGAGACGCATAAAAACTTGTTCAACCAAAGGCCAACCTTATACGGGAAGTTTTCATTTGAATCAATCGTTTTATCTTCCTGTTTCTAGAATAGATTGCGATTTTCATAGATAGGGAAAGAAAAAAAATTGGCAGCGAAAAATATTTTTTTTTTTCAACTAAAAAAAAGTTTTCGAAATGTCATTTTGTTTTAGGAATGGTAGAAAACGCCGTGAATGAGATAGATTGAATAATCCTTAATCAGTAAATAATTAATATAATATAAAGCGTGCACTAATTACAATTTGAAACTAAAAGCACATGTTAAATTAAAATATACATTTGTGGAGACTAAGAAATGATAGTATCTTCCTAATAATAATATAAAGCGTGCACTAATTACAATTTGAAACTAAAAGCACATGTTAAATTAAAATACACATTTGTGGAGACTAAGAAATTATAGTATCTTCCTATTATGCCCCCCTGCGCATGGATGGAAATGATAACATCTTCCTATTATGGGTCAAAGCCAACAACTTAAATTTTCAAAGTCCACCGGAAGGCATGAATATAATATAATAGGACATCAAATTTCAACCAAACATGAACGCGGAATGAGGACTCCTGCTTTTCGTGAAAAAAGGGTTCAGACAACTAATCCCTCAAAGAAACGGCGACTTTTGTCATTCTTGGAGGAAAAAGGGTGAAATACCTCAATCCGGAGTCTACATTGTCTCAGTCTAAAGAGTATGTGTGAATGATGCAAATAATGAATCCAACGATTTTCTAGATTGAGTGAGATCTTACGATGACACACATAATATGTCTTTCTGTAAACCAAGCTTTGAACCTAGCAATAGAAGAACACGTGTGTCCATAAAATCGAACTATTGAATTCTTGGAAAAAAATTTCCAACACAGTACCAATTAGACTTTTGTCATTCTATTTCTACTCAATCTTGGAAAAGAGACTCAAACCTAACTACCAGAAAAAATGAACAAGCATAATTCAAAAACTAAACTCATCGAGTTTACGTGTGTCAGTCTTTTTTATTTTATTTTTTTAGACGTATGTCAGTATTTGGACGGTATAATTCAGAAACTAAACCGATAGAGTTTATTCGTGCCAGTCTTTTCTATTTTTCATCTTTTTATGTATTTGGACGGGATGAAACGTAAAGGTGTAAAATAAAACAAAAGGTTTGTGAGTTGATCGAGTTTGATTCGATTTTTATTTGACTATTTCAGTTCAATAGAGTTTGAGATTAAATTTTTTTAGACTCGAACACTTAACTAATCAATATTGAAAATACTGATATTCGAGTCGCTAGCTGTTGAGGATAGGTGTATGATCTTGTTTTATAATAGTATGTTTGTTTGATTTAAACACTGAATTAAAGATGATACTATATATTATTTTAATGATAGCAATTAGCAAGTTGTCATTTAAACTTAATAACAATTTAATTATAGTAGTAAATTGTATATACAATGTATTACTTTTGCTCGAAACAGGTTTGAATATTACTCGAGTTTGACCTTCATACTTAAATTTGAAATCGTAAGACACAAAAAAATTATGATCAAGTTCTAATGTTTAAAATTAAAACTTATTTGATTTAATAATTTATGTTTAGATTGGCTCAAATTTTTGCATGCCTGACAATTGGAGGAAAAAGGGATGCATAACTGTAAGTGAGAATAATCCGACCTCAAAAATCATACATTTTTTTGACTTTTTATAATATTTTATTGTCACGTGCTACTCCGTAAATCGGTCATATGATCGATCAACCGATCCATCCCCTAAAACGAGGGCCTTGGGAATAGAAAAAATCTCACTTATTAGCCTAAGGTTTGGCTCATTACTCAGTTAGCAGTCTAACGTTGATGAAACTCACTTAACAACAACTATTTTGCCAAAATGTCTCACTTGTAGCCAGTCACCGGAAGGTGACTTGCTACAGCAGGTTTCCTTTTTTTAAAAAAAAAACATTTCTAAAAAATGTTATTATTTGTAAAAATTTTAAAAAATTGTAAAAGTTAATTAAAAAACATTTTAAAAATCGAGAAATTAGGAAAAAAAATAAAAATAATAAAAAATTACCCACAACGCTCCAGCACTCCACCCACCTACCTCCCACGCCACCCCCCCCTCCCGCACCCCCCGGGCCAAAAAATTTTTTAAAATTTTTTTCTAACTCACTCATAACGCTCCGACCACCCCCGCGTCCCCTCCCCCACCCCCTCCTCTCGCGAAATTTTTTTTTAAATTTTTTCTAACTCATCCATAACATCCTAACCACCCCTGCGTCCCCTCTCCCACCCCCGCGTACACCCCAAAAAAATTTTAAAATTTTTTCAACTCACCCACAAAGCTCCGACCATCCTCCAGAACCCGAAACAATCCAACCTCCCAGTCCAAAAAGAAAATGACAATGTTTTGGGCTGGGGGTTGGATTGTTTGGGGTGCCGGGGGATGGTCGGAAGCTTTGTGGGCGAGTTGAAAAAATTTTAAAATTTTTTTAAGGTGTGCGCGGGGGTGGGGGAGGGGACGCAGGGGTGGTTGGAAAAATTTTAAAAAAAAAATCGCGAGGGGAGGGGACGCGGGAGGGGACGCGGGGGTGGTCGGAGCGTTATGAGTGAGTAAGAAAAAAATTTTTAAAAAATTTTTTTGACGGGGGGGTGGTGTGGCGTGGGGGGAAAGGTGGGTGGAGTGCTGGGGCGTTGTGGGTAAATTTTTATTATTTTTATCTTTTTTCCTAATTTTTTGATTTTTAAAATATTTTTTAATTAATTTTTACATTTTTTTAGAATTTTTAAATTCCTTTTAAAGCACTTTATTCAAAAATACAATTTTATTTTTTTTAATTAAAAAGGTCGCCACGTGCCAACTTCTGGTTGGTCTGAGAAAGTCAACGGCTGGTCAACGGCTGGTCAGCGGTCATCTGGCTACAAGTGAGACATTTCGGCAAAAGAGTTGTTGTTAAGTGAGTTTCATCAACGTTAGGCTGCTAACTGAGTAATGGGCCAAACCTTAGGCTAATAAGTGAGATTTTCTCCTTGGGAATAGGCAGGAGAGCTTTACTTTTATCCCCCTACTCCAGGATCGGGATCCTCTAACCCCTGTTCCCCTCACCCCCTTTGGGACCGCCCGCCACGTGGCACACAGGGGGTGGTGAAGTTGGATGGGGGTCACTCGCATCCAGCCTCATCACTTATCTGTGTGCCACGTGTCAGTGGGTCATTTAATATACCCTTAAAAGAGAGGTCAGGAGATCTGTTCCCTACTCCATCCCCACTTCTCCTAGTCCCGCCGCTACAAATTCCATATGTCGATTAAAGTGGATTTCAGAATATATACTTGAAAAAGAGCAGATACAGCTGAAAATATATCAGAATATATAAACTTGTTAAAAAAAAGGTCTCAGTACATAACCCAACTAGTTCCGGACATGATTTCTTGAAAGGAAGGTCAGGGGTTCAATTTTTACCAAAAGCAAGAGAGTCCCTTTCGAGCAAGTGCATTGTGTGGGAGCTTCCTTGGCCTGTAGGATTGCCTGCAGTGCTGGGGGCTCCTAATGCAGACTACTGTGTATATGACCAAGCTCCTGCTAGCGGACCGTTGAGTACCTGATTTACATCCCTACATTACCTTTGGGACTGGGTGTGGCAGGGACCCTTACTGGTTGGGTTTTTCAACCTTTTGTTAAAAAAATAGATTCAAATGCACTCACCCGGTCTAGAACTGAAATGATACAACAACAACACACACCCAGTATATCCCAACGACAAGAAAAGCTATCGTTAGGATCTAGAAAGGATAAAAGGCATGCAAACAATACCTCCATCTCAAAGGATAAAGAGTTTATTTCCAGTGAGACCCCGATTCTGTAGTACCACCATAGATGGCATATTAATAGATATATGATGTGAAACTTCTGAAATTGAAGTTTTTATCGAAATATTGTTGAATTTTTTTTTGCACTGGATTTTTTTGGTTATCAAATCGTTGCTACTTATACAAAATAGATAATTAGTGTAAAACTTAACAAGATTTATGAAAACTATGATTTTTTAAAGGTAAAATGTTTTATATATTTAAAGTGAAAAAATTTAAATAAAAAATCAGTTTAAATCTTAAAAAAATTGACACTAAGATGATATCAGTTTGTTTTCAGGAGAGAAAAAAAAAGAACAGATGTTCATTAGTTTTAAACAGCATCTCCAGACCTAACAAATTCATTAATAAGTTCACCCAATTCACCCAACGACCCCCACAAAACACAAACAAACTAAGAGATTTTGACTTACATGCATATCGTACATTTGAAACCGAGCTTTGTTGTGGTGATGTTTACATCCATTTGATTTTTCGTTTTTAATTTCAAAAATTTGGTAAATAACTTTATCACTATAGATGATAAAAAAAATTAATACAGCTAGGATAATCTCTGTTATATGTTCTTTATAATATGACACCGTTTTTGTAAATAGTATAAAAATTATTTATTTTCTATAGTTGAACTTTGTACACGTTAAAAAGATAAGTGAAAACATTATTAGAGAGTATATAGATAACAGAGTAAGAAATAAAAAATATGGTTTCAGACATAATTTTTATAAATTTAAAATTTCTATAGTCCATTGGATAAAAATGAGGATTACATGTTTGATATTGTACAGTGCCATTGCTCATGACTATGTTTTTAAGCACAAGTTTAAGGGGTTTGGATCCCTAAGAAATACATGTACTTACTTACCATCAGAATTGCACTTATATTTTCAAAAATCTATTTGATGATAGAGTTCCAATAGTCAAAGATTATGTTTGGATAATAACATAGTAGACTTTTCTACTTCTTGCATCTCAAACATATTGTCACAGCTAGTCAAAGAAATAATTGATCATATATAATTAGGACCAAATTTAAAACAATAGTTTATCAAAATACCTACCGCATCATTTAGGATTAAATTCTAAAGAATCATGTGTGAAATACTTTTGAAATTTGTACTTTAAATGGTGTTTGACTAACATCTATTGGACCAAATACGACAATATTTTTACAGCAGAGAAAGTATAGAGACAACCCTAATCACGATTTTACGTATACAACCCAAAAATTTTTTTTCTTGGCAACCATTTCTTCAACAGCCTCACATGCGAAATGTACAAGAAGAACAATATTATCCTCACTGCTTTAGAAGCTGATGAGCCAAAAATATCTCCTGTTAGTCAATAACGGTCAACGGTTGGATATAGGCGTAAAAAATTCTAAGTCCCGCGGGTCGGCCCACAGTTTGACCAGCTCATATGTGGACAAACAATTCATCTCGGCCAAGCGGCTACAATGCCATCTCGGCCTAAAGGCCCCATCCCGGTCTAAAGGCCATCTCGGCCTAAAGGTCACATCTCGGGCTCCATCTTCATCTTGGCCAAAAAGTAGCTCGGCCAAAGGGTTGTATTCGGCCACAGCTCCGTTTTACTCGATGATCTCGTACCACATTTATGACGTCAGCAGCGAACATCATGAAAGGCCCCCCTATGCTCTTTGAAGTCGGCCACCTACATCTCGGCAGGCCGACCCCACATCTAAATTTATCTCGGGCACTTCTGAGTACTTCTAGAGGACTTGACCTCGGTTCTAGGAGTTTACCCTAGGTAATTCAACCAGGTGAAACTCCCAGCCAGGTGTCCCAAACTAGCTTACTCAGCTCAGTACCGAGCCACGTGGCGAGTATGTAAGAGCAGGAGTCATCCTTATGACCTCCTTGCCTGTCACGATTTCCGGGCTCTTCCCATGCATTGGCCCGAGCCGCCATATAAAAGGCAGAGAAGCAGGAGAGAGAAGGACAAGTAACAATTCACAAATTACACCTGAGACTCATCTTCCTGATAGTGAAATCACAGGTTTACCAGAAAACCTTTATTTACAAACTTTCATACAGTATATAAACCTCTCCAAAAATGGCCTCAACTGACTTGACCGTCGGAGGATATTACCCGGGACCATAGATCCCGGGTCCTCTGACCTCTTTCCTTTGTGCAGGTCGGCCATCCGCCTATTACAGACAACTGACGGAGATCTAACGGCATAACCCACCACATCACACTTTATACTTGGTGATAAATCTGACATCATCAAATTGGCGCTAAAAGGAGGGCCTGAACCTCCGTCAAATAAGTTTTCTTTACTGCACTTTTTAAGGCTTTAAGTCAGTCTGATGGGAAAAGAACCACGCGAGGGACTAGGGGAGTCTTCAAATCCTCACCGTCATAGAGATACCCGCTCTGTTCATCCTGGACAGGATTCCAGGAGGCCAGAGCTGGAAACGAAAAAGGCACCAGCGGTGACCGCAGATGAGCAAGAAAAGGCCATGAAATATGTGGCCGAAAACTTGGATGTGTTTGAGGCCGTTGTAGAACAGCTCAAAGGAAAGCGTCCCGAGATAGAGTACATGGAGGACGATTCAATCCCCCTCCATGCAAAGAAGAAGACTCAACAACAATCTTCTCACGGCCCTCAAGGTTTCATGGCAGATGCCAGAAGGGGCAGTGTTGCAGCTCCAACGGTGGAGTCGGTGCCTTTGCCCAGGAAGCGCCTCGGCATACGGCCTCGATCCTTCAAAAGTGTTCGTCAGGAGGCTGACCCTCGCAGGCCGAGAAGCCGTCCTGAGGAGCCTAAGCCGGAATACATGAGGGTGATTCAAGAAAGCCCATTTTCTTGGGATATTACGGAGTGTTTGGCACCGGACAACTTTAAGGTGCCAAAAATGGATACTTATGATGGAACGTCTGATCCTACCGATCATCTTTTTCAATTTCAGACGGCCATGAGCTTGAAAAATATCCCTGATCCACTCCGATGCAAAACCTTCCCCATGTATCTGCGGGAGAAGGCAAGAAGATGGTTTCAGGAGCTTCCACCTCAGTCAGTGGACTCCTTCAGACAATTGGCACAGAAGTTCAAGTCTCAATGTGTTTCTAGTGCGCCATTTATCAAAAACTCTTCACACCTGATGACCTTGAAACAGGGTCCTGAAGAGTCAGTGCTGAAATACATGCAGCGCTTCTCGGACGAATCACTGCAGGTCAGTGATCGAAACGAAGGAGTGAAAGCTGCCGCATTCATTAATGGTCTCAGAGCGGGTCGCCTATTCTCTCAGCTGGATGAAGAGGGGCCCATCACATTGAGGGAGTGCTTGGAGAAGGCACACCAGTTTTCCCGAGGTGAAGAGGCAAGCCGGTTGAAGAAGGAGGCTGAGCAAAGTACTCGGCATGAAGCTCGGCCTAGTTCCAAGGGGGACCGACATGATGATATACGCGATCGACGCAGTGCGTTTGATCGCCTTGGCGGCCGAGGCAAACGGGGTAGAGAAGGAATGCCTCTTTTAGCCTCTAAGGACAGAATTTCGGCTGTAATGGAGAGAGATGGTTTGAGGACAGACCCTAAACCTTTGGCGGGTCCCAGAGATAAAAGGGATCCTAAGTTGTACTGTCGTTACCATCGTGATGTCGGCCACGATACAGAAGATTGCCGGCAATTGGCTCAAGCGATTCGGAAGTTGATCGAGCTGGGGCACTTGAAGCAGTTTTACGATCCACGCTCACGACTTCACAATCGTTTGGACTTCCGAAAAGGTCCTCAGAAAGACAAATGCCGACCTGAGACTCCACCTGCACGCCCCAGGTCGGATGACGATGAGGACAGAGGCCGACATGAGGCTGCAGTGCAGCCCCAAATCAACTCTGTAATATACACCATCTCTGGAGGGCCGCCTCAGAAAAGCCCAGGGGGTCCCAGTTCGTCAGGGACGTCATCTGCACCTCCCCCTAAAAAGAGAAGGTTAGCCCGAGAACTGGTTTACGGACCAAAAGACATTGTTCCACTAGACTCCAATAATACGAGCCTGGTAATAGGTTTATGTATACATTTGGCGCCAGATAAAATTGTAGAAATGCGAAGGGTCTATGTAGATACTGGAAGTGCTGCAAATATCATGTATTATCATGTATATAAGCAATTGGGATTAGCAGATTCCCAAATGACCCCAGTGGCTTCCCCTTTGTTCGGATTTACTGGTATGCCAGTTCGGCCAGCTGGCCTGATTACACTCAGCGTTAGCTTCGGCAAACCTCCCACTTACTGCTGTTTGTGGATGGATTTCGTGGTATTCAAGGAAAGGTCGGCTTACAATATTCTCTTAGGCCGACCAGCTTTGGTGGCACTGGAAGCCGTAATATCCCCCTTACATGTCAGTATGAAGTTTCCTACGCCAGGTGGAGTAGTTACCTTGCAAGGGGATATTCCTATAGCTCAAAACTGCTACGCAGTTGCTACCTAAGGGGCTGGGGCCATCCAACAGGTTGTTTTGGATGATCTCATTCCCCTAACTGAGGAGCGTTTGCACTCAGATGACGCAGTCCAAGAATTCATCCTAGATCCAGGTCGGCCCGAGAACACCATCAAGATTGGGACCTAGATGCCAGCTGAGACGTTGGCTCAGCTTCAGGGTTTGCTGAGGGAGTTTGCGGAAATTTTTGCGTGGACGGCAGAGGATATGCCCGGGATCCCGACTTCCTTAGCAGAACATCGGCTTAATGTTGATTCTCAGGCCAGACCCATTAAGCAGAAGAAAAGGAACTTTTCCCCGGAAAGGAATAAAGTGATAGCCGAAGAGGTCAAAAAGCTCCTTGCGGCAAGGTTCATCGCAGAGGTCTTGTATCCGATGTGGTTAGCCAACCCTGTTGTGGTTCCCAAACCTGACAAGACCTGGAGAATGTGCGTTGATTACACTGACTTGAGCAAGGTGTGCCCAAAAGACTGTTACCCCTTACCCAAGATTGACAGATTGGTGGACTCCACTTTGGGGTATGAGGTTTTCGACTTTCTTGATGCTTTCAAAGGCTATCATCATATCATGATGGCAAAGGAGGATCAGGAGAAGACTTCCTTTATAACAGAGTCGGGCACCAATTGTTATGTCAGCATGCCCTTTGGTCTCAAAACCGCAGGGGCTACTTACTAACGTTTGGTCAACTCGCTATTCCGAGATCAGATTGGCCGAGTTATGGAAGTCTACATTGACGACATGTTGATCAAGAGCAGGTCTCTTGACCAGTATATCTCAAATCTTCGAGAAGTGTTTGTCATCTTAAGAGATCCTCGTATGAGGCTGAACCTGAAAAAATGCACCTTTGGAGTGCGTACGGGAAAGTTTCTCGGATACATGGTTTCCAAGGAAGGAGTGCAGGCCTACCCGACCAAGATTGAAGCCTTAGAAAGTATGCACCCACCTCGGAACATCAAAGAGGTTCAGAGGTTGACAAGCCGAATTGCTGCCTTGAGCAAATTTCTTTCTAAGTCAGCTGAGAGATAACTACCTTTCTTCCAAATCTTGAAGAAACGAACTGCTTTTCTCTGGGATGACCAGTGCCAGAAGGCCTTTGATGATTTAAAAGCACACTTGGCCGAGGTGCCTATGCTGACATCTCCTCTGCCTGGGGAGACTTTGTACATATATTTATCAACCTGCCGTGAGGCAGTGAGCGCAGTTTTGCTCAGGGAGCAGGATGCTGTACATAAACCTATTTATTTTGCTAGCAAAGTTTTGCATGGCGCCGAAGTGCGTTATCCTAATGCTGAAAAAATCATCTTAGCCCTGATAGTGGCGGCAAGGAAGTTCCGACCCTATCTTCAGGCTCATCCCATAATAGTGGTGACAGATCAGCTTTTGAAGCAAATTCTATCCCGCCCAGACACTTCTGGCCGAGCTGCTAAGTGGGCCATGGAGCTTGCTGAGTATGATATCAATTATAAGTCACGCACTTCTGTTCAGGCTCAAGCTTTGGCCGACTTCTTGGCCGAAGGGATATCTGTCGAAGAAGATCTTCCTCCAGCGCAAAGATGGATCTTATACGTAGATGGATCTTCTTCAAAAGAGGGAAGCGGAGCAGGGCTCCTGATAATTAATCTAAATGAGGAAGAGATGGAATACGCTTTGCGTTTTGACTTTGAGGCCACTAACAATGAGGCCGAGTACGAGGCTTTGATAGCAGGGCTGAGTTTAGCTCGAAAACTGGGGGCACAGCAAATAATCGCCCGAAGTGACTCACATCTCGTAGTTTCTCAAATTAATGGAGACTATCAGGCCAAGGAGGACAACATGAAGCGATATTTGGCTAAGGTTCAGCATTTGAAAGGAATGTTTGAACACTTTATGATAGAACACATCCCCAGGTCGGCCAACAAACGGGCCGACGCACTATCTCGGCTGGCCTCGTCCACCTCGGCCACTATAGGGAAAAAGATTGTTGTAGAGATGGTGAAACATCGTGCCTTTGATGGTAATGAAGTCTTGCAACAAGACTACCACAATACGTGGATGGACGAGATAGTCACCTACCTACAACAACAAATTCAGCCTGAGGACAAGTCTCAAGCTCGGCGTCTTCGCCTAAAGGCTTCCAGGTACGCACTCTTTAACGATCACCTGTACAGAAAGTCTTTTTCACAGCAGTGGTTGCGTTGCGTACCTGAAGATGAAGGAGACTATATTCTTCGAGAACTACACTTGGGGATATGTGGAAGCCATTCTGGAGCACGCTCTTTAGCCCGCAAGTGCTACCTAGCTGGTTATTATTGGCCCACCATTCGCAAAGACGCAGAAGAGTTGGTTAAAAAGTGCCAATCATGTCAAGCTCATGCTCCGACCTCTCATTTACCGAGCCACGAGTTGACCATTATTTCCAGTCCTTGGCCGTTTGTGCAATGGGGTATGGACTTGGTGGGGCCTCTGCCTCGAGCTCCCGGCTCGGTTAGATTTTTGTTAGTAGTGGTTGACTACTTCACCAAATGGATAGAGGCTGAGCCACTAACCACCATAATGGGGGCCCAAGTCAAGAAGTTCTTATGGAAGAATATCATCTGTCGATTTGGCCTACCCCAAGTCCTGATTTCAGAAAATGGCAGGCAAATCGCCGAGGATCCGGTGAGGAGTTGGTGTCTTGATTTGCACATCAAGCAACGCTTCACCTCGGTAGCTCATCCTCAGTCAAATGGCCAAGTAGAGCTTGCCAATAGGATCATCAAGGATGGTCTTAAAAAGCGCTTGGACAAAGCTGGCACTAGTTGGGTGGAAGAATTACCCAGCGTCTTATGGGCCTACCGGACTACTCCATCTACTTCAACAAAGGAAACGCCTTTTTCATTAGTGTATGGCACAGAAGCCATTATTCCTGCGGAGATCGGCTCTACCTCAACTCGGGTGGATTATTACGCTGCTTCTGATAATGACCAAGAACTACGGTTAAACTTGGATGAACTCGAGCAGAAAAGAGACCGAGCTCACATCCGCATGGCTCAATATAAAAACTTGATTTCCCAGTATTACAACTCTCGGGTACGTCTGAGATCTTTTCGAGTGGGAGATCTGGTTATGCGCAACAATGAAGTCAGCCATGCGGTCTCAGCGGGAACTTTTAATCCTAAGTGGGAGGGTCCTTACCGAATAGCTGAAGTATTTCCAGCGGGAGCCTAAAAGTTACAGACTTTAGAGGGACGAACTCTTCCACGAACTTGGCACACTTCTCATCTCGGACTTCTACATCAATGATGTAAATTGTAACTACTTTGTATATCAATCCAACTTTTTTGAAGCATCTATTCAGAGTCAAGTACTGTGTCAAGTGTCCAAGCAAACCTCGAGCACCATGGAAGGCTCACACAAGACCTCGGCAGGTCCGAGGCAAATGCCCGCGAAAGGATACATCAAGACCTCGGCAGGTCCGAGGCAAATGCCAGCTAAAGGGTACATCAAGACCTCGGCAGGTCCGAGGCAAATGCCCGCGAAAGAGTACATCAAGGCCTCGGCAAGTCCGAGGCAAATGCCTGCTAAAGGGTACATCAAGACCTCGGCAGGTCCGGGGCAAATGCCGCTAAAGGGTACATCAAGACCTCGGCAGGTCCGGGGCAAATGCCCGCTAAAGGGTACATCAAGACCTCGGCAGGTCTGAGGCAAATGCCCGCGAAAGGGTACATCAAGACCTCGGCAGGTCCAAGGCAAATGCCCACTAAAGGGTTCAAGACATCGGCAGGTCCGAGGCAAATACTCGCTAAATGGTACATCAAGACCTCGGCAGGTCTGAGGCAAATGCCCGCTAAAGAGTACATCAAGACCTCGGCAGGTCCGGAGCAAATGTCCGCTAAAGGGTACATCAGGACCTCGGCAGGTCCGAGGCAAATGCCCGCGAAAGGGTACATCAAGACCTCGGCAGGTCCAAGGCAAATGCCCGCTAAAGGGTACATCAAGACTTCGGCAGGTCCGGGGTGAAAACCCGCCAAAGGGAGAATAAGACCTCCGCAAGTCCGAGGCACCGGCCTACTAAAGAGAAAAACAAGATCTCGTCATGTCTGAGGTAAAAAGTCCAAAGAATGACTTGCAAAAACCTCAGCAAGCCTGAGGTGAAAATTCACTAAAGAGAAGACTTGTACAAACAAGCCTCAAAAATCCTCTTAACATAAGGAGGCCGAAGTGAAATCAAACAAGGTGCACATGTCTTATCTGATTTAGCCCGACTAGTTAAGAACGCAAAAGCAATATTACACACTCAAGAGTTGGAAGCACAACTATAGTCCAAGTCAGAGCCTGATCTAAACAAAGCAGAGTTTATCTCAAGTTTATTCATGAGTTAGCTCAGCCCAAACAACAGGTTTATTTTATGACTTGAAGACTTAGTTTATTTTCAATGGAGTTGATCAAGTTTGCTAAGACTGACATGAAAAATCAGCATCAATAAAATCGAAAAATAAACTTGATAAAAGTGCTAAAGATAGAAGAGACAACTGAGCCGAAAAGAAATTTTCATTAATTAAGAGTTGGAGTACAAATTGATGTCTGCCCTACTAAAGATAAACAAAGAAGAATCCTAAGCCTAGTCATCTCGATCTTCATCCCTCAAGTCAGCTCCATCCACGAATTTCTGGAATTGTTCTTCGAAGTCTTGAGCAGCAAGAGGGTTGTATAGCTCAACTAGGCGGGGATCCTCTTTGTTCAGATCTGGATACACAGTTGAGCAGACATCAATGGCTCTTCTCTGGCCGACCTCCATAGCTGAGCCTTGCAGAAGAATCATATTTTCTTCAAAAAACTTGGACTTCCTGAAGTCCACGATTGTCTTGATCTCAGCCTCGATCAACTGATGCCGCAGTAAGTTAATCATCTCTCCATCAGCTTGGCTCTTCTGCGTCATCTCATCCATTTGTTTCTTCAAGTACTCAATCTCATTCAGAGATTGAGTGGAGGCCAGCTCCAGATCAGCCACCTTATTCTCCAACTCATCCACCTTAGAGTTGGAGGTGGCCAGCCTCAACTCAGCTTCTTCAGCCCTTTGCTGGAATTGAGTGTTCCCAACTCGCAGGTCACTTATCTCTTGGGTCAGCTCAGCTCTCTTCTGCTCAGCTTCTTCCAGTTGCTTGTTCTTGTTCTTGAGCTCCCCAAGAAATTCTTTAGTGCGAGTTAGGATCTCCAAATCCTGAGCTCGGACCTGCGAAGGAAGCAGAGTTAGAAAGAGTTGAGTGATAAAAAGTAAACACAGCACTCAAAGAAAATCTTGCTTACCAAAGCAATGTTGGATTGGAAGGCGTTTGTCAGCTTGCCCAAAGCAGTTGCCCTGAACTTCTGATGGTCCAAGGGCAGGACTGCCACCTTATTCATCTTTTCCGCTATGGCGGGCTCAAAAGCTGAATCTCCTTCTGAAAACCCAATCCGAATGGGGTCATGAATTTCAACTGGCTGAGGCAGGTTCTCCTTAGCCGGCTCAGCAGTGATCATCTCCGGGGGCTGAGATGGCCCCGGATCACGACTGCTGGAACCCTCACCCTTTTGCCTTTTCCTGGGGCGAGGGCGGGAACCTTCACCAGCCTCCGCTGGGACTTCTGAATCAGCAGGAGCCTGAGGCTGGGCCTCGGCCTCAGGCTCATCATCCATCACTACAATGGACAGAGCTGCAAAGAAGTAAAACAGATCAGAATCCAAACAAGTGTTAACACTTGGAGAATTTTTACATTTGAAGGAAAAGCATACCTGATTCAGGCTCCGCTGGCTCGGGCTCAGCAGGAGCAGCACTTGAAACTTGGGGCAGAGCAGAAGTGGAAGCTCCCCCAGAACCAAGGGTGGCTAACCTCCTTTCCCTCCGAAGCCTCTTCCTGGCTTGGGCCTCAGCCATTAAGTCAGCTCGAGTGGAAGGACCAGCCATTGCACCTGCATCAATAGTCAAATAGTTAGACACTAAAGAAGGAAAAATGACTGAGAAGAAAAAATAGCAATATCCACCTCGGATAATGGTTAACTGGTCCGGAGAAAGAGGTAAATAGTTGTCACCGTGAGCCGAATGAGCTATGTCAGCAGCTATCCAGATCTCAGAATCAACTTTTTGCCAGTCTATGACCACGGGAGCTGACCGAATTCTGTCTGCTTCATCGCAGTAGTCTTGGCTCGGCCTCATATTGTCAGCTCTGCCAGACTTCCAGATGTTCCCGCTCGGCAGCTCAAATTTTTTGACGTAAAAGAATTTTCCCTTCCATCTTTTGTTGGAAGAGGGGATATTAACAGCAAAAGGAAAATCTATGCTAGACGCTCGCTTGCTGAAATAATACCAGCTATGCGAGGTCCGACATGCAAAAAGGGCTCGAAAAATGGTGGCATTGAAAGGAAACTCAATTATTCTAAGAAGAAGAATATAGCAGAGAATAAGCTTAAGGCCATTTGGCTGAATTTGAGGAAGCCTGAGCCCAAAAGCCCGCATGATACGGACAAGTGGCTCAGGAACCGGAAGATTGAAGCCAGATTTAAAATAATCTTCGTAGACTGCTTCGTAATCCCTAGGGGGATCATAAGCAGTCTGACCCGATAAAGGAAGGATTGGGCCAAAACGGTTTTTGTCAATTTTATAAAGTTTACATATTCTGTTCAGGTCGGCTTCAGATAGAGTGGAAGAAGTCTCCTGGACAAGGGGAGACGGCCGACCTCTTTCAATGACTCCAGAAAAGTGGTAGGAGCCCCTCAATGGGGCCGGAGGATTTACAGACGCCGGAGCAGAAGCAGTCCCTGCTTGCTCCGGCGAAGAGCTGATTACGGTGAGGGCTCTGCTGGACTGAGCAGAGTCACCAGTGGTCCGACGCAAACTGTCGATGGGAAGATCATCGGCATAGGCAGATCTGCCTGACGGAGAAGAAGAGCTGATGGTCACTCCGCCGCCGACGATGTAAGAACCACCCTCCATAAGGTTTTGAGAATCGCGGGAAGGAGAAGACATAATAAAAGATAGAAGAAGAAGACTTACAGAAAACTTAAAGGAAAGGAAGGAGGTTGGACGAAGACGGAGCAAGGCTGGAATAACCGGAAACAGAGAAAATCGCCGGAGAAGCAAGAAAGACGCCGAAGTAAGGGAATGAGAGCGAATAAAGAGAAAAAATGATCAGCGGAGGATCTATTTATAAGGCTCCATCTCGGCAGCCCAAAGGTCATCTCGAAATTAATTGCCCTCGATTCCTCAAACAGCCAAATCCCAAAAGCTGCGCAACTGACGCTTCGCGCTCCGTGCAAACAGTAAATGCGCAGAACGAACCAATCGAAAATGAACGCGTGCTAGAAAAGACAGCGAATTTATGAATCTGGACAGTACGGCCTAATGATCTCAGCCAAAGATGATCAACAACGCTTCGTACTCTGTGCAGCTAATAAATACGCTGAGCGGCCTAATCAGAAGTTGATACGTCATCAAAGGAAGGACGACACGGGAAAAATCTGAACAGATTAGCCTGCCCCCTCAGGTCAGCTCGGCCAGACTAATCTGGGGGGCAAGTGATGAGCCAAAAATACCCCCCGTTAGTCAATAACGGTCAACGGTTGGATATAGGCGTAAAAAATGCTAAGTCCCGCGGGTCGGCCCACAGTTTGACCAGCTCATATGTGGACAAACAATTCATCTCGGCCAAGCGGCTACAATGCCATCTCGGCCTAAAGGCCACATCTCGGCCTCCATCTTCATCTCGGCCAAAAAGTAGCTCGGCCAAAGGGCTGTATTCGGCCACAACTCTGTTTTACTCGATGATCTCGGACCACATTTATGACGTCAGCAGCGAACATCATGAAAGGCCCCCCTATGCTCTTTGAAGTCGGCCACCTACATCTCGGCAGGCCGACCCCACATCTAAATTCATCTCGGGCACTTCTGAGTACTTCTAGAGGACTTGACCTCGGTTCTAGGAGTTTACCCTAGGTAATTCAACCAGGTGAAACTCCCAGCCAGGTGTCCCAAACTAGCTTACTCAGCTCAGTACCGAGCCACGTGGTGAGTATGCAAGAGCAGGATTCATCCTTATGACCTCCTTGCCAGTCACGATTTTCCGGGCTCTTCCCATGCATTGGCCCGAGCCGCCATATAAAAGGCAGAGAAGCAGGAGAGAGAAAGACAAGTAACAATTCACAAATTACACCTGAGACTCATCTTCCTGACGGTGAAATCACAGGTTTACCAGAAAACCTTTATTTGCAAACTTTCATACAGTATATAAACCTCTCCAAAAATGGCCTCAACTGACTTGACCGTCGGAAGGTATTACCCGGGAACATAGATCCCGGGTCCTCTGACCTCTTTCCTTTGTGCAGGTCGGCCATCCGTCTATTACAGACAACTGACGGAGATCTAACGGCATAACCCACCACATCACACTTTATACTTGGTGATAAATCTGACATCATCAGAAGCTTTTACTTATGATATGGTAATTGAAGTCTGATGTACGCAACCATATCTATGTGTTAAAAACACACAGAAGTTGTTTTTTAATGACTCATAATAAAAATTATGTCAAGCTGTATCGAGCAACTGGTACTTCACAAGATAAGAAAGCGTTTTTCCAACTCAGTCTGCGAATTCGATGGTGAAACATATTAAAATTAGCATAGTAACTTTCACTTAATCTTTTCATCTATTAACAAAATTCAAATCAATTTTATCAAGTTGTCTAGTCAATAAAACTCTTGCAAACGCATACTATAGTAACATATCTTTGGTAAGATTTTGAATATACGTGAAATTTAAAGAAAGAAATAAAACCAAAATACGTATTAGTGGTGCACATAAAATAAGAAGATACTCATATATTCTAGCTTGGAATTCACATAGATTTATTTAAATTTATTTACATTAATATTATGTCAAGCACACGTAGACGTCAAAATAATAGTAATTTAAACAACAAGCTAAAACAAATCATATGACATTTTCATATTCCCATTTTAATTAAAAAATCTGATTTTATTATTTTTTTAGTGGAAATGACAAATGTCACCTAAACAGAATATTGTGAGTTCATGGTCATTTTGGTCATTTTAAACACTCCCGCGTCAAACCTGGGCCGTCAACTACCTCACTTCCCTCGGTTTCAACTTAACTAAGAAATTTCCGAACTCCTCCCTCTCTCTTTGCCTCCGAATTTCCTTACATTTTCCTTCGTATATAGCTAATTAAACGCGCAATCTCTCTGCTTTCATCCTTAAATCTATATTCTCACTTCAAATTGAACACCTTCCTCACTTAACGACCCACTGTTTCCTAAACCCAGATACAGAAACATTTCGATAGAAAATCCAGTCAAAATGGGCAGTGTCGATTATCCCGCTCCGATCCGTTTCGACGACCCGGACAGCCAGGAAAGTCCGAAATCTTTTGCATTAAGCGGAAAGATCATGCTCAGTGCAGTCATCGTATTGTTTTTCGTGGTTGTTTTAATGGTAGCCCTTCATCTTTATGCAAGATGGTATCTACTCCGTGCAAGACGCCGTCAGCTACTCCGCCGCCGCAGCCGTTTAGCCGAAGCTCGAAGAGTATCCGAATTCGTGTTTTACGTCGACAATAATCCCACAACCGTCATTCTCTCCGATCCGACTAACTGGGGCCTTGATTCCTCGGTTCTCAATTCGCTTCCGGTTTTTGTTTACTCTTCCAAGACCTACTCGGAACCGCTCGATTGTGCCGTCTGTTTATCGGAGTTTGAAGAGAATGATAAGGGCCGGCTTTTGCCCAAATGTAATCACTCTTTTCATATTGAGTGCATCGATATGTGGTTCCGTTCACATTCTACATGTCCTCTTTGTCGAGCCCCAGTCGAACCGGTTACTGAACCGCAGAATTGCGTGTCTGGTTTGGACGAATTGGAAAGAACCGGAAATGAATCGGCCGCGTCGAGCTGTGATTTGTGTCTAGCGTGTCAACACGAGGAAGGAAACACCTCGACGACGTCGTTGGGCTCTCGCCGGAAAACTATGGGTGTCAGAATAGAGGTGCCGTTGAGGAATGGGTTGGAAGAAGAGTTTCCTCTGACTTCACCGGCGCCCGGAGGTGGACAACTCAAATCGCCGGGGAGTGGCTTTTTGGCAATGAAAATGAAGAAAATACTAAGTATGGGTGGGCGGAGAACACCGACAAGTGAGGGTTCTAGAACGCCGTCCGGAGCAGGGACTAGCGGTAGCTCCGAGGAGTTCGATTTAGAAAAGGGCTTGCCGGAATTGTCGCCGAGGTAGGGAAAATAGTAATTAAATGTGTATTTTGGAAGTATTAAGAGTACAAAGGCCAGGGATGCTGTTGTGCGACGGAGGGGTGAAATACGATGAGCCGCCGGTGCAGAATTTTCGAGCCGCCGGTGGAAACGCCAAAGCGTAACCTTGACAAAAGACATTTCTATTTTCATATTGGGAAAAAAATACAATTATAAAAGTTTTTGCGAAGGTGAGTTGGTGTGTACGTGGCATGCACGCGTGAAGATAGACAAACCTGTACACGTTTCAGGGCGGTGGGACTCGATCTTGGACCCGGAAAATGGGGTGACTTGTACAGAATTCGTGGAACTTTCCATCATCTCTTTCTTTTTGTCAAAGTTAAAAAAGGTTATTGTGTAATAGTTTTTTGTGTTTGCATAGGTGTTAGGAAAGGTTAGATGTTTCGGGATCTGATATATATGATCTTATCTTAACCTTTATGGAAAAGACTGTTTTTACGGTTTAAATATGATCTTATCTTTCTTTTTACGGTTTAAATCCGTGACTTTAAAGTCACACAACAATAACATGTTCATCTTCTTTTGGTCAAAAGTTCATATTCCGATTTTGAAGATGTATTTTCTGAATGTATATTCCGTGGAACCTTGTCTTGATGGATGTTTGTCAATTAAATAAGTTGAAACCCGAGTCAGTTAACGTGTTGAGTTACTTTATGCTTTTTAAGGTTTTTTTTTTTAAAAAAAAACTTTTTTTGTGTAATATTTTTGTTGTTTTCGTACGTTGTTAAAATACGTTGTTAAATTACTTTTGAGGGTTAAAATACTTTCCCATTTATCTTCTGAAAAAACAAATCCATGGTTATGGGGATGTCCGATGCCCTAACATTATATAAATGCGTAAAGGTTATAAATCAAGATCTATGTGGCCTCTTAGACATAAGGACCAATAACTCTTAATACGATTGGGTCGGATATAATGACCCAAACTGGTAAACCATAATTAGATCGTTTGATAGTCAACGGTCAACGGTTTAACTCCCGTAGCTCAGCACTCAAAGTACTGCAGTTCAGCAGTACATCACCCAAGCATGGCTGTTCAGCCTCAACGGCACCTCAGCAGGGCATCTTGACACCCTTATAACGTCGAAGAATATGCCAAGATTTGCACCTCGGCACCAACTTCAGCTTCTACACAAATGCCGCACTTCAGACCATTTCAGCTGGGCAAGGCTTAGTCATGCACTTTGGCAAGGGTTGATCTTGCACTTCGGCAAAGTTCAGCTGTGCACTTCGATAAAGGAACCTAGCACGATATTACTTCATGGGACCCTAAAACAGAAGGGCGGTTCAAATATAGTAACTACAGCTGATTATTCTTTCTGAACACGCCAAGGTCACAACAGCCGGTCTACTAGTTACATCAACCAGGCCGGCCTATTAGTCACATAAGTCAGACTACTGATCACATCAGCAGACCTACGGCGCCTTAGGCTTTCTGCCCCAAGCAAACGTCCTATCCACAATCCACTATCAAGGGCTAAAGGCAGGAAAAATGTCTACAAAAACAAGCCAACCAAGACAAAGGAGTGGAGCCGGATTTCAAACATTCATACTAAAGAGCAAATTCATATCCTTTGCTCCTCGGCCCATACTGTGAGAAATTCCTAACTCACCTTTTAAATTATAATCTCAGCGAGATATGGCCCAAACTGACTTGAGCGTCGGAGGGTTTTTCCCGCGGCCAACCCCCCGGGACCTCTGACCTGTGCTTTATTGTGCAGGATATTTTAGAGGTTATTCCAGCTACCATTTCAATCCCAGTTAACCACTTCTCAAGTTAACTGACGGTGCTAATTTGAGGTCGTCTAGACCCTTGGTGAAGATCCGGCTTCATCATTTGGCGCTAGAAAGAGGGCCCCTTAGTCCCTTAATTCAGTAAAAAAGCTCAAACTCAAAACAGCCAACGATTACTTATGACAAAGGGTGGTCGAGAAGGTTTGGCTGAGACATCCAACTCACCACGATGCATGGTTACGCGTTCAGCTGCCCCAGAACAGGTTTCTCGGGTACCTGAATCTCCTATGCCTAATCCTGATCCTGTCCCAGAAGCTTCAAAGGAAGTAAGGGAGAAAGCGATGAAATACGTTGCTGAGAACATGGAAATGTTCGAAGCCATGATACGGTATCTCAAAGGCAAGCAGCCGGAGGTGCAAAATATGGAGGTTGACCCACCTCCTCCTCAGAGAGAAGTATCACAAGGTCACTCTTCTAGACCGCATAAGGGATTTATGGCGGATGCTAGAAGACATAGTTTCAAAACTCCATCCGTGGAATCAGAGCATATGTCCAGACCTCACTTAAATGTGAGGTCCAAGTCATTAAAAAGCGTCCCCAGGGACGAAGAAGTTCTTCGCAGGCCGAGAGCTTATTATGAGGAGCACATGCAAGAGTTTGTGCATGCAGTCCAGGAAAGTCCTTTTTCCTGGGATATAGCAGAATATTTGGCACCGGACAGCTTCAAGGTGCCAAAGATGGACACTTATGATGGGACCACAGACCCAACGGACCATCTTTTCCAGTTTCAAACGGCTATGAGTCTGAAAAACGTCCCAGACCCTTTGCTTTGCAAGACTTTCCCTTTGTATTTAAGGGGAAAGGCCGGGAGATGATTCCAAGAGCTTCCCTCAAAATCTGTGAAGTCTTTCAAACAGCTGGCACAGAAGTTTAAGTCGCAGTTTGTGTCCAGCACCCCGTTTGTGAAGAACTCATCCCATCTAATGACCTTGAGACAAGGTCCAGATGAATCTGTGTTGCAATACATGCAACGTTTCTCAGACGAGTCACTACAGGTCAGTGACAGAAATGAAGGCGTTAAAGCCACGGCCTTCATTAATGGACTTCGAGCTGGTCGCCTCTTCTCCCAACTGGCTGAGGAGGGACCTACGACTCTAAGAGAATGCTTAGAGAAGGCTCACCAGTTCGCCCGAGGAGAGGAAGCAAACATATTAAAGAGAGAAGCCGAGCATGCATCCCGGCAAGAAGGCCGACCCAGTTCGAAAAAGGAAGATCGGCGCCATGAGGGAAAAAACCGTGATCGGCGCAGCGCGTTTTATCGTATAGGCGGTAAGGAGGGCTTACCACTATTGGCTTCACAACAATATATTCTGGCCGTCATGGAAAAAGATGGTCTGAGGACAGAGCCAGAGCCTCTGAACGGGCCTAGGGTAAAAAGGAATCCTAAATACTATTGCCACTGCCATAGAGATATCGGGCATGATACTAAGGATTGCAGGCAGCTGGCTCAGGCTAATAAACGACTTATCGAACAGGGAAATTTAAAACAGTTTTATGACCCTCGATCACGCCTGAACAACCGTCTGGATTTCCACATGGATCCCCAGAAAGACAAATGCCGCCCCGAGTCTCCACCTCGGCACCGCAGAAATGAGGATGATGGAGAACAGGGAAGGCGTGGAGCTGCAGGACAGCCCCAAGTCAATGCTATTATATATACCATCTCTGGAGGTCCACCTCACTCAGGCCAAGGAGCACCCAGTTCCTCGGAAACCTCATCCGATCCACCAGCTAAAAGAGCCAAGATGGCAAGAGAGCTGACTTATGGTCCAGAAGATCCCATTCCTCTAGACTCCAACAACACAGGTTTAGTGATAGAGCTGTGTGTGCACCTTCCTCCAGATAAACTTGTGCAGGTCCAATGCTTTTATGTGGATACCGGCAGCGCTGTTAATATATTGTTTTATCGAGTGTATCAGCAGCTTGGTTTACTCGATTCCTTGATGAAACCAGTTACCTCGTCCTTGTATGGATTCACTGGAGCTGCAGTACGGCCAGCAGGTCTGGTCACGCTCAGCTGCAGTTTTGGCAAACCCCCTGCCTATCGATGCATGTGGATAGACTTTCTGGTTATCAAGGACGTATCCCCATACAACGTCATATTGGGCCGTCCAGCCTTGGTGGCATTAGAGGCCATTGTATCACCCTTGCACGTCAGCATGAAGTTTCCCACTCCAGGGGGAGTGGCTACAATCCAAGGTGATACACAAGTGGCACAGAGTTCCTACGCCATTGCCACTAAGGGGAATGAATCAGTTCAGCAAGTCAGTCTTGATGAACTGATACCTTCAGATGAGGAGCATTTACAGTTGGATGATGCGGTGCAGGATTTCATTCTAGATCCGAGCAGACCTGAAAATGTTATAAAGATTAGGACTTGGATGCCATCTGAACTGCTAACTCAGCTGCAGGATCTGTTGAGAGAATTCGCAATTATCTTCGCATGGACTGCGGAAGATATGCCTGGGATACCTCCACATCTGGCTGAGCATAAACTAAATGTTGATCCTTTAGCAAAGCCAGTAAAACAGAAGAAGCGACATTTCGCACCAGAACGGAATAAAGTCATTGAAGGAGAAGTCAAGGAATTGTTGGCCATAAAATTCATTGTGGAAGTACTTTTTCCGATCTGGTTGGCTAACCCGGCGGTGGTTCCCAAGCAGGACGAGTCTTGGAGAATGTGTATAGATTACACTGATCTCAACAAATCATGTCCAAAAGATTGTTACCCACTCCCAAAAATCGACAGGTTGGTGGATTCAACACTTGGGCATGAAGTCTTTGATTTCTTGGACGCCTTCAAAGGCTATCATCAGATCCTCGTGGCATTAGAAGATCAGGAAAAGACCGCTTTCATAACTGAGTCAGGAACTTACTGTTATGTAACTATGCCATTCGGATTGAAGAACGCAGGGCCCACTTATCAATGTCTGGTAAATTCTTGTTCAGTGAACACATTGGCCGGATAATGGAGGTTTACATCGACGATATGTTAATCAAGACCAGGACTCTTGATCAATATATCAAAAACTTAAAGGAAGTTTTCACTGTACTGAGAGACTCACGCATGAGACTAAACCCAAAAAAGTGCACGTTTGGGGTACGCAATGGGAAGTTCTTGGGATACATGGTTTCCAAAGATGGGGTACAGGCGAACCCTGCTAAAATTGAAGCTATTCAAAACATACACCCCTAGGAACATAAAGGAAGTGCAGAGGTTAACGGGCTGAATTGCTGCACTGAGCAGGTTTTTATCCAAATCTGCTGAGAGGTCCCTTCCTTTCTTCCAGGTCTTGAAAAAGAAGACAGCTTTCCAATGTGATAAACAATGTCGAAAAGCCTTCGACGAGCTGAAGTCCCACTTGGCTGAGGTGCCAATGCTTACTTCACCTCTGCCCGGAGAAGAGCTATATATATACCTCTCGACGTGCAAAGAAGCAGTTAGTGCAGTTCTGCTCAGGCAGCAGGATAATGTACAAAGGCCCATCTATTTCGCCAGTAAAATTTTACATGGGCCTGAAGTAAGATATCCAAATGCCGAGAAAATAGTCTTAGCACTTGTAGTGGCAGCGAGGAAGTTAAGGCCTTACTTGCAAGCTCATCCCATCATAGTGGTCACTGACCAGCCCTTGAAACAAATCTTATCAAGGCCAGACACATCCGGGCGAGCTGCAAAATGAGCTGTGGAGCTTGCAGAGTATGATATCCAATACAAGTCAAGAACTTCCGTCAAAGCCCAGGCATTGGCAGATTTCTTAGCTGAAGGAATATCCGTGGAGGAAGATATTAAGCCAGTGGCTGAATGGACATTATATGTGGATAGGTCTTCCTCCAAAGATGGTTGTGGAGCAGGACTCCTAATCATCAACCCCAACAAAGAAGAATTTGAGTAAGCCTTGCGATTTGATTTTGAATCAACTAACAACGAGGCAGAATACGAGGCCCTCATAGCAGAATTAGGCCTCGCGAGAAAGTTGGAGGCAGAACGAATCATCTCCCGAAGTGATTCGCAGCTGATTTTTTCTCAGGTCAATGGGGATTACGAAGACAAAGAGGAAAATATGAAAAAATATTTGGCTAAAGTGCTGCAGATCGGACAGGCATTTGAGAACTTCAGCATCGAACATATCCCTAGATCTGCCAACAAGAGAGCCGACGCGTTATCTCGGCTAGCATCATCCACTTCAACAACTTTGGGGAAAAAGATAGTTGTGGAGCTGGTAAAGCATCGCGCTTATGATGCAAATGAAGTGCTGCAAGTGGACTATCGCAACACCTGGATGGACAAACTTATTAATTTCTTGCAGCATGGAGTTCAGCCTGCGGATAAGCGTGCAGCTCGGCGCCTTCGTCTGCAGGTAACCAGGTATGCCCTTTTCAACAACCACCTATATAAAAAATCATTTTCGCAGCCTTGGTTAAAATGCGTGACCAATGAGGAGGGAGATTACATCCTTCGAGAGATGCACCAAGGAATATGCGAAAATCATTCTGGTGCCCGGCGTTGGCAAGGAAATATTATCTGGCTGGATACTACTGGCCCACTCTGCAGCAAGATTCAGAGAAATTGGTCAAAAAGTCCAGCATGCCAAGTCAATGCTACTATGACACATTTGCCCAGTCAGGAGCTCACTTCTATTTCAAGTCCTTGGCCATTCGTACAATGGGAGATAGATCTTGTTGGACCTCTACCCTAAGCTCCAGGATCAATCAAATTCTTGGTTGTGGCTATTGATTATTTCATCAAATGGGTGGAAGCAAAACCTTTAGCTACAATAACGGGAAATCAGATCAAGAAATTCTTGTGGAAGAACATCATATGTCGTTTTGGCCTTCCACAAGTTCTTATATCAGATAACGGGAAGCAATTTGCTGATGACCCTGTTAAGAGTTGGTGCACCGAGCTCAAAATTGAATAGCAATTCACTTCGGTAGCGCACCCTCAAGCTAACGGACAGGTTGAGTTAGCCAACAGAACAATCAAGGATTTATTGCAAAAACGTCTATATCAGATCTGAGCAAGCTGGGTAGAGGAGCTCTCAAGTGTATTATGGGCATATCGAACTACTCCCTCTACCTCTACTAAGGAAACACTATTTTACTTAGTGTATGGCACTGAGGCAGTCATCCCAGCCGAAATTGGTTCCAGCTCTACCAGAATAGATTATTACTCTGCTGGAATCAATGACCAAGAGTTACGGTTGAATTTGGATGAGTTAGAAGAGAAAAAGGAGCGGGTCCATGTCCGCATGGCTCAATACAAAAATCTAATTGCGCAATATTACAACTCCCGAGTACGGCCAAGATCCTATCAAGTGGGGGACTTGGTATTGCATAACAATGAAGCAAGCCATGCAGCACCAACTAGGGCTCTCAATCCTAGGTGGGAAGGACCTTATCGAATAGAAGAGGTGCGCTCAAATGGGGCTTACAAGTTACAAACCTTGGAAGGCAAAACCTTACCAAGGACTTGACATTCTACTCATTTAAGGCTTCTACATCAGTGAGAAATTTCACCTCAGCAGGCTTGAATAGTTTTCCCAGAGAAGTCTTTCATGGTTTTCTTTTTCTGGCAGTGCTAGAAGAATGTATACTATTACCATTAGTATTGAAGATTGAATGAAACAATGTTCGTGACAAAGTCGTTTTGCGGTTCATTCGTTTTGCCTAAATGGATTAAGTAACAGGTTTTACTTTATCTAAAAGTCGTTGTCATCAGCGAGTTAAAGTATGGCTTAGCTGCACCTCAGTCAAGCGGCAAATATTTTGTCGAAGCCAAGTGCCGAAGACAAATACTTGCATAACTATTGAAATAGAGCAAAAAAAACTTCGCAGTGCAGAAGAGAAATGTTTGCAAAATATTGACATAGAGCAAGTTGAAGACAAATACTTGCATAATTATTGAAATAGAGCAAACAAAACTTCGCAGTGCAGAAAAGAAATGTTTACAAACTATTGACATAGAGCAAGTTGAAGACAAATACTTGCATAACTATTGAAATAGAGCAAACAAAACTTCGCAGTGCAGAAGAGAAATGTTTGCAAACTATGGACAGAGCAAGATGAAGACAAATACTTGCATAACTATTGAAATAGAGCAAGTGAAGCTTTTGCAAAGTTGAGGACAAATATTTGCGTTCACTATTGAGACAAAGCGAATTAGACTTCACATGCCAAAGACAAAGACAGTTAAAGAAACTGAAACAAGCTGAAGAACAGGAGTTGGGAAAAATTTTTTTTATTAAGTATATGATCTATTACAACTACAAAAAATTACAAGAGAAGAAAATCCTAGACTACTGCCCCTCCTCCTGGCCGGTTTCTCTGAGGTCAATGCCTTCCTGGAATTGTTAAAGGAGCTTTTCAAACACAGCTTCGACCTCAGAATTATGAAGATCAGCAAGTTCAGGATGCTCCTTATCCAGGTCTGGATAGGCTTCTCGGCAAGCGTCAATTGCACAAGTTTGTCCCATTGCCAAAACAGCAGCTTGCATCTTCATCAAATTTTCCTCAAAATATTCAGATTTCCTAAACTCGGCAACTGCAGATTTCTTGATCTCTTCAGCTTGAGACTCAAATTGAGAAATGAGCTCAGCCTTGCTCTTCTTCTCTGCTTTAAGTTGCTGAGCCAGATCATCTGTAATCTTTTTCTCCGCTGCAAGCTGCTGAGCCAGTTCATTTTTAATTTTCTGATCTGCTTCAGACTGACTCTTCAGCTGGGACATTGCTTGTTCAGCACTATGGAGTCCCTTCTGAGAGGACTCCAACTCAGCCTGGGTCTTAGCAGATTCCAGTTCTAAGTCAGAGATCACTCTCTTCTGTTCATCCATCTGTGAATTGACCACTGCCAGCTGAGTGTCAGACTCCTCTTTTCCTTCTCTCATATTGGAGTTCTCAGACCTTAAGGAGTCCAACTCTGATTTCGTTGAGTCTAGTTCTAATCTCAACGATTTCAGCTCAGCATCTATCTCGTCCATTCTGGAGTCATCGGGCCTGGCCGTCTCAGCAAATGCATCATTGGCCCTCTTCAGTTCAGCATTATCCTCAGAGAGCCTTACCACCAATCTGCGCAGCTCCTCAGCTCTGTTCAGCATATCACACTCCTAAGCACGATACTGCAACAACCACCATGATTAGTTCATCATCCAAACAATTTAAGAAAGAGGATTGTGGTGTTCAGTAAACAAAAAACTCACCAAGGACATGTTTCTGTAATAAGTGTCGAAAGCAGTCCTCCAGTCCTGGCTAGCAAAAAGGTCCCCATCCACGGGTAGCACGGGCAAGTCTGCCAATTTCCTTGCCACACCGGGATGGGCAGCAGTGGCTGTGACTCCGAACACCAGATTCCTCCATCCACAGCGAAATTGATGAGAGGGCTCCCCCTCATATGGCATTTTCCCAAAAGGATTTCGGGGAGAGGCCTCTCCTGAAGTGATTTCCACTCCCCCAGTAGGGACATCCTTGGGATATCGGATGATTACCCCTCTTGGAGGAGAGATTGGAGCTGATGGAGCTTGAATGGAGACTGGTGCTGCGGGAATTGGATCAGCCGCTGAGGTAGCCAAGACTGGATCAGAACTGGGTGCTTCAGGAGCTGGAGCATCCTTGGTTGGCGCAGTTGGTGGAGTCACCTTGGCTCGTGGAGCCTTGATGCTAACCTTTGGAGGAGGGGCAATCTTCTTGACACTTTCCCCAACCTTTACCCCGGATTTGGAGGGCAAGGTTGGGGCCCCAGAAGCTTTCTTCTTCGAGGACTGAGCTCAGCCTGAAGAGACTTCTGGGAGGAAGTGGAAGTGCCAGCAGAAGTTTTGGCTGCAATGAAAAACTCAAGTTAGAAACATTGTAATCAAGTAAATCAAATAACATCAACTGCGAAGAAATGTTTCTCCTTTACCTTGTTTCGTGGGAGGAGCAACTGGGGGAGCAGGCAAGGCCTTGGAAGAAGGCTGATCAGAGGAAGAGGTTGGTTCATCCTCTCTCTTCCTCTTCTTGGGAACCATTTTCTTCAAGTTCGAGAGACGCTCAGACACCATGGTTCCTGAAAAACGCAACACCAAACTAGTCAAAAGATGTTCATAACATCAAAAACAGTCAATACATGATTAGAACTATAAACATACCCAAGATTAAGGCCAAGGCAGAGGAGCCCAGAGTTTCATACTGATGGGAGGGCCCCATATGATACGGGTCAGCCGCCTTTACAACTGACCTATCCACCATCTTCCAATCAATGGCCTGAGGAAGACGCAGCAACCTTGAGGCTTCATCACAAAATTTCTCGCTTGACCTCTTGTTGTTTTCAGGGCCAGATCTCCATAGGGTTGTCCCAGGTAGCCCTATGTCCTTGATAAAGAAGAACCTCCCCTTCCAGTTCTTAACAGAGGAGGGGATGTTTATAGCGTGGTTAATTGCTTTATTAGGATGTCTCCTACTAAAGTAATACCAGCTTTCTTTGTGCTTACACACAAACATCCCCCTGAAGACATTCAAATCAAAGTCAGCCTCAGCTGCTCTCAGGTAGAGCAGGTAGCTGGCAATGAATTTCAGACCGTTAGGCATAATTTGTGGAAGTCTGAGTTGGTAAAAGTCAAGAATTTGAAGAAGGGGGCCAGGAACAGGAAGGTCGAACCCTGTCTTGAAGTATTCTTCATAAATTACCTCATACCCGACGGGTGGATCATAGGCAGATTGATGAGGAAAATGCAAAATTGGGGAGAAGATGTCTATGTCAATATTAAACTCATTGCACAGAAGAGGGATATCATCCATCTTTAAAGTGCAGGGTGAAGCCTGCACTAGAGGAGAAGGAGAACCCCTATCAAGAGATGGCAGGGGAACTAAGGCGGAAGATGTGGCAGCAACCGAAGAAGGTCCGCCAGCAGGGCGTAGCCTCCTTAAGGACGGTTGACCCCATCAGAATCAGATTTTTCGTAGAGGGATCGAACCTCACGGTCACCCTCCAGATCCTCTAGGTAAGAGGGAGTATACATGTTTTGGGAATCCGAAGAAGAAGGGGTTGTAACAACGAAAGCCAAGAGTAAGTTGAAGGAATGCTTACATAAGAATGAAGAGTTGGACTGAAAGGAAGATCACCGGAAAAGATGAGGAAAGGCTTCGAAGACGGAGAAGTTGAATAGAGAATGCAAAATAGAAGAAGAAGAAAAGAACGAACTGAGGGAATCGTTCCAATTTATAAGTGAGAAAACGAAAGGTTGTACCTTTTCGTTTGAAATACAAAGAGGCAAAGGTTCACGCATTTCCCTCCCTTGGGGAATGAAACCGCCGAAAAAATAATGATAAGATGTAGAAATTAGCGCTTACATTAAAAGCGGGAGTAACTACGTGGATTAACGGATAACTGCCCAATTAATGTAGACCCGCCACGTCACAGGTTCACTAGAACAAGATTTGTCTGCCTTCGCAGTTCAGCTCAGCCACACAAAATCTGGGGGCAAATGGTAAACCATAACTAGATCGTTTGATAGTCAACGGTCAACGGTTTAACTCCAGTAGCTCAGCACTCAAAGTACTGCAGTTCAGCAGTACATCACCCAAGCATGGCTGTTCAGCCTAAACGGCACCTCAGCAGGGCATCTTGACACCCTTATAACGTCGAAGAATATGCCAAGGTTTGCACCTCGGCACCAACTTCAGCTTCTACACAAATGCCGCACTTCAGACCACTTCAGCTGGGCAAGGCTTAGTCATGCACTTCGGCAAGGGTTGATCTTGCACTTCGGCAAAGTTCAGCTGTGCACTTCGATAAAGGAACCTAGCACGATATTACTTCATGGAACCCTTAAACAGAAGGGCGGTTCAAATATAGTAACTACAGCTGGTTATTCTTTCTAAACACGCCAAGGTCAAAATAGTCGGCCTACTAGTTACATCAACCAGGCTGGCCTATTAGTCACATCAGTCAGACTACTGATCACATTAGCAAACCTAAGGCGCCTTAGGCTTTCTGTCCCAAGCAAACGTCCTATCCACAATCCACTATCAGGGGCTAAAGGCGGAAAAAAGGTCTACAAAAGCAAGCCAACCAAGACAAAGGAGGGGAGCTGGATTTCAAACATTCATACGAAAGAGCAGATTCATATCCTTTGCTCCTCGGCCCATACTGTGAGAAGCTCCTAACTCACCTTTTAAATTATAATCTCAGCGAGATATGGCCCAAACTGACTTGAGCGTCGGAGGGTTTTTCCTGAGGCCAACCCCCCGGGACCTCTGACCTGTGCTTTCTTGTGCAGGATATTTTAGAGGTTATTCCAGCTACCATTTCAATCCCAGTTAACCACTTCTCAAGTTAACTGACGGAGCTAATTTGAGGTCGTCTAGACCCTTGGTGAAGATCCGGCTTCATCACAAACCATTATTGGCATGGATAGTAGCAGTACAGCCATGCTGTGCTTATCCCGGTTTGAACCTGCGACTTTGTAGTTGCAATGACTTTCAATCCGATTACCAACTGAGCTATGTTCTGTAACCGGTTGATCTTTTCTCAACATAGTATTCAATTGATGATGTAGCTAAGGATTTAGATACATCAATTACGGTGTTTATTTTCGTTTGAAGTTTATGTGGTTAGATTGCTGTCAAACAATGGAAATGATTTGAGATTGATTTGCTATGTGAGATTAGAAAATTATGTGTAAAATTTCTATGTGAAATAAATCTTCGATAATAGTGGTGTATTGAGTCGTCAAATTCATGTATTCTGTGCTATTTTGATGATGTCTTACGTTGTATTGCACTGGTACGAAGGACTTGGATGAGTTTAAGTTGTAAGATTATATTGTATAAGTTTGTCAAACAGGTCATATTTCGTGTTTTGCAGGTTTCAGGTATCAAAGTATCAAATCCATATCTTACCCTTTTGCTTCGCGTGTATGGAGGCAGATCCCAAACCTGTACATGTTAGGTCTCATGTTGTGTATCAGGTATGTATCAGGTATACCTACAAAATGGATAAATACAAATATTTCAGGTCGTGTACGGGTCATTTTGTGTATTTTTCAGGTATTTTCAGGTTTCATGTATTTTTCAGGTTCCATGTATTTAAACCGACTACTGTTACAATGTATCATTGAAACAACAATCGATCCAGAACCAAAAGTTCAAGATTAAAAATGTCATAAACCATGAAGTGAAATCATATCTTTTTAGTCAAGTGAATGCTTATAAGGTCCAAAATATAAAAGCGTCTCGAAGTCAAGTCGATAATGTAAATTGTCAAAGAGCATAAGATGAAGAGAATCCATTAGAAATAGGATAAAACAGTTTCTTGAAGTTTCATCCAATCTCTTTATTGCCCAATCTTTCTTCTTGCTCATTCGACAACATCTGGATCGATACTTCTGGTAGATCTTCAACAATTATCTGCATTCTGCGATAGTTACAAATGAAATTATAACACAAAACTACAACAGAAATAGTTTTAACCTATAATCAGCAATCTAATCTACAAAAAGAACACATGATAAGGTGAAGTGCACTGACTTTAATCCTAAGAACGTGGAAAGTCAAGCGACAAAAGAAGGAAGGAGAGAGAGTATCTATGGCGAAGAGGATGAGGACGGTGATGGCAATGGTGTGTTGTTAATGGAAGACCTCTGGAAAAAAAGTATTTCAAATTTCAGAGAATAAAAGTTAAATTATAACGTCAAATCGTCTCCATCTCTACAATGTCTTTTTTTATTTGGAGTGAACGGTACCAAGACCGCTTGCTTGGTGTCTGCCTCTTAAGTGAGAAGTGAGAACTGAGAAGAATGAAGAGTGATTGAAGAGAGGAGAAATACAGAATGATGGGTAGGGGCAGGGGGAATTGCAGAGGTTAAGAAGGAAGTAAATGAGAAATTGGGAATTAAAGATTAAGCTTTTAGGTTTTAGGAGCTTTATTTTTATTTTATAATTTTTACTTTATATTTAAAATATATTTAAAAAAACCAGGTATGGTAGGTATAAATAGGTAACCCGCGGGTGTACCTCGACGCAACCTGCTCTTAGCAAATAAGTTTCAGGTCTTACTCGATTTAAACACAAAAACTCCCAAGTCTATGCACATACCCGCGAGT
Organism: Eustoma russellianum; assembly: GCA_036186865.1. Classification (NCBI taxonomy): domain Eukaryota; kingdom Viridiplantae; phylum Streptophyta; class Magnoliopsida; order Gentianales; family Gentianaceae; genus Eustoma; species Eustoma russellianum. Next base: position 25,815,592 of record AP025065.1, read on the forward strand.
AGCATATTATGTTCGGATCGTGTTTTTGTGTTGTGTCTGAGATTGCCACCCCTAATATTGTAGCCATGGAAAGAAGTGAATTTCGTAAGCATTCAAGAGGTGCCGAATGTTTAGAAACCATGCTAAACCTTCAGTGTTTCAGTTTTTAGGTTCCGAACGCTTGTATGTCTGGCCGAAGCCTAGAATGGTCTGACTGAACGTTTGGTATGCATGTTTTAAGTTTCGATATCAATCGGATGTTTGGTGGAACCCATATGGCAGCTGGCCGAATGTTCAGGGTAGTGTGTGTAAAAATGTTTATGTCACGTGTCAAGTCAAGGTCAAGTTAAATTGTGTCAAGACTTAGAGAAAGGTTATGTTAAGTTGTCCAGCTACGTCAAAAGATTTAAAGTCAGTTGTCATTAACCATGATACACTTACTTGAGAGAGTATGTGATGCATATGACGGTTGTTTGAGATACTCGAGTAGCAATTGAGTAAGTAATAATTAAAGTCAAGGTTAAAACATGTAATGTGTTACTGATTGTAGTATGTAGTACTTGAGAGAGTATGAAATCTCTACGACGATGTCCGAAACACCGGGGTGATGTCAAATATTATTAACTAAAAGAAACAATGAAATCAAGGTAGCAATGAAATTAAGGTGTCAAGATAATCAAGTAATCAAAGTATCAAAGAAGTTAAGTCATCAAGGAAACAAGGTATCAAGGAATCAAAGAATCAAGGTAAGAAATAACAAGGTAAAAAGCAGCAAAAAGAAAGAAGAAGAACACAAGTAAAGAAGAATTAACCCAAGAAGTCAAGGTCAAGGTAGATGATTCGAGGTCAAGATAGTTGAGTCTAGCATCAATATATGCTAGTCTAAAGTCAAGGATGAAGTTGAAAGAGAATCCATTTGCATTGGCGTAAGAATGAGTTTTCAGATGATTGAGAAGATGGCACGTATGTATGTATGTATGTATGTGTCTGTGCGTATGCATATTTGTATATGCATATGTATGTATATATCTATACATGTGTGTGGTCAGACGTAAATAGATGTCGTGATCAATAGATCTAATTTTTGTATTGAGCGCGCTGATAGCTCATCTTTTACTATTTCATTGTGCAATTTTGTTATGAAAGAACAAACAACGCTCAGGATGAGATTTGTTGTATTATATATATAATGTATCAATTATTTTTACTTATAAATGAAAGTACATGCGTTTGTTTTACATCAAGATAAAGTAAAATATCTATAAAAATGAATAGAAGCGAAGCAGAGTTTGAGGTTAAGGATCGAGATAGTAGACTCGGTCACCGACTGACGAGCCAAAATTAATCTGCTCAGATAAGACAAAAATCATCCGTCAGTCAAACAGTCAACGTAGTTCAGGATCAGCTACTTGACTGGATAGCCTCGTCCAGATGGCTTCAGCCTCGGCAATATCATCAATGGTTAAGGCAAACTCATCAAACAAGCATAACTCTTGATCAGCTCGGCCACAGACCTGAAGCAGGACGGCTTGGCCACCTTTATATATAAATGAAATGCAGACAAACAGTTCTAGCTACTCAGCTCAGCTATATCTTTTACTAAATTGCCCATGAAGCACTTCAGCTCGGCATATTGCACCTCGGCTCAACACTGCATTAGTCAAAGAAACCGCTTCTGGTCAACCTCAGCAAGTGAATACTTAAATATCAAATCAACAGCGCATTTCTAAAGGAAGCATATTCAGCTCGGCCTCGGAACAGCCTTGGCCTTAGCTTCTTATTGGCTTCGAGTTCTAGCCTCGGCCTTGCTCTCATAAAGGCTGTTGCTCAGAGTATCTTGGATAAGATCGGAGAAGATATTATCAATTGCTGTCTGGGACTTACCAAGACAATTCTGCAAAGTACTTTTCAGGTGTCAAGCATCGATTGGCTAAGTACAAAGTCATCATTGTTGGCCGACCTACATGTTATAGAGTCAGCCACTGACGCAGCTGCAGTCACAAGCACTTGTCCCATCAGAATGCGCACCTGCAGTAGGCAAGATAGCCATTTCAGACACGCAACGATCCCATCATCGGGCAGAGGGACATACCTCATCACCTTTGTGCATAAAAGAGTCTCTTATCAGACGAAGATGGGGGAGTCCAATTCAATTTTCAAAACCAACTACAACTTTCGGAGCCTTCTTCTCTAAGGAAAGAACTCTATACTTTGAAATGAGGAAGATCTTTCAGTGAGAGAGCTTCCACAACACCACCTCAGCTAACATCTAGACAGCCTTATTCTCAGAGAAATCTTGAACCGGTTTTATCCTAAACCTTTATTCCAGCATAAATTGCCTACTAAAATACCCATAACTGACTTGAGAGTCGGAGTGCCCTGGGCCTCTAACGTTTCTCTTCCTTCTCAGGTTCAATTGACGGACTTAGACGGAGAGCTAACGACATACTACAAGGATCACCTCTGATCCACACGTTGAGCTTTTTTGGACTCATTATTTGGCGCTCGAGGAAGGGCCTTTACCTCTGTATTCCTTAAAAACAACCTTTCAAGGGGTTTCTTGGCAACTATCCTACAAATCCATCGTTTGGAAAATGGATAAAAAAGATAGGAAAGGGTCCAAGCGACCTATGACCCCCAGAAGTCATCAAAGGTCTCAACCGGAACAGGGTTCCCAGGGACCAGCAGAATCTTCAACTTCCACTGCTGCCTTCACCTATGAGGAACATATACAGGCCATTTGCTATGTGGCTCCGAATCCTAGTATATTCCAGGCTGTGGTGAAAGAGATGAAGGGAAAAGCCCCCGTGGCGGGACCCAGTGGGTTCCATCCAAGTAATTCTCCTCCGCAAAAGAACTTCTGGAATACTCTCCAACTCGGCCGGAGTATTATCTTGGGCTTCAAAGTGGATTCATTGCCAAAGCTAAACGTTCAGGACAAAGGTCTAGCCACCAGCACTTGAAATGCACACAGAAAGCGCTATTGCCACTTGGACGTGGCAGAGAAGTTGACAATAAAGGCATAGCCCAACCACAAGAAAGACGCTCTGCCAAGATTCGGTTGGGAGGCAGAGGAAAAGAAATAAATTCTCTTTTGGCCTCAAAGGCTCGTGTTCTCTCCTACATGAGGAAGAAGAATCTAGCAAGAGATCCTCAGCCCCTAACATGACCTATCCACAAAAGGAATCATCAATTATACGCCTTTATCATCATGATATTGAGCATGATACAGAGGACTACATGCAGCTTGCTCATGGGATTTGGCGTCTAATCGAGCTCTGCCACCGACAACGGTTCTACAATCCGAGGTCGAGGCTGCACAATAGGATGGACTTTGGCCAGTCTCCTCAAGATGAAAGTTGCCCACCTGGACATCAGCACAGGTTGCCAAAAGAAGAGGATTCAGATTCGGATGGGCAGAGATTGCGGGTTTCTGACAGGATACAACTGGCCTAAAAGTAGAAGCCCACAAAGAATTCTGATTCACTTTTTCAGCTTGTACTCAGAATCCCCATGTACATAAGCATACTTTAAATAAATTGTTTTCAAATTTGCTATTTGCAAAAAAGTTGTCCAGATATTGAGCAGTGCTTTTTCTCGACAAATGGGACTTAAATTCTCCATCATCTTAACCAAGTTCTTTAACCGGCTCAGCTCGACACTTTCGTCTGCTCGGCAATATGTTTGTCCAGAAGACCTTTTTCTTCATTGAATATGAAGAACTCTACCTGGGTAATAAGGCAAAGACATTCCTTCTACACAAATATCTGGCCCAGATCAGTTCGGCCTTATGATATCAGTACATCAATCATCATACTAGGGTCAGCTCGGCCTGACACTCTCAGACATTTAGCTTGGGTTGGGGGCAGAATGATTATTCCTTCACCTTATGGTTCATACAGAGGGATTCATCCAGATTGTAAGAAAGGTTTTGTGCCTACCTGACGTTCACTTTATGAGTCGTAACAGAATTGGAGCCCGACAGGATTCGTGCTTAGCCGATCTTTGCCTTATGGCTCATAAAGGAATTCGGGACACAAGCTTTTCCATCTCACTGACTTCTCGCTTATGGCTCATCAGATCAAGAAAGTGATATACTATCTTTCCAACCATGGAAAAGGTTCACCTCGGCCTTAAGGCTGTCAGGGATTCACTCCGGCGTGCATGTCCGCCCTGCGGTGGGCCTCGGTCTTACGGTTTTTCAGGGGTTTACCTTGATTCCCTCCAGGCCTCTGCCTTATGGCTTAAAAAGGCCTCGGCTTAGACAAAATGCCCTCCCATGATGAGGGCTCAATTATTTGCTATCCGCATAATGATCTTAAAAGAACCCCGAGTGTGAAATGTCTCACACCTCAGTTCAAAATGACCTAAAAGGTTTATTCAGCTTTATAAAATGACTCATCAGTCAATGCCTTGAAGATTCCAAGACACATTCGGTAAGACAGATCCTGGAGTCCAGATTGGTCCTATAAAAGTTGTTTAGTTCAAAGAATTGCTGAATAAGCAAGTAGAGCTGGACACAATTATTACACAGAATTATCTCGGCGGCTACAAGGGAAACCTGGGCCGTATAATCTTATCTCAGCCGCTACAAGGGAAACCTGGGCCGCATAATCTTATCTTGGCCGCTACAAGGGAAACCTAAGCCGTATAATCTTATCTCGGCCACTACAAGGGAAACCTAGGCCGCATAATCTTATCTCGGCCGCAACAAGAGAAACCTGTGCTGTATAATCTTATCTCAGCCGCTACAAGGGAAACCTTGGCCGTATAATATTATCTCGGCCGCTACAAGAGAAACCTAGGCCGTATAATTTTAACTCATCCTATGTGCCTCGGCTCGGCCTGATTAAAAAAGGACACTTGGCTCTAAAACTTGCAAGTTGAAAAGGGCACAAGTTGCTGCTCAGGCTCGAAAGCCAAAACAAAGAAAGACGATTTGCCAGATCTGGCAGTGATTAAAGACTTAGAAAGTTCTGAGCAACTATTTCAAAGCATCATTTAACTGGCATCTCAGCAAGGCTGAGGCCTAGAAGGACCGGTATAAAAGCCTTGAAAGAATCAAGGTCAAGTACTTACTTTACGAAGAGGTTCTTCTTTAATCAGAAGCTGAAGACAAACTTGTTAATTGGTATCCTTGGCAGAGCTGAGGTCAATTACATGTAAATATCTTGAAGAACGGATTGCTGAATATCCAGACAAAGCTGGATTGGCCTTATGGCAATTGCAAACTTAGAAATATTCTGAGTAGCTATTTCAAAGCATTACGAAGAATGATCTCGACTACAACAGATCATGTATAATAGCTCAGCTCAAAGGCAGACCTTATTCTTAATTCTCAGCTCGACAGAATAATAGCTTTATTATAAAGGCTTAGAGTTTTCTAACTTAGTTTATTTCCATTAACTGCGAAGTTGAGATTATCAAGTGCAAAGCCGGCATCCGATCTCGGCAAAAAAATTTGAAAATTAACTTGGCAAAAATTCTGAAGTAAAAAAGCAGAACAAAAGGAAGAGCTACAAGTTGCAAAATACTTAGAAAATTTTTCATTCATAAAGGTTTTCAAAGTATAGTGTACAAGTGATGCCTGCTCAGCCCTATTACAAAAAAAAATCCTAAATCTAATCCTCGGCTTCTCTCAAGTTGGTTCCATCCATAAACTGTTTAAATTGAGTGTTGAACTCCTGGGCAGCTGTTGAACTATAAAGCTCAGTTAGCCGAGGATCTTCCTTGTTCAGTTCAGGGTAAACTTCCGAGCAGACATCAATGATTTTGGTTTGTCCCACCTCCATGGACGTGCTCTGCAATAAGAGCATGTTCTCTTCAAACAATTGAGATCTTCTGAAATCAGCAAGTGCTTTAGCTTCAGCCTCGGCCAATTGCTGACGCGGATGGGCTAACTGTTCTTCTAAAGTCTCTCTCTGCAGCAGCAGCTCGGCTTTATCCTTGTTGAGGGTTTTGTTTTCAGCCAAATCTTGGGTGGAAGCAAACTCCAAGTTGGTCACTTTATGTTCCAATTCATCCACTTTGGAGTTGAAAGTGACCAACTTCATATCGACCTCTTCAGTCCTTTGTTTGAGATTGGAGACCTCAGCCTTCAGACCGTCGATTTCCTGGGCCTGCCCGTCTCTCAACTGGTTGGCTTTATCAAGTTCCCTTGACTTAGCCTGGAGAGCTTCATGGAATTTCTCTCCTCGGGCCAGGACCTCCAACTCTTGGGCTCGGATCTGCCAGAGCAACAAAGTTAGAAAATGACTAAGTGTTATCATAAACAAACACTTAGAAACATTTTACTCACCAAGGCGATGTTGGAGTGGAAGACCTCTTTCAGATTCTCCCAAGGAGCAGCTCTAAACTTTTGCTGGTCCAGAGACAAAACCGTCACTTTATTCAGCCGTCTGGCTGTGGCCGAGTCCACAACAGAATCGTTATCAAAAAACCCAATAAGGGTTGGTTCTGGTACCCCAGCTGGCTGATGTAGGATCTCCTCAGCTGGTTGAGGTGGAGTCACTTCTGATGGCATAGAAGGACCTGCATCTCGACCACTGGATGAACCTTCGCCTCGGTGCCTCTTTCTTCAGCAAATGCTTGAGCCCTCACCAACAGCCGCCAACGGTTCAGGTTCAGCTGAGGCCTGAGGTTGAGAGAAGGTCTCAGCCTCATCATCTTGAATTTCAACTATTGGCAAAGCTGTAGAAAATATATCAGACAAGTTGAATTTAAATCTTAACATTACAAAAATGGAAGTTAAGAAAACTCAAATACCTGGCACTGGCTCTTCTTGCATGGGCTCGGCCATGGGATTAGCTGGGGGCAAGGCTGAGACAGAGGCCCCCCAGTAGAAGCAAGTGCTGAGACTTGTCTGGCTTGACGAGTTCTTTTTCTTGCAGCCACCTCGTCCATTCTGCTGGCGTAATCATCATTGCCAGAAGCTATTGAGACTGCATCAAGAATGAAACAGTTATCAACTGAAAGTTGGAGAAACACAAAAAATAAGGTATACCAAGACCAACCTCTGACTATGATCAGGTTTTCGGGAGAAAGTAGCTGATAGTTCTGTCCTACAGCTAAATGGCTCAGGTCAGCCACCTCCAAAATGGTGGAGTCCACCTTCTGCTAGTTTATTACAATGGGCAGACTTCAAAGTCTGGCTGCTTCGTCGTAGTGCTCTGAGCTCGGCCTCAAGTTGTCCGCCTTGCCAGATTTCTAGATATTCCACTTCGGCGGCTCATCCTTTTTGACATAGAAAAATCTACCTTTCCAGTTTTTAGCAAAGGTAGTAATGTTGATAGCAAGGTTGAACTCGCTATTGGGAACTCGTTTGCTAAAATAATACCAGCTTTCCGAGACCCGGCAAGAAAAAAGAGCCCTAAATACGTTTATATGGAAAAGAGACTCATTTATTCTAAGAAAAAGAAGAAAGCAGAGAATGAGTTTCAGACTGTTTGACTTTATTTGGGGAAGACGAAGATTATAAGAACGAAGAATACGGACCAAGGGTTCAGGAATTGGAAGATTGAGCCCCGACTTGAAATATTATTCGTAGACCGCTTCATAATCCTTTGGAGGATCATAAGCTGTCTGACCCAGCAGAGGCAGAATAGGGCCGAACTGGTCTATGTCAACTCTATATCTCTTGCAGATCCGGTTCAGCTTGGCCTCGGATAAAGTATAGTGGGATTCTTGGACAAAAACTGAGGGCAGACCCCTATCAAGTATCCCCATAAACAGAGATGGGGCCATCTGCAGGGCTGGAGGATTTACAGATGCCGGAGCAAGAGCAAACTCTACTCGCTCCAATGAGGAGTCAACCACGGTGATGGCTCTGCTGGACTGAGCAAGGCCACCGATGGTCCTGCGCAATCTCACTATCGGACGGTCATCAGAGACCGTCCTACCAGACGGAGATGGAGAATTTGAGCTTCCTCCACCACACCGGCATAAGAAGCACCCTCGGAGATATTTTGAGAATCACGGAAAGGAGAAGCAGACATGATGAAGAACGAAAAGGAAAAATTACAGTGAAGATAGGCTGAAAAATGGAGGAAAGATGGCCGGAGGAAGAAAAAATCGCCGGTGAGAACTAAGAAGATAAACGCTGGAGAAGAAGACGAAAGCAAAAGAAGTGAATTGTTCTTCTGTGATCTCTATTTATAGCCCCAGATCGGCCATCCCAAGCGACACCTCGAAGGTTTCGTCCTCGATACCTTCAACTGCCGGGTCTGAAAAGGTGCGTCACTCACGCTTTGTACTCTGCGCAAACAGTAAATGCGCAGTACGACCCAATTAGATGCAGACACGTCTTTACTTGACAGATAGCACATTAAAAGCTCTGAATCGATTAGCCTGCCCTTTTTGGTCAGCTCGGCCAGACTAATCAGGGGGCAAAGCGATGAGCTGAAATTAATCCGTCAGATAAGACAAAAATCATCTGTCAGTCAAACAGTCAACGTAGTTCAGGATCAGCTACTTGACTGGATAGGCTCGGCCAATATCATCAATGGTTAAGGAAAACTCATCAAACAAACATAACTCTTGATCATCTCAGCCCAGACATGAAGCAGGTCGGCTTGGCCAACCTTATATATAAATGAAGTGCAGACAGACAGTTCTAGCTACTCAGCTCCACTATATCTTTTACTAAATTGCCCATGAAGCACCTTAGCTCGGCATAGTGCACCTCAATTCAGCACTGCATTAGTCAAGGCAACCGCATCTGGTCAACCTCAGCAAGTGAATACTTAAATATCAAATCAACAGCGCAGTTCTAAAGGAAGCATATTCAGCTCGGCCTCAGAATAGCCTTGGCCTCAGCTTCTTATTGGCTTCGAGCTCTAGCCTCGGCCTTGCTCTCATAAAGGCTGTTGCTCAGAGTAGCTTGGATAGGATCGGAGAAGATATTATCAATTGCCACCTAAGACCCACCAAGACAATTCTGCAAAGTACTTTCCAGGTGTCAAGCATCGTTTGGCTAAGTACAAAGTCATCATTGTTGGCCTACGTACATGTCATAGAGTCAGCCACTGACGCAGCTGCAGTCACAAGCACTTGTCCTATCAGACTACGTACCTGCAATAGACAAGATAGCCATTTCAAATACACAACGATCCCATCATCGGGGAGAGGGACATACCTCATCACCTTTGTGCATAAAAGAGCCTCTTATCAGACGAAGATGGGGGAGCCCAATTCAATTTTCAAAACCAACTACAACTTTCGGAGCCTTCTTCTCTAAGGAAAGAACTCCATACTTTGAAATGAGGAAGATCTTTCAGTGAGAGAGCTTCCACAACACCATCTCGGCTAATATCTAGACAGCCTTATTCTCAGAGAGATCTTGAACCAGTTTTATCCTAAACCTTTATTCCAGCATAAATTGCCTATTAAAATACCCATAACTGACTTGAGCGTCAGAGGGTTTTCCCAGGACAACACCCTGGGCCTCTAACGTTTATCTTCCTTCTCAGGTTCGATTGATGGACTTAGATGGAGAGCTAACGACATACTACAAGGATCACTTCTGATCCACCCTGTAAGCATTTTCGGACTCATCACCGACAGAGGGGAAAAAAAGAAAATTCAGCAAAGTTTCACAAAAGACAAACAATCACAAATTGGGATCGAATTGTGACAATTCATTATTTTTCTTATTCACTAAAAAATTTAGACCGTTCGGAAGTTTGCGGAGATTTATGTATATGGGTTTAACTTCCTTTTGCAAGAATACTGAAGAGAGAATCCCGTTTCGAAAAACATATGGAAAGCGAAAGCAAAAAAAAATAAAGAGGGCCCTCCGTTATTGATTACTTGATCTGGGTTGTAATTTGCACGCGGACACTTGTAAGAAGAATTGAAAGAAAGGAACCCTATGATTGTACTTTTTCGCACATAAATACTATGCTACTTGATAATCACTTATAACCTTTCTTATCCCACTTAAAAATTCACTTCCGTGTAACTAATACTCTTAATCTAACATTACATGCCTAAAAACCCTACTTAACTTTGAAAGACTTGGTAGTGCCTATGTTGGATAGTGGTGATGGTTTGGTTGTGCCAATGTTGGATAGTGGTGATGGGTGCAACATGTCGGGCAGAGAGACTTGATGCATACTATAACCCTATTTTGTCCATCAGTTTTTTGATGAAAGGTATATAGTGTGAGCTCTGCAGCTTGCGGCCTGCTACAGGTATGCCCAAATATCTAAAAGACATGGTTCCTTCCGAGAACCCTGTGCTAACCTGCAACCAGCTGGTTGCGCCACCAATGTTTGCATGGAAGAACTGAGATTTTGGCTGGTTGGCTCTGAGCCCAGAACAGTCACCGAAGTTAGACAGCGTATGCATAATTTTCTTTAGTGAGCTGACATCCCCTCTGGAGAATAGGATAAGATCATCCGCAAAGCAGATCTGAGTTATTTTCTGCTCAGCACAGCCAGAATGGTAATGGATCTCCTTATCATGAAGTAGTCCACGAAGTAGTCTTGATACATATTCCGTATCAATTACAAATAGAAAGGGGGAGATATGGTCCCCTATCTCAAGCCACATTTGCTCTGAAAGAACCCATAAGGCCTGCCGCTAATAGAAACAGAGTAGCTGGTAGTGCTCACGCACTCAATGATCTAGCCTGTGAAGATAGAGGAAAATCCTAGTCCGAGAAGCATTTCCTTGAGGAAGGACCAACTGATAGAATCAAAAGCATTTCTGATGTCCATCTCAAGCATGCATTTTGGGGTTTTTCTTTTCTCCCGTAGTCTCTGATCAGCTCTTGAACTAAGAAGACATTTTCCATCATTGATCTGTCTTTGAGGAAACTAGCCTGAACAGGATCCATGAGGGGGCCATGACTAACGTCATTTGCATTGCAAGAATCTTAGAGATTATCTTGTAGATCATGTTGCATTACGAGATAGGTCGATAGTCCTCAACTTTAATGACATGAGCAGCCTTGGAGACCAGCGCAATTGTAGCGTGATTACCCTGTTTAAGCAATAGATCATTCCTGAAGAATTCCTGCACTGCAGTAATCAGGTCAGTCCCTACTATCTCGCAGGCTTTGATGAAGAAATGAGAAGAATAGCCATCAGGTCCAAGCGATTTGTCCTTCACAATGGAGTGCAGAGCTGCTTTGATCTCGTCTTTCTGTACTAGGGTTGTAAGTGAGTCAGCTTGCTGCGCAGATAGCCTCGGACCATCATTCAGGACTTTGTGTTCTGATGGGCTGGACTGGTTAAGCTGAGTCATGCAGGTCCGTATAGTAGGATACAAACTGCTGAGCAGCCTGCTCGATAGATGAAGACATAATGTAATCGCCGATCTGAACTACAGTAATATTGTTCCTTGCCTTGTTTCTTTTAATTATGGCGTGGAAGAATTTTGTATTCCTGTCACTCGAAATTAAATAGTTACCTTTGGCGAGCTGAACAAAGAATTTCCTTTCAGCATCCAAAAGATTGAAAGCCAAGTGCCTTTGTTTCTGCAGTTTGTCCTTCCAGTCAGTTGTGCCCCATTGTCATTCTGGTATTCCTGCATGTGCTCAAGCACTTCCACCGACTGGACAGCTCTGCTTGAGATGTGTAAGATAGATTTCTTGTTCAGCTCCCTGAGAGAGCCTTTCAAGGCTTTTAGCTTCTTGCATATCTGAAACATGGTAGAGCCGTGGATCTGTTGACTCCGCTGTGAGCTGACCAAAGGCAGAAATTCCTCGTAATCAGCCCACATGCTGAAAAATTTGAAGGAGCTTCTGACTACTGGCCTAGAGCTGTTAAGGCTGAGCTCAGCAGGTGAATGATCAGAAAGGCATCCAGCAGGGTAAAAATATACATTTGCCATGGAGTTTGTCTCTATGAAGTCGTTGTTGGACATAACTCTGTCTAGTCGAGATTTAACAGAGCTGTTATTCCATGTGTGGAAGCAGCCAAACGAGCTGAGCTCCATTAAACCGCTCTGAAGGAAGCAGCTGAGCTGGTCCTGAAGCTCATAGTTTGTTGCTGATCTGCCTCCTATTCTCTCTTCTTCACTTAAAATGCAGTTGAAATCACCTAGGACAATCCAATGTTCATTCTGTGCTTGGCTCTGGTTGATAATAGAGTTCCAGAGTGGCTTCTATCAACAAGCGTGTTGAAGCCATAGAAAAATATGACTTGCAAGCTCAGTCCGGCCACCAAAGATGTGATTCTACAGTGCATAGCTTGAGGATCAGTTAAGAGGACCTAAACAGCAAACGAGGACAGATTCCAGCATACCAAAATTCGCTTGCCCGCATGAGAGTTAAAATTATTCACAAACTCCCATCTTGCAAACTTTTGTTTAAGGGACATATACATCTTGTTGTTCAATTTAGTTTCTAATAATCCGATGATATCTATTTTGTGTTTTCTAATAAAATTATAGACATCGTTCTGTTTCAGGGCCCTATTGCTTCCCCTAATATTACTAAAACTTATCATCATTAGCAGTTGGTCGTACCTTGGCCTTGCCTTGAGGTGCCTTGAGCTTTTTCCTCAGTGCAAGCGCCTTTGATTTCGGCACCACCTCGTTGAATTCGTCATGGAGTAGAGACTTGATTCTCTCCACATGGTGTTCTACGTAAACACTATATTGTTGGCGCTGACCTAACTCATCTGGGTTGGTTTCAGCTAAGCCAATTGTGCCCTCCATTATTTGGTCCGAAACTGTTTGGGACTCAGGACACATAAGTGTGGGTAACTGGGCTGAGGTGAAGGGCCATGCTGAGTTGATGGTGGCAGGCCGAGCTGAGCTAGAGGACGGCTGAGCTGTTTCTAGTAAGCCCTTAACTGAAACTGGGCCAGTGTGTTGCTGGGCCGAGCTGAACTGTTTGGGCTCAGTTGAGCTAGGTCCATGCCTAGAGGCGCGGATGAGTAGGCGTGGTAGTTGCCGAGCTGAGCTGGTTTGTGTGCAGCTTGGCCTTGGTAGGATTAGTTGGCTTCTTAGGGCCAGCTTGTTTATGAGAGTCTATAATGTGGCCGAGCTGCCTGCAGTATCTGTAGAACATGAACATCCTCTCGTATTCAACCTTCGGTACTATTGTGGTGCCATTTGAGAGCACCAACTCCACTGAGGTCAGTAATTCTTTGCTACGATCAATTTCAACTAGGGCACAAGCTTAGTTCCAAGTGCTTCTATTGGTAGTCAGCTGGTAAGCATATAGTGGTGTGCCGAGCTTGAGAACATATGCCCGAGAGAACCTAATCTACCAAGAGCATCACAGGAAGGTTGGGAAACTTCATGCAAACTAGGACCTGTGCCATTTTCGTACCTCCAAATGCGAAGAATTTGGGCATTTTCTTGAGGACGAGGGATCTGCTATATATGAAATATGGGCCAGCGCAGAGTACCTCTTCCATCTCTTTGGCATATTCAAACTTGAAGATTATCCATCCAGACGCGAGAAATTCCACTTTACGTTTGACCTTCCATGTTTTGGAAAAGTTGTGTACAACATGCCGTCCTGGAAATTTGCCGACAAAACAGCCAACGAGGAAGTGATTTATTTCCTTATCATTTTGGAGCTCGTCTATGTTGATGTGTACCTTGCCTGGGGTACACACTTCTACCTTCTTGAGCCTAAGTCCATGCTTAGGTGTTCTGTTGTTCGCAAAGAGAGTGTTTCAAGCTCTGCCTGGCAATGGCTGAGTGGCGGGCTGAGCTACTGCATGGCTTGGGTTTTGGGGAGGAGGTGTGATGGTTTGAATTTTGTAGAGGTTGTTTGTAGCAGGAGGCTTATTGGCGTTGACAGTACCAGATGTCACTTTATTATTGTGAGTGAGGAGGGAGGTAATGGAGAGGTCACGTAATGGGAGCGGATTGGATGTTGACTGTCTCGTGTTGTCACATCAGGCAGAGTTTTGCCCGTTGGACAATTTTTTTGTTGGTTCTCTCTTTCTTCAACCTATTTATCCAAGTTATTCAAGGTCGAAGGGCGAGTTGCAACCTCTTCCAGTTCATTCAATGTAACAATTACTGTCTTGATGTGCAACTGATGTAGGGTTTTTACCTGTAGTGGCTCTGACATCTTCCTTGGCCTTCATAGCTGAGCCTTCATCATCAGAACTGTCATGAAAAGAGAATGAGTCATTATCTTTAGAGCTTGAGTTGTTCTTGTAGAATCCAGGATCGTTGGTCTTTCTGGCTTCACAAGAGCTCTGACCTTGGCCTTCTCTATCTGAGGCCTCTTGGTCAGAGCATCTCTGTCGTTTCCTGTCTGCAGGCCTTAGGGACATGCAGCTCACACTGGAGCTCGATGCTGAGTTCGCATTTCTTTTTGAAGCAAGCTTCAGCTTGAGCGATGATTTTGCTGCTTTGGTTCTGGGCATGTTGGATAGTTTAAGTACAGAACAGGCTACGAGGGCGAGGAGAAGAGAAAATGGTTAAGGAACAGTGAAGAATTCGGCGATGAACAGAGGATAGCCAGAATGGAGTGGTTCCTTTCTAGAGAGAAGGCATAGTTTCTCTCTCTATACGTCATTTTTTTTGGCACACAATCCTTGCACCTAGGTGTAGGGTGGTTGTATTGTATTAATTTGCCTGGTTGAGAACCCTTTGGCTCCTCCTGGATTCGATCTTGTACCCGCAACTAACTACGTAGGAACATGCTATAGCTTGAAGTGGGAAGAGTCCCATAAGTGAAAGCGTGTCTCTATTTCTGTTTTATGCTCAAAGCATCCAATGGTTGATTGGATAAATCTAAAATTTAGAGATTTGACGGTTTGCTTCATATCTTGAGAATAAAATTTTAAGTTCATAATGAAATTTCTAAGGTCTTAAAATGTAAAGCATGTTTTGCATTTACAGTTGTGTCATCTATGCAGGTACATATCAAGACATATGTTTCACTGGAATCAAACTCTATTATTTGGGATGGATGTATTTTTTGCATGCCTCTCACCCTTCTTACACCATAGCGATAGTTTTTGCTGTCGTTGGGATATACTGTATATGTGTTGCTGTTGTAGTGGTAGTAAATAACACTAGTAGATAGCGCATGCAAGTTTCTTTCATTTGGTAGATATTATAATTATTTATATATTTGTCTATATGTAAGGTTAAGACAAGTTATTTTTATGGTTTTGCGATGGTACATTTATGTACATGAATATTTCTTGTCTTAGTCTCTTATACACTCGACAAGTTTATGAGATTTGTTATTAATTTATATGTTTCTTCGGGGAAACTAAAATGGATTTTTGTGAAAAACTTGGAAATTATTTAGGATGACTTCCTAAAGGTTTGATTTTAGCACGCACATTCATTTTATATAAGTGTTATTTGTCGGACTTGTTTACCCAGGTTGTTAGTTATAAAATAAATTTCAGGAATAATTCAGAAGTCTAAATTATGTTGGATAACACTTGGTTTATTTCAAATATGATTTTAGAATCAATTAGTTGGTATTAGCCATTTGTATGAAAAAATAATGAGAAAAATATAGGATAATAAAATATTTATTGATTGAAAATTTTATAAATAATATACAAGCGTAAGATCAACAAAATATACTAACATGTTAACTTGAATACGATTTATTATATGCTTATGCATTTGTATAAGTTAGTAGTAAAATGTAAGCTAAAAGTTAATCTTGTTGAAATTTCACGATATCTAATTCATCATGGCAAATCAAAATACGCTTGAAGAGTTCTAAATATTACATTTTGAGCCTTGCAAGATGTAAATGGTTATATGAATTTCAAAATCTATGTTTCTAAAACATGAAAAGCAATAAATTAAAGTTATTTGGTCACAAAAGTAGTTTTTATTTTATTTTATTTTATTTTTTTTACGAATCTATGCAATCATAAGAAGTATTTTTGAGTATATTTCAAAATGACATAGACCGTATAGTCTATATCCATTATTAAAAGCCTTTGAGTAAAATAACACCACAATTGTGCTATACCCAATGATGATTATATGTAAAATTTTATCATCACATTTTTAATTCTATGAGATGTATGAAATTTACAAGTAGTGTTGTTTTATGATTAATGTAGATGTAAATTTATAACTAAATTTCGGGGTACTATCTATCATATTTGTTTTGAAAGTAAAAATTGTTTATATGCTGATGTATAATTAGTTCAATGATAAGATGGTTGTTAGCCTATTGTTTCTAATTGGTTAATAATGTTTGTCTTAGGAGTATGATAGACATTCTTAATTTTATCAAGATTTGTTTATGGAAACTGTACAGAGATTATGAGTTGATGGTTTGATTGATAAAAACAAAACTTAATGTTTTCAAGCTTCTTTTTAGTTAGTTTTTATAAATTAGTTGGATGTTTTACTAAGTGATAATCATTGATAGGAATCTCAAAAAGACAAAGATTTGATAAATGTGATAGCACTTGAATATGATACAACGTTATAAAATGCTTATGACTTTTTTGGGATAAGAAGTGTAAGGCCTGTGAGAGTGGCACTGTTAAAAACAACTAAGTAAAAAGTTTTTTTGTGACATCGATGAGGACAAATTATATCATTATGTGCGCTCTTTATAATGACAACTCAATCTCTATGAGTAAAAGATCATGCAAATGAGATTCAATATATAAGAACAAGTTAAAACAAGATTTCTACTTAAAATGATCAAACTTGTCCTTACCTGTAGTCTTGAGGTAGAGGTCCTAACCACAAGTTGCTGATAGTGAGATTTTATAAATGCCTTAATGAAATTTATAGCTATGTTTATGGTGATGTATTGTTTTCTAAGAGAGGTTGTGAGCTTTATATATGATGAGCCCGAAACTCAGCTGCTAAATAAGACAAGACCCCCATGTTGGTCAACAAACAGTCAATGACAAATTAATTCAGCTCGGCTATACTCCTAATACTCTTGGCAGATCACTAATTGCACCTCTGCCCGGCAAGGTACTGGTTAACCAAGGCACCTATTTCTGGTCAGCCGCAGTAAGCAAATACCCAGCTATCAGGCAGGCAACTCGTTACTTAAGGAGTTCACCCCTACTCTGTCTCGGCCCCGAGCCCCAGCCTCGGCCTCAGTCTCATAGGGGTTTACCCTCAAGCAATTCGATCAGATCAGAAAAGGATTTTTACGAAGCATTATCTGGACCCTATCAGCACACCTCAGCAGACCCCTGCCAGATGTCAAGCGTAGCTCAGCTCAACTAAGCATGATGCCACCTGGCAGATATACAGCGTAAAGAATTGTTATTGCTGGCTCCTTACGCATCATAGACTCTACAACTTGCACATGCATTGGTCTAATCATACTGCACACCTACGACAGACTAGCCCTCCTGCCCACGCATCAGTCCCATCATCTTGCAGAAACTTTGGACGATGGGAATTAACAAAAGCAGGAGAGAGGGTGGAGAAAAGGGGAAAACACAACACAATTTCGGAATCGTCTTCATCACGAGAAGAACAAGAGAAAACTCCATATTGTTAGAGTGAGACCAACAAAAACTCTCCAACTATCTAAATACTCTTGAGAAATGGCCCAAACTGACTTGAGCGTCGGAGGGTTTAACACGGGGTCGTAATCCCTGGGACCTCTGACCTTGTTTCATGTGCAGGTTAATAGGAAAAATTGCAATCAAACAACTCACGAGGAACTGACGTTGCAACCCTTTTGGATTATATCTAATCACTGATGAGGATCCGACTTCATCATTTGGCGCAAAAGGAGGGTCTGAACCTCCGATTCAGTGGAATTTTTCAAAAAAGCCAATATTATACAATGGTTAGAGGACGGCGTGAAGGATTGGGGGAGTCCTCCAACCCGCAACGACGTATTATCACTCGTTTGAGTATCCAGAGCAAGATTCTCGAGAACATGAACAACATCCTCAAGCTCCTGAAGTAACGTTTGAGGATCGTGAAAAAGCGATGAAGTATGTCGCTGAAAATCTGGAAGTTTTTGAGGCTGTTGTTGAGTGGCTTAAAGGCAAGCGTCCGGGGGTCGAGGATATGGAAGAGGATCTTCCTCCTCTTCGATCTAAGGAAGTATCACATCAGCAATCTTCCCGACCCCCTCAAGGATTCATGGCAGATGCTAGACAGCGCAGTTTCAAGGCTCAAACAGTGGAATTAGAGCCTTTGGCCAGACAACGTCTGGACATGAGGTCTCGATCATTCAAAAGTATCCCACAAGAGGATGAAGATCATCGTAGGCCTAAAATTTACCATGATGAGCATCGACAAGAATATGTGCAGGCGATCCAGGAAAGTCCTTTTTCCTGGGATATTACAAAGTACTTGGTTCCATATAATTTCAAGGTGCCGAAGATAGATACTTATGATGGGACATCAGACCCAACTGATCATCTTTTTCAGTTCCAAACCACTATGAGTCTCAAGAATGTCCCAGTATTTGCAAGGGAAGGCAGAAAATGGTTTCAAGAGCTCCCATCAAAGTCAGTGGGACCTTTTAGACAACTGGCACAGAAGTTCGAATCCCAATTCGTCTCTAGTACGCCATTTGTTAAGAACTCTTCACCTTGAGGCAAGGTCCAGAAGAGTCAGTGTTAAAATACATACAACGTTTCTCAGATGAATCACTGCAGGTCAGTGACAGAAATAAGGGCATTAAGGCAGCAACCTTTATTAATAGGCTCCGAGCTGGGCGCCTTTTCTCTCAGCTAGCCGAGGAGGGGCCTACATCCCTGAGAGAATGTTTAGAGAAAGCTCATCAGTTTGTCCGTAGAGAAGAGGCAAATAGGTTACAAAGAGAAGCCGAACAGGGAGCTCGACAGGAAGGCCGATCCAATCACTCAAAAGAAGATAGGCATGATGGGAAGAACTGCGAACGGCACAGTGCGTTCGAATGCATGGGCGGACAAGGTAAATGAGGCAGAGAGGGTCTGCCCCTTTTGGCCTTTAAAGATAGAATCCTGTCTGTTATGGAGAAAGATGGCTTGAGGGTTGATCCTAAGCCCCTATGTAGATCGAGGGAGAAGAAAGACCCTAATTTATATTGCCGATATCATAGGGATATCAAACATGACACAGAAGATTGCAGGCAGCTGGCACAGGCCATTCGGCAATTAATAGAGAAGGGTCACTTGAAGCAATTTTATGACCCACACTCACGCCTGCATAATCGCTTAGATTTCTGCAAGAGCCCCCAGAAGGACAAGTGTCGACCTGAGTCACCACCTCGGCATCGCAGGTCGGATGATGATGAGGAGTGGGGCAGACGTGGGGTTGCAAGTCAGCCCCAAGTCAATTCTATTATTTATACCATCACTGGAGGACCACCTCAGCCAAACCAAGGTGAGTCCAACTCGGCGGGAACCTCATCTGGTCTACTGACTAAGAGAGCTAGGTTGATTAAGGAACTAACCTATGGGCCAGAAGACTACATTCTGTTTGACTCTAACAATACAGGTTTGGTAATAGACTTGTGCATATATTTAGCTCTAGATAAAATAGTGGAGGTGCGACATGTCTATGTGGATATCGGGAGTGTTGTAAATGTGATGTACTACAGTGTATATCAATAGTTAGGTTTATCAGATTCATTAATGAGGCCAGTCACCACCTCATTATATGGTTTTACTGGTGCTGCGGTTCGGCCAGTAGGGCTAGTCACACTCAGCGTCAGCTTCGGTGAACCCCCAGCGTACCGTTATCTTTGGGCGGATTTCGTGGTGATTAAAGAGAGGTCAACATATAATATTCTGCTGGGGCGGCCAGCCCTAGTGGCATTGGAGGCTGTTGTGTCACCTGTACATGTTAGTATGAAGTTTCTCACCCCGGCTGGGATGGTGACAATCTAGGGTGGTATACAAGTTGCGAAAAGTTGTTATATCGTTGCCA
This sequence comes from Eustoma russellianum, assembly GCA_036186865.1. Classification (NCBI taxonomy): domain Eukaryota; kingdom Viridiplantae; phylum Streptophyta; class Magnoliopsida; order Gentianales; family Gentianaceae; genus Eustoma; species Eustoma russellianum. Next base: position 25,835,377 of record AP025065.1, read on the forward strand.
CTCAAGGCGATGATGGAGTTCAGCAGGTTAGCCTTGATGACCTGATACCCCCAGCATAAAAGTGGCTACAATCCATCGAATCTAGCTGAGCACAGATTGAATGTTGACCCCCACATGAAGCCCATAAAGCAAAAGAAGCGAAATTTTGCTCCTGAATGAATTAAAGTAATTGCAGAAGAGGTCAGGAAACTCCTTGCCTCAAAATTCATTGTTGAAGTTTTATACCCGATCTGGTTGGCTAACCCAGTGGTAGTCCCCAAGCCAAACCAGACATGGAGGATGTGCATAGATTACACTGACCTCAACAAAGCATGCCCGAAGGATTGCTACCCACTACCTAAGATTGATAGGTTAGTGGATTCAACTCTAGGTCATGAGATCTTTGATTTCCTGGATGCCTTTAAAGGCTATCATCCAATTATCATGGCTAAGGAAGATCAAGAAAAAACATCATTCATCACAGAGTCAGACACCTATTGTTACATTAGCATGCCCTTTGGACTAAAAAATGCTGGGGCTACCTACCAATGATTGGTCAATTCTTTGTTCAGCGAACAAATTGGCCGGATAATGGAGGTATATATAGATGATATGTTCATCAAGAGCAGGACCCTTGATCAATATATCCAGAATTTGAGGGAAGTTTTTGTTATTTTGAGGGATTCGCGCATGAGGATGAATCCGAAGAAATGTACATTCGAGGTATGCACGGGAAAATTTTTGGGGTATATGTCTCCAAAGAAAGGGTGCAAGCTAATCCTGTCAAGATTGAAGCCCTACAAACTATGCACCCCCTCGGAATATTAAACAAGTTCAGAGGCTAACTGGCAGAATTGCATCCTTAATCAGGTTCCTCTCCAAGTCTGCCGAAAGGTCCTTCCTTTCTTTCAAATTTTGAAAAAGAAGACTGCTTTCCAATGGGACGATCAGTGTAAAAGGCTTTCGATGATCTGAAGTCCCATCTGGCCGAGGTGCCTATGTTAACCTCACCTTTGCTTGGAGAAGTGCTTTATGTACATTTATCAACATGTCATGAAGCAGTGAGCTGCAGTTTTGCTCAGGGAGCAAGATAATGTGCAGAACCCAATCTACTTTGCAAGAAAAGTTCTACATGGGCCTGAGGTACGATATCCCAATCCTGAGAAGGTGGTCTTGGCGCTCATAATGGCTGCTAGAAAGTTCAGACCATACTTGCAAGCGCATCCCATTGTGGTAGTAACATATCAGCCTTTAAAACAAATTTTGACGAGGCCAGACACTTCTAGCTAAGCTGCCAAATGGTATGTGGAGCTCGTTGTGTATGATATTCAGTACAAGTCACGGACTTCAATTAAGGCTCAGGCCTTAGCATGTTTTTTGGCTGAGGGAATATCCGTAGAGGAGGAGGTTCCTCCCTTGAATGATTGGACTCTGTATATTGATGGATCCTCTTCCAAAAATGGGTATGGAGTAGGGCTCCTGATAATTAACCCCAATAAAGAAGAATTTGAATATGCCTTATGCTTTGATTTTGAGTCAACCAATGATGAGGCTGAGTATGATGCCTTAATAGCAGGGATGGGCCTTGCTAGAAAGTTGGGGGCACATTGAATCATTTTCCGAAGCGACTCGCAGTTGATTGTTTCCCAAATCAACGGAGATTATCAGGCCAAAAAAGTGAATATGAAACGATATCTGGCCAAAGGCCAGCAGCTCGTCAAGATGTTTGAGCACTTCGGCATAGAGCATATCCCCTGATCGGCTCATAAGCAGGCTGATGTTCTCTCTCGGCTAGCCTCTTCCACCTCAGCTAACTTAGGGAAAAAGATAATCGTGGAGCCAGTGAAGCATAATGCGTTTGATGCTAACGATGTTCTGTAGGTTAACTATCACAATACTTGGATGGATGAAATAGTTGACTTCTTGCAACATAGAACTCAGCCCAAGGACAAATGAGCAGCTCGGTGTCTACGTCTAAAGGCCACAAGATATGCTTTCTTTAACGACCACTTATATAAAAAGTCTTTTTCACAGCCATGGTTACGATGTGTAACCGAAGAGGAGGGAGACTACATTCTCCGTGAGATGCCCTAGGAATATGTTGAAACCATTCAGATGCCTGATCTTTGGCTCGTAAATGCTACCTAACCGGCTATTATTGGTCCACTCTGCGCATGACGCAGAAGAATTGGTCAGAAAGTATCACTCCTGCCAAGTGCATGCCCCTATCTCCCACTTACCAAGTCAAGAGTTCACTGCTATTGCAAGTCCCTGGCCTTTTGTGTAATAGGGGATTGATCTTGTGGGACCCTTACCCCGAGCTCCAGGGTCAGTCAGGTTCCTGTTGGTGGCCATTGATTATTTCGCCGAATGGGTAGAAGTAGATTCCTTAGCCAGTATAACAGGGGGTTAGATACAAAAGTTCTTATGGAAGAATATCATCTGTCGCTTCGGCGTACCACAAGTTCTTATTTCAGATAATAGAAAGCAATTTGCTGAAGACCCCGTTAAAAGTTGGTGTGCTGAACTTCGCATTGAATAACATTTCACCTCAGTAGCACACCCACAAGCCAATGGGCAGGTTAAATTGGCAAATAGAATAATCAAGGATGGCTTGAAAAAACGTTTACACAAAACTAGAGCAAGCTGGGTGGATGAACTTCCCAGTGTCTTATGGTATGGGCATACCACACTACCCCTTCCAACTCAACTGAGGAAACACCTTTTTCTTTGTTTATGGCACGGAAACTGTTATTCCAGCTGAAATTGGGTCCATCTGTGCTCGGGTAGACCACTACTCTGCTCGGACTAGTGGCCAAGAACTACGTTTGAATCTGGACGAGTTAGAAGAAAAAAGAGAACAAGCCCATATTCGCAGGGCTCAATACAAAAACTTAATCGCTCAGTACTACAACTCTCGAGTGTGGCCAAGGTCTTATCAAGTGGGAGATCTGGTACTATGCAACAATGGGGCAAGTCATGCAGCTTCAGCAGGAACTTTTAACCCCAAGCGGGAAGGCCCTTATCGCATAGTCGAGGTGCGATCCGCAGGAGCTTACAAGTTGCAAACCTTAGAAGGCAAGACCTTGCCGCGAGCTTGGCATTGTGTACACTTGAGGCTTCTACATCAGTGATGTATATGTGTGCATACATGAGTTGTATATTGAACAATCTTTTTTGCACCATCTCAGCAGGACTAAACAAGCCGAGCAGGTCTCGATAAGTACTTGGGACAGGTATCCCTATAAGACCTTGGCAGGTCCGAGGCACATGCCCGTTGAGGGTCAAAAATTTTGTGAACATGTTTCATAATCACCCCGATGAAAGGGTGCCGAGGTGAGTCATGATAGTGTACATGAGCCACATCAACACCTAGCAGGACTAGGGAAAATTTCGCTTCATTGTGTAAAGCATTTGCATAACCATCAGCAGTGCTGAGGTTTGAATAAAAACAGTGTTTAATGGCAGAGCCAGTATTGAGACTTCGTGAAATTTAAACTTTTATCTCGCTTAAAAACTAGAGGGGTCAAACAAAGTAACAGGTTTACTTTGGTTCAAACATGTGGACTTATTACTTATTCACGTTCCAAGTTTAAAATTTTATCTCAGCCTCAGCAAAGTCGAGTCTGAGCACTAATGATTAAAGAACCTTAGCAGAGCTGAGGCCAAGTGTATGCAGTTTAAAATCCTGGGCAGGGTCGAGGTCAAGTACTTATTGAAATAAACTCTTGCGCCATGAAGAAATACATGCAAAAATTCTGAAAACAGTCTGAGGAGCACAAGTTGAAAGAAATAAAACTTTAATTAGAGGCAATTCAAGTCAGTACAAAAGGTTTCCAAGCCTATTTATAAATTCCTAAGATCGGCCCTACTCTTAAACAATTCTAGCTGAGTATCAAACACTTGTTCAACTTCAGAGTTGTAGAGGTCAGCGATCTGAGGATGCTCTTTGTCCAAGGCTGGGCAGACCTCCGAGCAGGTGTCAATGGCATAAGTCCGGTCGATCACCATCACCGAGCTCTGCAATTTTAGAAGATTGTCAACGAAATATTCAAACTGCCTGAACTCAGCAACTGCCTTTGATTTGATATCTTCAGCTTGAATTTCGAATTGCTGAGCTAGTTCAGCCTTGCTTTTGTGCTCATCTTCCACTTGCTTCTTACAAGTGCTCAGTTCCTGCTCACAAGTGTTGAGCTCATTCTGGAAGAATTCCAGCTCTGCTTGAGTTTTGTTGGACACCAGCTCAATATTAACCACCACTTCCTGCAGCTCATCCACCTGTGAGTTTGCGGTGGCCAGTTGGGTGTCAGACTCTTCCTTTCCTTTTCGAAGATTGGAATTTTCCTCAGACAAGGTCAACACCTTAGACTTCAGACTAGCAACTTCTGCCTCGAGTTCTTCCAGCCTTGCCTTTGTTGATTTGTCCTCTTCTACCAAGTTCTTGTTAGCCTTCTGAAGAGCCGTGGTTCTTTCACACGTTTTGACAACCATCTTTTGCATCTCTCCAGTCCGCCTAAACATGTTGCACTTCTGAGCTCGGAATTGCAGCACTCGAATCATTTAGCCAAAGAAAGCACCAAGTAACCAACCTGAGGAAGCAGAGAAGTTTCAGAAACTTACCAAAGCCATGTTGCTCATGTACATGTTAAGTGCTTAATCCCAATCCATATGGTCAAAGAGGTCCCAGTCACGAGGCAGCACTGACATTTCTGTTAATTTCCTTGCCACCTTCGGGTTCGTGTCAGAATCGTCAGAATAATATGTCATAGTCCTCTGGCCACGACGATGCCTGTAAGAAGACTCCTCTTGGACTTGAGGGGCTTTTCCCATATCCTTTTGCCAAGCAGGCTCCTCGGCATTCCTTCCTTCTGAACCAGCTGTTCTAGCTGTTCCGATTTCAGTGGCAGAAGGGGCTCCAGCTGGGATGGGAACAGGTTCTGACTTAGACATTGACACCTCAGCCTCGGCAATAGGAGAAGGAAGAGCCAGGCTAGGGGCCTTAGATCCCCCTCTAAATTAATTGGCTGAGGTCTAGCCTGAATAGAACCAGCTGAAGTTTCAGCTACAACAAAGACAAAAGTTGGTGAGTAAAAAAAACTCCCAACCTCAAAAAATGAAAGAATAATTGGATCAATTTCTCAGACCAGCCTCCGTAAGAGTAGCTTCAGCAGAGGGTACATGCACACAAGAGGAAGGGGCTCTGGCCGAAGCCTGATTAGTGGAAGATTGACTCTCCTCCGTTCTAGGTCTCTTCCTAGGAGCCATGCTCCTCATCCTTGCTACAGCCTCAGATACAATTGCTCCTGCAAATACATTAACGAGACACTCAAATTACTTGAAAGGTATCAAGAGGTAAGAGGTACCCAAAAAACCCAGTATATACCCTGAATAACCTCTATGTTTACCCGACCAAGAGTTTGAAAGTGAGGGCTGGAGCACAGATGGTCCAGGTCGACAACTTCGAAAACCGACCTATCCACCTTTTTCCAGTCAACAGCCATTGGCAGATGTAAAAGTCTATTTTGGGAGTCAGAAGAAGATGAAAAGATTACAGCAATGGAAACAAAAGGAAGAAGCTTACAGAGAATGTAAGGCAAAGGAGAAGAACTCGCCGGAGTTGAAGAGGAGTAAGAGGCTGCCATAGAAGGTGAAGAAGGAAGCGGAGGATATCGGAAGGAAACACTTGATGAATACTCTATGAAAACTGGAAGATTTTGGAGAAAAAAAGACTTATTACAATGGGGAATTTGAATGGACAAACGCTTCCATTTCCCCCCTTGTCTTGTGCTAACATTAAATGATGTGGACGACTCAATTAAAGATGGACACATCACCAAATTCTCTGAATAAATTCATCTGCCCTTGCTGGTCAGTTTGGCCACACTAAATCTGGGGGCAAAGTGATGAGCCCAAAACTCAGCTGCTAAATAAGACAAGACCCCCATTGGTTAACAAACAGTCAACGGAAAATTAATTCAGTTCGGCTACTAAACTAATTAACTAAGTGAAGTACTTAGTTAAATGAACTAAGTAGTTCATTAAATGGTGATATATTTGGAGAAGGCACAAAGGCAACAAATTGAAGAATAGAAAGTTTCTCCTACTCCTTTTCTACATGTTATATATATATATATATATATATATATATATATATTCAGATTTTTTTAAAGGCACTATACACATATATTCCAACTTACAACCGACACGTTATATATTTTACGAACGTACGTCAATATCACACCACTATACTTACCTTATGTTTATGAGTATATTTAGGTCTTATATCATATGATATAAGCCATGATGATGGCAAAATTATTACGACACATTGCAAGGTTCTAAACCAAAAATTGTCGTATCGGGTGACTACCGAAACTTCGCCAACGTATCACGTACTTTCCATATATAGATGGCCAGCCCCTACACTTCAAAAATGGCCACAAATTTCGCGGATTACATGGTATAGTCATCCATAAAATCATTGCATGTTGGCACACACAAATCACCCCCAATTAAGGCCAAATTGTGGAGATTTCAAATTCAACATTTTAAGCACATGGGCCGCCACTTTACTCAGCCTTTAGAGCTGAATATTCAAGTTATTTTATGTATATTATGTGTGACATAATATATATAACATGTGCAAAAATTTTGAATTCAATCGGAGAAAAATCGCGTAATCGACAAAAGTCGAAAATTCGGTTTTCTACAAACACGACACATGGAACGTTTTTGGCATGACATATAACATGTATCTAGACACTTTTTACATATTCCATACATTATAACGTGTTCTAGAAAAATCAATTTAGGGCTGATTGGAATATACCATATGTGTATAATTATTGTGCACTATTTTATAAAGTTTGTAAAAATAAAATTCAGCACATGCCAAGCCTTGTCACACACATAGCTCATCTTTGATGGAGCATATGTGGAGCTTAGTTGGAATCTTTATTGGCCAATAATGAAGTATACAAAGTTGGTGACATAAAGGAGGGAGCTACACAAGGTAATATTTTAAATTATGTCACATATGTGACACATGCTGAAAATTCAGCATGTGTAATTTGAGCTGGACGAAACTCGCATCTAAATTGTGCCATACTTACTTCTTTAAATTAAATAGATTGATTGGATGATAAAATAACAATGTTTTGAATATGTTTTGAATAGTGCACGTGCTGAAAATTTCAGCATGTGTTGAATGAATGTGGCCGAAAATTGGTCTTAAAATTTAACATATTTGATTCTACATTTTCAAGGGATTAATATAATACAACCAAGGCAATAATTTGAATGCGTCTTAGATAGTACACATGCTGAAAATTTCAGCATGTAAGGAAATCAAGGTGGCCGATTTTATGGATGTTAATGGAGATAATTTGTCTTGCAAATTGTAGGGGAATGATTATGTGACTTCTGTCAACATTTTAACCACTAATTGGCACATATTTTTAAGTGATATTTTCAGATTTATACAGTTATCAAATGATGAAAACTCTTATCCAATCAATGAGTGCCATGTAAGCAAGGCCAAGATGATCATCCAATGAAGTGTTGCCAAGTAAGCAAGTGAATGTCACAATGATGCAAGGTACTCTTCCAAGGACTTAAAAGATAATTTCCAAGGGGAAGAAAAGGCAATAAGGGGCGGCCACACTTGATAAAAAGAGGAGAAGAAGAGCAAACAAAAGACAAGACAAGTCTCACAAATTCTCTAAGTGCAAAACGTGTTCATCATCTCCTTCTTCTACCTTTCTTTCTTCTTCTCTCTAAAAGCCTATTGTATTCATATTCATACATATTGTATAGGCTTCATATAAACCACCATACACGCTATATTGTTGTAAAAGATTGATCAATGTGTGATCAATCTTTCATCCGCTCGGTGGTGGTGTTCGTGATCTTTGTGATTCCTTGTAAGGTTTGTAAAGGGTTGGAGTTGGTGCATAACTCCATCAACTCTATGTGGTAAGGTGTTGTTTGTTGTTTTGTGATTAGTGATAACCGATGAAGGTATCCTCGAAGACTGAATAGGTTGATTTTACCGAACCAGTATAAAATTCCTTGCGTTCTTTACTTTTCAGCACTTACTTTCAGTTTCCGGCACAGTGCTTCATTTTCATCACGATCTTAAAAATATCAAACGAATTTCAAAAATCACGAAACTTTCCAGAAACATTGCCACACATTTTAAATTTCATTTGACACAAGTTTCAACACCTTTGGACAAGTATAAGTCATCCAAACATCAAAATTTCTGAGACTAGTGTAGTCTGATTTTCGGGCTTGCAAAGGTTGAGACTTTGAATGTTTTTGACTAACTTCCCAAAGGAATTTTTAAAACTGTTTCAACCCAATTAAATACACATAGTAAGGGGTTTTTAATTTAATTTTCAGATCATTTGGAGCCACGGTTTATTCAGAATAAAATTTTCAAGTCAGACTACCGTTTCTGGCAGATATGCTCAATCTGACCTCCAATGATTTTTAAAAGGGTTAAAGGTTGAATTTTGATCTGAAATTTTTAGGAGATACTCAGAACATCTGAGACTAAGTTCTCTCCAAATTTCAGAATTTGTGAAGACCTGTAACCTAGTTTTTCAAACGTCACAAAGCAGGTCCTGAAAACAGAAACTGTTTTCAGAAGTTGGGTTTTTGGATTAAAACAATTTTAAAAACCAAATTTTCCACACCCACTATTCAACCCCCCTTCTAGTGGTGCCTTGCAGGTCCTACAAGTGGTATCAGAGCACAGACACACTCACAACCAAAAGATCCAACGATCTAAGTGAGATGGCAACCACTAGCTTCAAAACCGAGCAGGAAGGTATGTCTAGTCAAAGGACTCCTCTTTTTGATGGTGAGTCCTTTATTCAATGGAAGTTAAGAATGAAACTCTTTCTCATGACTATTGATATAGACCTATGGTCCATTACAGAAGATGGTCCTTTTGTCCCTTGAAAGTTGTCTATTATTGATGGTGTCACACTAGAGGTTTTTAAAATGAAACAAGAATACACTAGTGATGATAAAAAGAAGTTGAGTATGAATGCTAAAGCCATGCAACTACTTTTAAATGGGCTAAGAAAAAGTGAATCGAGTTATGTATCTAATTGCTCTAGTGCTCAAGAGATGTAGAGAATTCTTGAAATGAAACACGAAGAGACTAGCCAAGTAAAGGAGTCCAAGATTAATATGCTTATGTCCACACTTGAGTGTTTTAAATTGTTGCCAAATGAGTCTATTTTTGAGATGGATTTACGATTGACAAACATCTATAATTCTCTTGAGTCTCTTGGCAAAGCTTTCTCTATGCAGTAAAAGGTCCAAAAGTTACTACGAAGTCTTCCATCCAAATGGGACTCTAAAGTCACAACAATAGAGGAAAGTAAGGAAACCAAATCAATAAAAATTGAGGAACTAATCGGATCCTTAAAAGTATATGAAAACAAACTCACTTTAAGAAATTCCGAGTCCACTTCTAAAAATGACAAGTCTATAGAATTTAAATCAAATGAATACGTCGTAGATGATAGTGACACAGATTCCGATGACGAAGATTTAATCACGATGGCTAAAAGATTAAGAAAGATCTTGAGAAAATCAATTAAAAACAAACACAATCCTACTTCATCTAAGAACCATAGAAATAAAAATAATGAAGAAATAAAGTGCTATGAATGTGGGAAACTTGGACACTTGTCATATAATTGCCCTAACAAAGACAAACTAACAAACAAACACCTTGACAAGGATCGGATCAAAACTAGACTCATCTCAGAACCTGAACAAAGGAGAAGAGCCTCCAAAGACTCCATTTGGAGTGACACATCCGACTCTGAGACTGACAACACAGAAGAACAAAAGGCACAAGTATGCTTTACATCTAAGGCATCAAATAAGGTATCTTCCGACTCTGATTCTGATTCTGAATGTTCTTACGATGATTTACTTAGTCAATATTTAGAATTGTATAAGTTCTCAAAGACTCTTGCAAAAGAAAAGAAACGATTAATTGAAGACAATAAGTTGTTAGAATCTTCTAACACAAACCTTGTTTCTCAATTAAACGATTCGAAAGAAGAGTCCTCATGCATCATCAATGCATTAAAATCAGAGATCTCACCATTAACTACACATAATAATGAAATGAAATCCGAGATTTCAAACTTGAAATCAAGGAATGCGGATTTAGAGAAAATGGTGAAACAATTTGAAACGGGAACAAACATGCTAGATCACATCATTTCTTCACAAAAGCATGATAGTGACAAAACCGGACTAGGATACGTTGAGAAAAGTGAGTAACTAAACAAACCAACCAAATTCATTCCATCTAAGAAAATAGATGCATCTAAGACATATGTGCATCTAAGAAGATGCCTAGACCTTCCCCTATGTCATCTCATCGTGATTCATCTTCATATCATACGAGATATAATTTTGCATCGCAAATATAAAAAGAAACCATTAATACATACAAGGAATTCATTTACTAAAAATGCATCTAGATTACGCCTCGTGAATGCAAACAAAAATGTTTATAAAAAACAAACATCATACTATGTGCATGATGGCATTCTTGTCCAAAGGCCAAACGGATTTGCACCGAACGTCTATTATATTATATCTTCATCTCCTTTCTCACCTTTTGGAAGACCTAGAAAGGTCACCCAAATTTGGGTACCAAAAAGGACATTTTCAAAGGGTTGAATAAGTAACCTTTAAGAATGCACTTATTATTTGAAATGCATGATTTTTTTTAAATTGCTATCTCCATACTTACATGCACTTTTGATTGTATTTTAAAAATAAAGGGAGAGAGAATGCATAATTTAAGGGGGAGAGAGAGATTGATTGCACAAATCAAGGGGGAGAGAAAGATTGATTGCACAAATCAAGGGGGAGAGAATTCAAAATTCAAAATTCGAATTTGTGCACGATTGGAGGGAGAGCGACAAAATTTAAATCATGAACTTAGGTTATTTTTTAAATCATCAAAAGGGGGATATTGTTGAGAAAAAGGGGTTTGAGTGATTACAAAATACATGATTTAAATAACGTGTATTAAAGAAATGCATGACACGTTTTATGACTTGACACGTTTTTGCATGAAACCTGTCTTATATAGTTCATATATAATGTTGCCGTACTAACGAGCCATGAAGCTTTAAAGCTTACATCAAATGGTGAACATTTATTGTGTTTGAACTATTTTCAGATGCCACCATTAATGAACTAAACTAGTTCACTAAGTACTTAGTTAAATGAACTAAGTAGTTCATTAAATGGTGATATATTTGGAGAAGGTACAACGACAAAAAATTGAAGAATGGAATGTTTCTCCTACTCCTTTTCTACACATTTTATGTATATATATATATATATATATATATATATATATATATACATAAAATGTGTAGAAAAGGAGTAGGAGAAACATTCCATTCTTCAATTTTTTGTCGTTGTACCTTCTCCAAATATATATATATATATATATATATATATATATATATATATATATATATATATATATATATATATATATATATATATATTCAGATTCGTCTGAGGTGATCCGGAGCAACATTCCATGGGGCCAAAATCAGCTTCAACTTGGCAGGTGTGAGGCAAACTTTTCGTTGAGGATCCTTCCCAAGTGGATATCGCAAGAGCTCAAGCCTCGTCAACAACTTCATTTCTGCAAAGCGACATCAACATTGCTCGAAGCCTTTCTTAGTTCATGGATAGTACATTACATTTTGCTTACACCACAAGCTGTAACATTTAAGTGGTCCAATCATATAAATATGCACGCTTTTTCCTTCGCCAAGGCTTTATCCACAAGGGTGGTTTTACTTGGCAAGGTTTTAATGCGACATATCATATATGATTGGCGTTATAGTATCATTAGCTATCTTCATTATTGGTTTCACTTTATGAACAATTTGTAATAAGGTTTTCCTTCCGCCATAAGTGAGGTCATTATTAATAATATATATATTTTCATAATATATATATATATATATATATACAGATTTTTTTAAAGGCACTATACACATATATTTCAATGTACTACCGACACGTTATATATTTTACGAACGTATGTCAACGTCACACCACTATACTTACCTCATATTTATGAGTATATTCAGGTCTTATATCATATGATATAAGTCATGATGATGACAAAATTATTACGACACGTTACAAGGTTCTAAACCAAAAATTGTCGTATCGGGTGACTACCGAAACTTCGCCAACGTATCATGTACTTGCCATATATAGATGGCCAGCCTCTACACTTCAAAAATGGCCACAAATTTCATGGATTACATTGTATAGTCAGCCATAAAATCATTGCATGTTGGAACACACAAATCACCCCCAATTAAGGCCAAATTGTGGAGATTTCAAATTCAACATTTTAAGCATATGGGGCGCCACTTTACTCAGCCTTTAGAGCTGAATATTCAATTTATTTTATGTATATTATGTGTGACATAATATATATAACATGTACAAAAATTTTGAATTTAATCGGAGAAAAATCGCGTAATCGACAAAAGTCGAAAATTCGGTTTTCTACAAACACGACACATGGAACGTTTTTGGCATGACATATAACATGTATCTAGACACTTTTTACAAATTCCGTACATTATAAAGTGTTCTAGAAAAATCAATTTAGGGCTGATTGGAATATACCATATGTGTATAATTATTGTGCACTATTTTATAAAGTTTGCGAAAATAAAATTCGGCACATGCCAAGCCTTGTCACATGCCTAGCTCAGCTTTGATGGAGCATATGTGGAGCTTAGTTGGCATCTTGATTGGCCAATAATGAACTATACAAAGTTGGTGACATAAAGGAGGGAGCTACACAAGGTAATATTTCAAATTATGTCACATATGTGACACATGCTGAAAATTCAGCATGTGTAATTTGAGCTGGCCGAAAATTGCATCTAAATTGTGCCATATTTACTTCTTTAAATTAAATAGATTGATTGGATGATAAAATGACAATGTTTTGAATATGTTTTAAATAGTGCACATGCTGAAAATTTCAGCATGTGTTGAATGAATGTGGCCGAAAATTGGTCTTAAAATTTAACATATTTGATTCTTCATTTTCAAGGGATTAACCTTATACCAACATGGAAATAATTTGAATGTGTCTTGGATAGTGCACATGTTGAAAATTTGTCTTGCAAATTGTAAATTGTAGGGGATTTTATGGATGTTAATGGAGATAATTTGTCTTGCAAATTGTAGGGGATTGATTATGTGACTTCTGTCAACATTTTAACCACTAATTGTCACATGTTTTTAAGTGATATTTTCAGATTTATGCACTCATCAAATGATGACAACTCTTATCCAATCAATGAGTGACAAGTAAGCAAGGCCAAGATGATCATCCAATGAAGTGTTGCCAAGTAAGCAAGTGAATATCATAATGATGCAAGGTATTCTTCCAAGGACTTAAGAGATAATTTCCAAGGGGAAGAAAAGGCAATAAGGGGCGGCCACACTTGATAAAAAGAGGAGAAGAAGAGCAAACAAAAGACAAGACAAGTCTCACAAATTCTCTAAGTGCAAAACGTGTTCATTATCTCCTTCTTCTACCTTTCTTTCTTCTTCTCTCTAAAAGCTTATTGTATTCATATTCATACATATTGTATAGGCTTCATATAAACCACCATACATGCTATATTGTTGTAAAAGATTGATCAATGTGTGATCAATCTTTCATCCGCTCGGTGGTGGTGTTCGTGATCTTTGTGATTCCTTGTAAGGTTTGTAAAGGGTTGGAGTTGGTTGTATAACTCCATCAATCCTGTATGGTAAGATGTTGTTTGTTGTTTTGTGATTAGTGATAACCGAGGAAGGTGTCCTCGAAGACTGGAGTAGATTGATTTAACCGAACCAGTATAAAATTCCTTGTGTTCTTTACTTTTCAGCACTTACTTTCAGTTTCCGGCACAGTGTTTCATTTTCATCACGATCTTAAAAATATCAAACGAATTTCAAAAATCATGAAAATTTTCAAAAACATAGCCACACGTTTTAAGTTTCATTTGGCGCAAATTTCAATCCTTTTGTACAAGTATAAGTCATCCAAATATCAAAAGTTCTGATACTAGTGCAGACTGATTTGCAGGCTTGCAAAGGTTGAGACTTTGAACGTATTTGACTAACTTTCCAAAGGAATTTTTCAAACCTGTCTCAACCCAATTAAATACACATAGTAAAGGGTTTTTCATTTTATTTTCAGATCATTTGGAGCCACGGTTTAATCAGAATAAAATTTTAAATTCAGACTACCGTTTCTGGCATATATGTTCAATCTGACCACCAACAAATTTTAAAAGGGTTAAAGGTTGAATTTTGATCTGAAATTTTTAGAAGATACTCAGAACATCTGAGACTAAGTTCTCTTCAAATTTCAGAATTTTTGAAGACCTGTAACCTAGTTTTTCAAACATCACAAAACAGGTCCTGAAAATAGAAACGTTTTTCAGAAGTTGAGTTTTTGGATTAAACAAATTTTAAAAACCATATTTTCCGCACTCACTATTCAACCCCCCTTCTAGTGGTGCCTTCCAGGTCCTACAATCTAATCATACTGTACACCTACGACGGACCAGCCATCCTGCACACACATCAGTCCCTTCATCTTGCAGAGACTTTGAATGACAGGAATTAACAAAAGCAGGAGAGAGGGAGGAGAAAAGGGGGAAAACCCAACACAATTTCGGAATCATCTTCCTCACGAGAAGAAAGAGAGAAAACTCCATATTGTTAGAGTGAGGCCAACAAAAACTCTCCAACTATCTAAATACTCTTGAGAAATGACTCACACTGACTTCAGCGTCGAAGGGTTTAACCCGGAGCCGTAATCCCTGGGACCTCTGACCTTGTTTCCTGTGCAGGTTAATAGAGAAAATTGCAGTCAAACAACTCATGAGGAACTGAAGTTGCAACCCTTTTGGGATACATCTAATCCCTGGCGAGGATCCGACTTCATCACTATGTGAACTTAAAAATCTTCAAAGCGCTTATGTAAACTTAGATCGGGTGCAAAGCCGAATTGATACCAATTTGTGAATTTGTATGGACTCGACAATGACACGCCTTTTGTTTGTTTATGTTAACAATAGAGAAATGTAGTTCAAGACTTTTATGACATCTTATTTTGGTTGGCATACCTCTGTTTGTACTAAATAACGATTCAAGACGTAACTCATCGTCCATTATGTATCTATAAATATAATACCAGTCAATCCAATTTATGATGTTCATGATTAGTTCGATGCAAATTCATATTACGTGGAAGATTTTTAGAGGAAAAAAAGACAGGTAAAGGTGCTTAGAAAATGCGGCATGCTTGTGCAAAACTAACTATTCAGTTTGAGTGGTAAATTGACTTAAAATGAAATAAAGAATTTTCAGAGTGATCATTCCATCTACAGGTTGACTGATCAACTCGATAGTGACACCTATGCATCAATCGACCGACTCTTTTGGTCAACTTCCAGCATAATAGTCAAATAAGTTGAAGTCAATATCTACGGAAAAAAGTTCAAGTCATTGATCCATTTAGAGGAACATCGGAATCTTACCAGTTGCTACAAGACCCGTCTTTGTTGGACTGTGTGTCATCACATATGGTTTATGGTATTAGGAAGTTACTTATTCATAATAGTTGAATATTTAAATTGTCTTTCTTTAATAATACTAATCTTAAGATACATTTTATCTACATGATTATGCTTCAAAGTGATCCATTAATAATACTAATTCTTGCTCCATTTACATTTATCAACTTTTATTTAGTGTTCCATTGGGTTCAATTCTGATATATATAACTCTTACTAATAATATAGTCCCATGAGAATTATTATATGGTTGTACTTTATTAGTTTAGACATTAAAAGGGCCATTGGGCAGAAAGGTGTGTAGTGCATGTCTTGAAATTTTTATTGTTATGCAATGGATACACTCATGGCCTTGTTTTCTTTTTATGTGCTTGATACTTTATACATAATTATGAAATATACTTTTATGGAATTTGTACTTCAATTAAAACCTATTGACCCCCTTTGGCCAAATATAGGGATGATTTTAATTATAATATACCAACATTTACATTCATGGATGATGGTGAGGATGATGATAAAATCCATTTATTCATTTTAATTATTGTAGGTAGAATGATGATATTCCATAATATACATCAACTTGCTTAATGTTAACATGCTCAAATTACGTTACACATATATAATCATGTCCACAAGGATTAACTTTATGATGATGAGCATGCTACAAATGACATGCAAACATATAAAGCACATAATACAGAACATCTAGGACATTTCACCTTTCTAAGACCATGATCATCAAGATACACATCATGATGATGGTGATGATTTCATGGTCTATGTGAGAGGCTCATGAACCGTTCCCAATGGGAAGAAAAATAATGATTCTGACATTGATGATGATCAAAATGGCATTTTTATGGACATGCATTATGGAATGATTAATTTTCTACCATCATAAGACTATCATACTTCTATTTCTATGGAATCCTCTTCTTTTACATATGAACATGAATAAAATGACATGCAAGTATTGAAAATGATCATGGAGGAAGTTCTTACAACACTTTCTAGTATATTACTCCCATATGAATACAACTTCCATCCAAGTAGTAAAAGGATAGTAAAGGTCCTCTCTTTTTGGCATGCACGGCCTCATTGGCCTTTTGATGATTCAATTATGTTTTGCATGTCCCATTAGAGTATCATCCTAAGTATATTTGATGAATCCATTCAAGAAAAGTACACATGCATCATCAATTTCAACATGCAACATTCTTCTCATTCAACAAAGGTTAAAGACATTAATTTTTAGTTGCATGCATGATTCATTTATTATTTGTGAACATACCAAGCTTCATCTTTAATTTTCTTGAAGAAGCTAGATGAATACTTCCCTTGGGTACTTGAATCTTACACTAGGTAGTGAAATATCTCTTCTTTGGTCCTTAGCTTGGGGTACACGGCTTTAGATGGCCAAGTGAGAAGCATGGTTAGTTGTGTTGCAAGAAGCAAAGATTATGAATGTTCTAAAACTAACTATTAATGATTCTTACCTTAGATAGCTTGAAGATTCTTACTTGGTGGGCTAGAGAAACTCCTTCTACCCCCTTGTTGCAACTCACAGTTAAGGGCCTAAGAGATGAAGATTGAGAATTTCTTATAAAAATTAGAATGAAGGGGAAGGTTTATGTGAAAAATAGCACACTTACCTTGATGGTTTTTAGGTGTGTGAGCTTGGTCTTGACTTGAAGTTGGAATAAATTCCTTCTTCCTTCTTGCTAGCAACTCCCGAGTGGAGTGGAAGGAAGGGAGACTTTGATCCTTTTGTGAGAGAATGAGGAGTTGAGAGAATTGTTTCTAGAGAGAATATGACTAAGGAAAATCGAAGGTTGTCAAATGGAAGGTTGTCTTACACCATAGGATTTTATCCTTCTTACCCCATGCCTTGGCCGCAATTCTATGTAATGGAATGGAATGATGAAGCCTTTGGTTTGGGAAGTGAGATTGTAAGATTAAAGAGTATTGCATAAAAGGTGATTGGATGGAAAATAGAAATGTAAGAAAGTCGAATGATGTGAGGTAAAGAAATAGAAGGAAGTGTCTTGCAAATGGTTGTAGCTTGTCTTGGCCGAAATTTTTGAGGTCATAAGGGAAAGAAAGAGTCATGCAAAATGTTTGATTGTGTGGCTCTCTAGCTTGTGTAAGAGATATGACATGATGGGATGTAAAGTAAATAAAGAAAATCAAAAATTGAGAAAAGAATAAGGGTTGGCCGGGTAGGGTGGGGAAGAGATAAGTGAAGGGAAAATGTGTTTGCATGTAATTTTAGTGAATGCATGTCTTTCATTGTGCAAGAAAATAACAGGAACTAGAATGATTAGGTGGTATTTTATGAAGGAGTTTTATTCCCTTTTTTGTCTTGCATGGCCGAAATCAGGAAGGGTGAGGTGGTGCTAGGATGGTTATTCTTAAATTACCAAATTATTGGGAAAAAGTATTTGCATGAATTCTCATTGATGTGTTGTCTTGTTTGTGTAAGGAAAAGTGATGGTGATAATGAAACTTTAAAAAAGAGTGAAAATAAAAATAATCATAGGTAGGTCAAGGGGTGGCCGGTTGGACGAGGTTGGAAGGCAAGTGGGTAGAAAAGGCCTTTGCATGAAATTTCATTGGTGCATGTCTTGTTGTGTAAGAAGTGACGATGAGGGAAATAAAATGTGAAAAGAAGAAAAGAAAATGGAGTTTTGGGGCACCTAGGGGGTGGCTAGTATTGAGATGGGTGCTAGTGGTAATGAATTTATCATTTTGTTCTTGCTTGATTTCTTTATGTATAATTTCTTTTTTACTTTATTTAATTGCTAAGTAAAATTTTGTACCTCTTTATTTGTATGCATTATTAGTTAGTCTTACGCCTATTAAGTTAATTCTTAACAGTTCTCCAGTTTTGTTCTAAGCTACCTATACACATTATACTAAGTGTGGCACAATAATCGCACTTGATTTCTATTGTAATCTCCCTTTGTTCTCTCTCTCTTCTTGTCTGGCAAGGTGGGTCATAACAGTCCTCCGCTCTTATAAAAAGTTTCGTCCTTGAAACTTAAATCTTCAGTCATAGTCCACCGTTAATATTTGTGACTGATTCTATTCTTTCTATAGATTGCAACAATTTCTGAGGTTGGGGTTCGAACATGTTTTCCTAAAATCATAACTTATGGTTTCGATTTGGAACTTTGATTATCCACCTCGGGATACTTATCTGTGACTGAGACTTTGTATAAAATACCCTAGCTTCCACATTTTGCCAGTCATACTTCAACCATTATTAACTAATCGAAGAAATGATTCTAAAAATTCTAGTCGATATTAAATTGCATCCTTATCATACCTGATGTCGCATCTAATATCCAAAATTCCTGGTAGTACGCCCTCTAAGCCTGCGTGCCCATCCTTGAAAATCCTTTCTGCTGTCGTGCTCTTCTCCCTGACACTCTTCTTCCTCTTGGACACTCTCTTATCCTATGTTATGTTTCACCGCATCCAAAACAAGCATCCGTTCCTAAACGGCATTCACCCGTATGTCGTTTCCAACACTGTGAGCATCTAGGACTTATTGTTGTCTACTATAGATACGTAAGCCATCTCCTAGTTTGAATTCTCTAGTTCCTTTTCTCATGGTCTAGCGACACAATAGCCCGTTCCACTCTGTAGCAGTTATCCAGTAACTTCTCAAAAGTGTCAGATTGTACCCCAAACATCCAATTCCGAATTCGAGAGTCCAGACCACGCCAAATCCTGATCATATTAATTGTGTCATCACTCATAATCTCCGAAATATACCATACTAAAGTGATAAACCGCCGAAAATATTCGGAGACGGAGACACCTGCCTCTTGTTTCAGATTATTAAATTCTTCAACTCTCTGTATCAACAAAGCTAGGGAGAGATAAAACACACAAAGCTTCTCTATAAATTCAGTCCATGACACTGGCTGAGGCCAAGTCTGAATGTGCGTCCTCCACCACTGTTTAGCTCCCCCAGTCAGAAACGGCCATATAATCCATGCTTTTACTTCCTCAGGTGCGTGTATCAGTCGGAAGCTATCCTCAAACTTATTGATATAAGTGATTTTATATGCATTTTTGTACCTTTTACTACTTAATTTGAGCAATATTTTGGCACTTAATCGGGTAAAAAATGATTGATTCGGGTATTCTTAGTTTCATCGGAATAATTGGAAACTATTGATTTTTAGCTAAATTAACTACATATTTTGAGCTTAATTGATATATTAATTAACTGACTCTATTTTCTATGTTAGTGAGCTAAAATAAATCTCTAGTTTATTTTATTACACTGGGACTACATGTGTTTTTATTTTAAATGCAGGAAATATACCCGATAAATATCAAGATAAAGATGAAATTTCAAGAAGATACGATTAAATCAAGAAAGTGGTTGAGATATGATTTTATGAGCTGAAACAGAAGGCTGTTTCTATAAAAAAAAAAGCGGCAGCATCACAGTAGAAATCGGAAATCCCAGACGAGACTTTTCCCATGCCAGACCGGACACGATTCCCGAGATTTCCATCCAAGTTTATCATTCAATCCATCAATATCAATAAGCAAATGAAAAAAAATAAAAGACAAAGAAAAAGAAAGGCTCACATGAAGGAGCCCTGGAAAGAGAAGGAAAAAGTTGAGGACTGTGCAGGCATGATGTCAGCACCACATCATCCGCGTCAGATTGCCAACCATTCGCCAGCGCCACGTCAGCGAGGTCCCGTCAGCATCAGGCGTCCCAGTTTACACGCGCCAGCGCGTAGCGGGTAACAGTCGCGTTAGGACCACACTCGTCAGCAGGGCGTCAAGCGCGATTTCAAGGCTGCACAGTGTAAATTTTTACACAGTTTCTTTTTCTACTGTTCTTTTATGCCATTATAAATGGATATGATGGATACTATGCATTTAATTTCTGGCTAAATTTCTATTTTCTTGACTAGTTTTTGTGAAAGTTGAATTGTTTTGATGTTTTAATGTATTAGTTTTCCCTCTTTGATTTATTTAGTGTACTAGTTTATTATCCCAATCGTTAATTGTTGTTGGTGTGTTTATTGCGTCAATAGATTAGCTACCTATTGATAGAACATATAATTAATTTCGAAGGACCGGGAGGTGAAGATTTTAATTACGACCGTGTCAACAACGGACCTGTAGTAAAATTGACTAGGGATTCGGTTTCTACGGGTGGATAATTAGAAAATTCTAAGGAAATTAAATGCGACTCGAGATACGGAGTTTGTCACGCCGAGTTAAGTTTCTACGCCAAGGGATTGGGTAAAAATTAAAATAGGGAATTTCTTCCTTAGCGGTTTGGAATAAGAACTAATTAATTATTTGGGGTTAAAGAGTGGATTACGCTTTAGAAAATGACTCAACTGAAACATAAACTAATCAAGAAAATCTTCAACGGGGAAAAGTTAAGGTTTGGTAATTTAATTAGTAGTAGTTTTTTTGTTTTTATTCAATTTTTTTATTTAGGTTTAAATTAAGGCAAAAAGTAATTTTGGTACTTAAAATTAGTCCTCGTGGGATCGGCAACCCTCTTGCCTGCTATTCTACAATTGTACCTAGTGCACTTGCTAGTTAGAGGTTAAGAAATTACACATCAAGTTTTTGGCGCCGTTGCCGGGGACTGTATTTTAATATCATATAATTATTTTTAGTCTTAATATTAAACCAAAATATTTTTTTATATATAATATATATAAGAAAGTGCGGCAGTCACTGTCTTATATACATATTTTATATATAAAAAACTATTTTATAGTTCCTGCTTTTTCGTTTTTTTGGTTCTGTTCTTTTTATATTTTTGTTTTTTCTCTTTCGTCTTTTGTTTTACTTTGATTATATATATATATATATATATATATATATATATATATATATATATATAATATTTTACTGTTATATATATATTACAATTTATTTTTCTGCAATTTACTGTAACGATGGTAAGTTACTGTTTCTTTTGGGTTTAATTACTTACTGTTTTTGTTCTCTTCTTTCGTTTTTCAGTTTTTTCTTTTTCATTTATTTTTGCTAATTAGTTTCCTCGTTTACTTAGTTTCATAATTAGTTTTCTGTTTGTGTCAGTGACAAAAGTTTGTAAGTTTTTTTATTGAATTATATTCAGAGGCTGTTGAGCAATGAATTCTTTCAAGTTTTTCTTACAAACTTTAGTCATAGTTATTCCTTTTATAGTAGTTTTCTTTTTCGGTTTGTGTGCTCTGCTTTTTGTTTTTTGTTTTATAGGACTCGAAGATAAAGGAACCATGGATGAGTCAACTGTCGTTACAATATCTTGCTGCTGCCTGCGGATTAAACCAGCTGAGTTTCTTGCCCGTCTTCTTATATTTTTCTTTCATTGAGTACAATGTTAATTTCTAAGTGGGGGGGGGGGGATAGGAAGCTTAAATCTTTGAAATGCATATTTTTTTAAAGCTGATTTTTATTGAGATTTGAAAAAAAAAGTGCCTAAATGAGCGTAATTTTTTAAATTGTTTGATATTCTATGGATATGTTTCGATGATTATTTTACGTGAGTAGTTACGAAGAACATGAGAGATGTCTTTCAAATGATGTAATGATTCAATGTTAATTATATTTTATTCCATGTTAGTTGAGAAATTTTGAGCATGTATAGTCATGATCTTGTGATTTGTGGATAATAGTGAAGAATTATGCTTATTCATGCATCTTTTGACATTCTATAACTTATTTTATTACTCCTCGAGGCAAAATTATTAGGTGGTTTCAAGTTGACTTAGAGATGACAGTCATAGGCGTTCTTTGGCTCGTTTGAGCCTTTCTAGCCATCCCTGTAATCATTTTATCCCTAGTACCCTTTTTGAGCCTAATTATTAAGAATGGTGAGACCCCATTCGATTTTCTTTGTTGCTAAACCTCATTAACTTCCCATTTTAGCCTACTTGATAAAAATCTATATCCTTATATGTCCCTATTTAAGAGTGCTTATATGGCACTTTACTTTATTTGGGATAAAGAATAGTTGGTTACAATGATGAGATGAGGTTTAAAGGGTGTACAATTACGTCGTTACAAGGGAATGGTGAGGGGAAAAACTCAATGAAAAAAAGAACGATCAATAAAAAGAATGAAAAAGCGGCCAAAGGAAAAAAAGGATAAAAAAAAGAAAAGAAAAAAATGATTAAAAAACGAAAAAAAAAGAAGAAGAAAAAGACAATTATATGGCCGATTATGATATAAAAAGCATGTAATTAGTTTAGTGATTTGTTCTCAAAAGACGGAGAGGGTTTTTGAATTGTAAGAAGAGTTTGTTTCATTTGCATGCCATTTTTTGCAAGCTCTCTTAGATTTTTCTTTGAATCCCTTATCTTTCGTTTGAAACCATGTCCCTAGCCTGACATTACAAGCTTAAAAGTCCTACTTGATCTTTGTTGATTTGAGTCATCTACATTAGTGGAGAGCGAGTAACAAGAATAAGCCTATGGGATGTTCATAAGTCATAGTTCGCATAATTTAAACTAATTGTCTATGGAAAGCTCGAGATTGGCTATTCACACACACCTCGATTGCATGGGATAAATATGGTTGATATATGGATTATGAAGTTGTTTGATTGGTTATCTTGATTGGAATTCTTGACTATTTATGTGAATAATTGTTGATACATGTTCGTTAGAAGATCGAGCATTTTTTTAATAATTATTTTATTTGCTCGAGGACGATCAAAGGCTAAGTGGGGGGTAGTTGATATAAGTGATTTTTATATGCATTTTTGTACCTTTTACTACTTAATTTAAGCAATATTTTGGCACTTTATCGGGTAAAAAATGATTGATTCGGGTATTCTTAGTTTCATCGGAATAATTGGAAACTATTGATTTTTAGCTAAATTAACTACATATTTTGAGCTTAATTGAATTATTAATTAACTGACTCTATTTTATATGTTAGTGAACTAAAATAAATCTCCAGTTTATTTTATTACACTGGGACTACATGTGTTTTTATTTTAAATGCAGGAAATATACCCGCTAAATATCAAGATAAAGATGAAATTTCAAGAAGATACGATTAAATCAAGAAAGTGGTCGAGATATGATTTTCTGAGCTGAAATAGAAGGTTGTTTCTATAAAAAAGGGGCAGCATCACAGTAGAAATCGGAAATCCCAGACATGACTTTTCCCATGCCAGACCGGACACGATTCCCGAGATCTCCATCCAAGTTTATCATTCAATCCATCAATATCAATAAGCAAATGAAAAAAAATAAAAGACAAAAAAAAAGAAAGGTTCACGTGAAGGAGCCCTGGAAAGACAAGGAAAAAGTTGAGGACTGTGCAGGCGTGATGTCAACGCCGTGTCATCCGCGTCAGATTGCCAACCATTCAGCCAGCGCTACGTCAGCAAGGTCCCATCAGCATTAGGCGGTCCAGTTTACACGCGCCAGCGCGTAGTGGGTAACAGTCGCGTCAGGACCACACTCGTCAGCAGGGCGTCAAGCGCGATTTCAAGGCTGCACAGTGTAAATTTTTACACAGTTTCTTTTTCTACTGTTCTTTTATGCCATTATACATGGATATGATGGATACTATGTATTTAATTTGTGGCTAAATTTCTGTTTTCTTGACTAGTTTTTATGAAAGTTGAATTGTTTTGACGTTTTAATGTATTAGTTTTCCCTCTTTGATTTATTTAATGTACTAGTTTATTATCCCAATCGTTAATTGTTGTTGGTGTGTTTATTGCGTCAATAGATTAGCTACCTATTGATAGAACATATAATTAATTTCGAAGGACCGGGAGGTGAAGATTTTAATTACGACCGTGTCTACAACGGACCTGTAGTAAAATTGACTAGGGATAGATTCGGTTTCTACGGGTGGATAATTAGAAAATTCTAATGAAATTAAATGCGGCTCGATGGATTAAAATTTGCGTAGGGATACGGAGTTTGTCACACCGAGTTAGGTTTCTACGCCAAGGGATTGGGTAAAAATTAAAATAGATAATTTCTTCCTTAGCGGTTTGGAATAGGAACTAATTAATTATTTAGGGTTAAAGAGTGGATTACGCTTTAGAAAATCATTCAACTGAAACATAAACTAGTCAAGAAAATCTTCAACGGGGAAAAGTTAAGGTTTGGTAATTTAATTAGTAGTAGTTTTTTTGTTTTTATTCAATTTGTTTATTTAGGTTTAAATTAAGGCAAAAAATAATTTTGGTACTTAAAATTAGTCCTCGTGGGATCGACAACCCTCTTGGCTGCTATTCTACAATTATACCTAGTGCACTTGCTAGTTAGAGGTTAAGCAATTACACATCACTTATCTAACCACTTCTCTGCCTCACCTGGATTAGGCTCTTCCTGAAAATTTGGTACTCAGGTCTTTGCTAACAGTTCGTAGTAATAACCAAGGCTTTTCTGCGTCTGTGATTGGGCAGAGGAGATATAGGTACTCGAGCCCGAACTATCTGTGTCTGAGATGCTCCTACTTTCTGACCCAACAGATATATAGCCTCCGTAACTGTGTGAAGAGCTTCTTCCGTGAAAAGTGTCACAGACTGGGTCACTGGGGTCACTAGCGTCCCTACCTGCTTAGGAACTGGGACCAACCCTGGTGAAGATAGTGATGGTGTCCGACTACCCGATCGTGATGTCATCCTACAGAAATTATCATATCAGAATTATTAGTTTTTTGATTAAAGCATATAAAATCCCACTTAGAATTTTTATGTTATATTCAATATTTTACCCTTCTGAACTTCTCTAAGTAACTCTTACTTAACTGTCCCACTCTTTTAAATCAACCTTAAGTTCTAAAATCATAGCCTATGTACTTGTCGTTGTTTAGCTTATGTTGTCTGCTGTGGATCTGGAGCCTTGGCTCTGATATCACCAATAGCGTCCCGCCTGGGACTAGGGTCTCGGCACGATGCACCCACCGTACTCTGTTACGAGAATTACAAGGCATCGATAACATAAATATGCAAATCGTGGTAACATGTATTGATGCGCCGAAGCAAAATAACATAAGCAGAATTAAACATTAGCATAAGTACATCCTAATACATCCGCATAAGTGTTATAAGTACATCAAGAGTACAAAATATCAGAATACGGAGCTGAATATCCAAAATACAAAAGAGGCCGTAGCCAGCTACTAGTCAGCTCCTTGCACCTAGTCTCGAGGCTCATCCTGTATAAACTCTGGCTCAGGGTACTGTGGATCTGCATGGTGAAATAAATGGGTGAGTGATAACGAATCGCTCAGCAAGTATTTTCGCCTAGGTTTGTCAAGTGGATCATACATGGGGACTGAGGTAGTGGGTGGTACAGTATGGTGTAACACAGACATCAGATGCTCAATGTAAACAGAAGTAGTAAAGCATAAAGTAAGTGCTGAAATAATAAAGCAGATATCATAAAATGAAGAACTATCTCATATAAAGAGCATCGTAAAGTAAACAGACTCTTCTGCTAAACATCCTTGTCTTAACCATAGTTACTTCGTTCTTGTGTACAATCTTCTTTAGTTTGTTTCTTGTGGTTCTTTAGTATAACTTGGTTTCGTTTTTTTTCTCAATATTCATAACTCAGGACCACTAAAGAGTGCATGGGACATGATCGTGATATATGCATCATAAAACTTTAGAAAAACATTTCATTTCATACATACATAAGCATGACATGACATGAGTGGCTATAGCACTTTGCATAACATAAGAATGGTACCCATGACATATCGAATCACTCCCCGAGTAGCCACGAGTACCGTCTATAAATTGCGATGGTCCAACCACGGTGTTGCATCATACGTACATACGGCTAACACTGATGCGTTATAGAAGAGAACACGAGTCCCGAACGCGGTGTTACACTCTGTGATAACATATTTTGCCCCTCACATCCTCCCCCAGGACCAGATATCAGGCAGCTCTCTATAAAGAACGTCATAGTCGTAACAGAAAGATAGAGAACCCTTGTCTCGGATAAGGTGTTACAGTCAGCCTGCAGATCATACGTATATAGATAGGTAGAGAGCCCTTGTCCCAAACAAGGTTTTACACTCACCCACGAATACATGCATAAGTCAAATAGAATCATTTGCCTCGCAGCACAAATCAGTAAATCATAAAAACCTTGAAAATATTTCATGTAGAGCTTATAAATATGTTTGAAAATAAACTTAGTACTGTTGAACACTATGAACACAACATGAAGGAGTGGAAGATGTGTATAGGTCTCTTCTCTCTCTTATTTGGGTTTAATCTTTGGTTGAGCCTATTTGTAGTTACTCATAGTTCATTCCATTAGCTTGTTGTAATTGATTAGTTTGCCCCCTTTGTTGGTCCGTGTGTCATCACATATGGCTTATGGTATTAGGAAGTTACTTATTCATAATGGTTGAATATTTATATTGTCTTTCTTTAATAATACTAATCTTAAGATACACTTTATTTACATGATTATGCTTCAAAGTGATCCATTATTAATAGTGCACCGAAAATTTGCGCTTAGGGCCGAAAGGCCATTCTTGCTTCATTTACATTTATCAACTTTTATTTAGTGTTCCATTGGGTTCAATTCTGATATATATAACTCTTACTAATAATATAGTCCCATGAGAATTATTATATGGTTGTACTTTATTAGTTTAGACATTAAAAGGGCCATTGGGCAGAAAGGTGTGTAGTCCATGTCTTGAAATTTTTATTGTTATGCAATGGATACACTCATGGCCTTGTTTTCTTTTTATGTGCTTGATACTTTATACATAATTATGAAATATACTTTTATGGAATTTGTACTTCAACTAAAACCTATTTTAGACCCCCTTGGTTGAATACAGGGATGATTTTAATTATAACGTGCCAATATTTACATTCACGCATGATCGTGAGGATGATGATAAAATCCATTTATTAATTTTAATTATTGTAGGCAGAATGATGATATTCCATAATATACATCAACTTGCTTAATGTTAACATGCTCAAATTACATTATACATATATAATCATGTCCTCAAGGATTGACTTTATGATGATGAGCATGCTACAATTGACATGAAAGCATATAAAGCACATAATATAGAACATCTAGCATATTTCACCTTTCTCTGACCATGATCATCAAGATATACATCATAATAATGGTGATGTTTTCATGGCCTATGTGAGAGGCTCATGAACCGTCCCCAATGGGAAGAAAAATAATGATTCTGACATTGATGATGATCAAAATGGCATTTTTATGGACATGCATTATGGAATGATTAATTTTCTACCATCATAAGACTATCATACTTCTATTTCTATAAAATCCTCTTCTTTTACATATGAACATGAATAAAATGACATGCAAGTATTGAAAATGATCATGGAGGAAGTTCTTATAACAGTTTCTAGTATAGTACTCCCATATGAATACAATTTCCATCCAAGTAGTAAAAGGATAGTAAAGGTCCTCTCTTTTTGACATGCACGGCCTCATTGGCCTTTTGATGATTCAATTATGTTTTGCATGTCCCATTAGAGTATCATCCTAAGTATATTTGATGAATCCATTCAAGAAAAGTACACATGCATCATCAATTTCAACATGCAACATTCTTCTCATTCAACAAAGGTTAAAGACATTAATTTTTAGTTGCATGCATGATTCATTTATTATTTGTGAACATACCAAGCTTCATCTTTAATTTTCTTGAAGAAGCTAGATGAATACTTCCCTTGGGTACTTGAATCTTACACTAGGTAGTGAAATATCTCTTCTTTGGTCCTTAGCTTGGGGTACACGGCTTTAGATGGCCAAGTGAGAAGCATGGTTAGTTGTGTTGCAAGAAGCAAAGATTATGAATGTTCTAAAACTAACTATTAATGATTCTTACCTTAGATAGCTTGAAGATTCTTACTTGGTGGGCTAGAGAAACTCCTTCTACCCCCTTGTTGCAACTCACAGTTAAGGGCCTAAGAGATGAAGATTGAGAATTTCTTATAAAAATTAGAAGGAAGGGGAAGGTTTATGAGAAAAATAGCACACTTACCTTGATGGTTTTTTGTGCGGGAGCTTGATCTTGCCTTGAAGTTGGAAGAAATTCCTTCTTCCTTCTTGCTAGCAACTCTCGGGTGGAGTGGAAGGAAAGGAGAATTTGATCCTTTTATGAGAGAATGAGGAGTGGAGAGAATTGTTTCTAGAGATAATATGAATAAGGAAAATTGAAGGTTGTCTTACAACATAGGATTTTATCCTTCTTACCCCAAGGCTTGGCTAAAATTCCATATAATGAAATGGAATGATGAAGCCTTTGGTTTGGGAAGTGAGATTGCAAGATAGAGTATTGCATGAAAGGAAATTGGATGGAAAATAGAAATGTAAGAATGTGAAATGATGTGTGAGGTAAAGAAATAGAAGGAAGTGTCTTGCAAATAGTTGTAGCTTGTCTTGGCCGAAATTTTTGAGGTCATAAGGAAAAGAAAAAGCCATGTAAAATATTTGATTGGGTAGCTCTCTAGCTTGTGTAAGAGATATGTCATGATAGGATGTAAAGTAAAGAAAGAAAATCAAAAATTTAGAAAAGAATAAGGATTGGCCGGGTAGGATGGGGAAGAGATAAGTGAAGGGGAAAGGTGTTTGCATGTAATTTTAGTGGATGCATGTCTTTCATTGTGTAAGAAAATGAAAGGAACTAGAATGATTAGGTGGTATTGTATGAAGGAGTTTTATTTCCTTTTTGCCTTGCATGGCCGAAATTAGGAAGGCTGAGGTGGTGCTAGGATGGTTATTCTTGAATTACCAAGTAAGTGGGGAACAGTATTTGCATGAATTCTCATTGATGTGTTGTCTTCTTTTGTTCCGAGCTACCCATACACATTATACTAAGTGTGGTACAATAATCGCACTTGATTTCTATCGTAATCTCCCTTTGTTCTCTCTCTCTCTTCTTGTCTGGTAAGGCAGGTCATAACACTATCGCTCTATCTTTTAGGACATGTATAGCACCATTAGAAAGGAGTGTTGAATAGTGAATGCAGAAAATTCTGTTTTTATAACTTTTTAGACCAAATAACTCATTTTTGAAAGCAGTTTCTGTTTTAGATCCTGATTTGAATTAATTAGTTGACCAGGCTGTAGATCTCCAAAAATTGTGAAATTCGGTGACAATGTGATCTCAGATTTTATGAGTGTCGCACAAAAATTTTGGATTGAAACTCAAAGTCTAACCTCTTGAAACAACGTTTTGCACATATTTCGTCAATCTGTCAAACAGTGTGCTCCGAAATAAAAAATTTATTCCTATTAATTGACAACTCTAAATGACCTGAAAATTTTATGGTATGACCCTTACGATGTTTAATTTAATGGGTTAAAACTGGTTTTCAAAACTCTCTTGGTAAGTATGTCAACCACGTTGATGTTCTCAACCTTTACAAATCTGAGAATCAGATTGCACTAGTCTCAGAACTATTAACGTTTGACTGACTTATACTTATCCAAATGTAATGCAACTTGTGCCAAATGAAAGATAGGACGTGTGACTATATTTTTTGCAAAATAATGTTATTTTTGAAAAACATTTGTATTTTTCCCGTGAGTATGAAAACGATGCAGAAAACTGAAAACTGAAAGTAAAAGTGCTGAAAGTAAATAACACCGAGATTTTTATACTGGTTCGGTTAAAAAAAACCTACTCTAGCCTTCGAGAACACCTTCCTCGGAATTCACTAATCACAAATGACACCTTAACATAAGGGTGACTGGGGTTAAACACCAACTCCACCCTTTTACAATCAAACAAACACAAACAATAACACGAACACCACAACCGAATAAATGAAGGTTTGATCAACCTTGTACAAGAGATGAACGTATATGGGTGGTATGAAAAATGCCTATATAGTAGGCTTGAGGCTAAGAGCAAGAGAAAAGAATAAAAGAAGAAGAGAATAGTCTTTCTTGAACTTGTATGAATATGAACTTTGCTTAGCATTGCTTGAATCATCCTGCCCCCTTTTTATAGTTGGTTGGCCACCCCCTAGGGTTGGAGTATTCCTTTAAAACTGTCTTGAATACCCTTGGAAGATTTCTTTGTATAAATTGTGACACACCCTTGCTCACTTGGCACAATATGATTGGACGAATGACTTGTGTTCGCCTAGTTGTCCCTTCTTGATAGGTCATTGCTTATCCACCTTGGCACTCCATAAATGAGATGGAAATTCATTCAACAAATATGAAACACATGCTTAAAATCAAGGTTGTCAATTACCAATTATTCATGATATGATTCCCCAACAATTTTGGAAGAAAATTGAAGACAACAATGTGCAAAAATCGGCCAGCTTCACATGTGCTGAATAATCTTCAGCATGCGTGCTATTTTGAATTGTTTCCTCGTGTGTCTTTCCCTCTTCAATGTCACCAATCAAGTGTGCCTTATCCTCCACCAATTTAAGTGTCAAACAAGCTCCACTTAGGCACCAACAAGGATGAAATAGGTGTGTATACCTCAGCTGCATGTGCTGAAATTATCTTTTGAATATTTGTCACATAATGATGCACAATCTTCACACACATGGTAAATTGCAATCAGCCCAAAATTGATTTTTCTAAAAAACTCTAACATGTCTTGAATGTGTAAAAAGTGTCTAGATACATGTTACATACACACCAAAACTGTCTCATGCATGTAGAGGTGTTAAAAACAAAACTTCCGACTTTCGTCAATTACACTATTTTCTCCGATTAAACTCAAACTTCTTATATATGTAATATATATTATTTCACACATAATATACATAAAATAAGATGTATATTCAGCTCCAATGGCTGAATGAAAAACGCCATGTGCCTTTAAAAAAATTAGTTTGAATCTCCATAAATTTAGGCTAAATCGTGGGTGACTGATGTGTGTAAACATGGTATGACTTTGGGTCTGAATTTGAGATGTGTAGCATGAAAATTTTGAGTATTTTTTAGTGTATATAGGCTGGACATCTTTATATGGCAAGTACGTGACATGTGGGTGAAGGTTCGGTAGTCACCCGATATGACAATTTTTGGTTTATGACCTCGTAACATGTCGTTATAATTCTGAGGACAATATGACTTGTAATATATGATTTGAGACCTATATATACTCATAAATATGATGTGTATATAGTGATGTGACACCAGCATACGTTTATAATATATATGACGTGTCTGTGGAACGTCAGTATATAAGTATATAGTTTGTCGTAAAAAATATAGATATAAATTATATGTATGTGGCGTGTATATATAAGTGCGGAGAGGAAACTTCTCATTCCATATTTGTTGCCAAATATCTCTCTTCAAATATGTCCCAAACATGTCTTCATTTAATGAACTAGTTAGTTCATTTGCTTAAGCTCTTCACTTAATGAACTAGTCTATTTCATTAATTATGGCACCTAAAAATAGTATAAAGACAACAAATGTTTGCCATATGATGTAAGCCTTAATGCTTCATGGCACGTTAGTCTGTCAACATTATATATAAACATGTAAAGCATCTTTATCACATGCATATATCAAGTAACACTTATTTCATGCATTTCGTAAACACGTAACATTTAAATCATGCATTTTCAAATCACTCAAACATCGACTTCTCAACAATCTCCCCCTTTTGATAATTTGCAAAATAACATTTATCCATGATTTAAATATGATCGTTCCTCCTACAATTATGCACAAATTTAAAATTTGAATTTAAATTTATCTCTATCTCTCCCTTAAATCATGCTCCTCTCCCCCTTAAATCATGCTCTTCTCTTCCCCTTTATTTTGTAAATCTCATCAAAAGAACTAGTAGCAATGGAAAGAAATAGCAATTTACAACATAAATCATGCATTTTAGTGTCATATTCATCGTGTATGCTATTTTCTTCTATGTCATAGATTCACATCAAAACCATCAAAAAAAATTATGATATGCCAAACAAGTTATAGGATAGGTTGCTTTACGGATCCTCCTTCTATAACCTTTTTCAACTTTGAGAACATGCTCGGATCTCCCGTCATGATACCACTTGTTTGCTTTTTCTATCGAAATATTCTTTTTACAGCATTATAGTGTGATAACACTTTTTTTCTACATCTCTTGTTTTATATCCTCTCTGCAAAGTGAACAATCATGTAGGTACCCTTTATTTTAGGGTCCTTAAGGGTTAGTGATTCAACCCTTCGTAAGAGTACCTTTTGGTACCCAAACTTAAGTGACCTTTCTTGGTCTTGCAAAAGGTGATAAGAAAGAAACAGAAGCAATATAATATATTTTAGGGGTATGTCTATTTGGCCTATGGCCGGGGATATCATTATGTGCATAATAAGGTTTTTGTTTTTGATATGCATTTTTGTATGTGTGCATGGTGTGTAATCTAGATGCATTGGTATTATATGAATGTCGCATATGCATCAAAGGTTTCCTTTCATATCTATATGGTACATGATTGTATTTTGTATGTGATGAAAAAGAAAGAGTGTGATAAGATATAATGGGTGGTGCACTAGACATCTTAGGCGGTACAATTGCCTTAAATGCATGCGGTTTCTTAAATGAAGAAAGAATAAATTTTGTAGACTTATTTTGTACTTTATTATCTTCAACGTATCATAATCCGGTTTTATCATTTTCATGATTCCGAAAAGAGATAAGACGATCTAGCATGCAAGTACCCGTATCGAATTGTTTTACTGTCTTTTCTAAGTCGGCGTTTCATGATTTCAAATTTGAAATCTCGACTTTCATTTTATTATTCTCGGATTTCAAGGATGAAATTTCAGACTTTAATGAATTTATCATGCAAGACAACTCTTTTTTTGAATTGTTTAATTGAGATATAAGATTTGTGTTAGAAGATTCTAACAATTTCTTGTCTTCAATTAAGCGTTTCTTTTCTTTTGCAAGAGCCTTAGCAAATTTATGCAACTCAAGATATTGAACATACAAATCATGATAGGATTGTTCAGAATTAGAATCACAATTTACCTCACCATCAAAAAGTGGAGGCCTTTAGCTTGGCAAACGTTCTTGCTCAGTTTTATGATTAGTGGGTGCCATCTCACAAAGATTGTTGTATCTTCTTGTAGTGAGTGTGCCGGGCTCTGATACCACTTGTAGGACTGGTATAGTACCACTAGAAGGGGGTTGATAGTGAGTGCAGAAAACTCGGTTTTATAACTTTTTAGACCAAATAACTCACTTATTAAAACAGTTTCTGTTGTCAGATCCTGATTTGAATTAATTAGTTGACCAGGATGTAGACCTCCATAAATTGTGAAATTTGGTGATAATGTGCTCTCAGATGTTATGAGTGTCTCACAAAAATTTCAGATTAAAACTCAAAGTCTAACTTCTTGAAAAAATGTTTTTGCACAGATTGCGTCAATCTGCCAGAAACTGTGCTCCGAAATAAAAAATTTATTCCTATTAATTGACAACTCTAAATGACCGAAAAAAATTTATATTATGACCCTTAAGATGTGTACTTTAATGGGTTAAAACCGATTTTCAAAATGTTCTTGGTAAGTATGTCAACCAAGTTGGTGTTCTCAACCTTTGCAAATCCGAGAATCTGATTGCACTAGTCTCAGAACTATTAATGTTTGACTGAATTATAATTATTCAAATGTGATGAAACTTGTGCAAAATGAAAGGTAGGACGAGTGACTATGTTTCTGCAAACTTTTGTGATTTTTGGAAAATGTTTGCTTTTTTTTTCCGTGAGTATGAAAACGATGCAGAAAACTAAAAACTGAAAGTAAAAGTGATGAAAGTAAATAATACCGAGATTTTCATACTAGTTCGGTAAATACAATCTGCTCCACGGATCGAGGACACCTTCCTCGGTATTCACTAATCATAAATGAAACCTTGACACAAAGGTGACTGGAGTTAAACACCAACTCTACCCTTTTACAATCAAGTTGAACAACCTTGTAAAGAGATTAACATATGTGAGTGGTATGAACAAAGACTACATAATATATAAATATAAGAATGATAGGCTTGAGGATAAGAAAAAGAGAAAAGAATAAGAGAAGAAAAGAATAGTCTTGCTTGAACTTGTAAGAATATGAACTTTGCTTAGCATTGCTTGAATCCTTTTGCCCCCTTTTTATAGTTTGTTGACCGCCCCCTAGGGTTGGAGTCTTCCTTGAAAATTGTTTTGAATATCCTTGGAACATTTCTTTGTATAAATGGTGACACACCCTTACTCACTTGGCATAATACGATTGGACGGACTTGTCTTCGCCTAGTTGTCACTTCTTGATAGGCCATTGCTTATCCACCTTGGCACTCCATAAATGAGCTTGAAATTCATTCAAAAAATCTGAGACACATGTTTAAAATCAAGGTTATTAATTACCAATTAATCATGATATGATTCTCCCCCAATTTTTGATATGGTAGAGCTAGGACAGTTATTGTATGAGGTCTAATCAATGCTCGATGCGGAGGCACATAATAGATCGATATGAACATCATGAGTTGTCTTGAAGACCTATTGATTCTAACAACTGATTGCAGAGTTGATCCTTCGGACCTTTCAATTCATAGATGTAGATCTCAGACATATGAATGGGGATATTCCCAAAACTCAAATCGAAAAGACGAAATGAGTTAGACAAAAATAAATGCAACTTGGACAAAAAGAAATGAAGTAGCTTAGAAAGATCTATAATTTACACAAATGGTCAAATATATACACATTATTAGACCTTTCGAATAACAGGCAAGAAGATCTTATGAAAATAGAGGATTTTCGACTAGAAGATGTAAAACAGATATTAATCATTCCAGAAAAAGGCAACTTTTTTCTAGAATAATAAGTTTTTAACCCTTTGATTTAATGAATTAATTTTGTCATTTTTGTTTAATATGAAAATAGTTTTTGAATCTTTAGTAAAAGTCATATATCCTAGATCGATTCAGGGTTTAATTGACTAGACGTGTCTAGGGTTAATTTGCTTTGAAGCAACCATTCCCTAGGTACACACGTCGCATTATTTCACAATTTAATTAAAAAAGACCTAACGTTAGCGATTTATCAATAGGTAATGTTGCACCATACCCAACCAAAGGACAATTGCGGTACCAATCAAAAAGACAGTTTTCGCTACTGGAAGACGAAATGAATTTTAGAATTTATTAACATTCTCTAAAAAAGGGTACTTTTAATAATCCCATATGTACTGAAACCATTAAAAGAACACCTAAATAATTTTCAGCATGAGTGCTATTTTGAATTGTTTCCTTGTGTGTCTTGTCCTCTTCAATGTCACCAATCATGTGTGGATTATCCTCCACCAATTGAAGTGCCAAACAAGCTCCAATTAGGGACCAACAAGGATGAAATAGGTGTGTATACCTCAGCTGCATGTGCTGAAATTATCTTTTGATTATTGGTCACATAATGATGCACAATATTCACACACATGGTAAATTGCAATCAGCCCTAAATTAATTTTTTTAGAACACTCTAACATGTCTTGAATGTGTTAAAACTGTCTAGATACATGTTACATACACACCAAAACCGTCTCATGCATATAGAGGTGTAGAAAACCGAATTTTCGACTTTCGCTGATTACGCGATTTTTCTCCGATTAAACTAAAAATTCTTAGATATGTCATATATATTATTTCACACATAATATACATAAAATAATATGTATATTCAGCTCCAATGGATGAATTAAAAACGCCATGTGCCTTTAAAAAAATTAGTTTGAATTCTCCACAAATTTAGGCTAAATTTTGGGTGATTGATGTGTGTAAACATGGTATGACTTTGAGTCTGAATTTGACATGTGTAGCACAAATATTTTGAGTACTTTTAGTGTATATAGGCTGACAATCATTATATGGCAAGTACGTGACATGTTGGTGAAGGTTCGGTAGTCACCAGATACGATAATTTTCGGTTTATGACTCATGACATGTCGTTATAATTTTGGGGACAATATGACTTGTAATATATGATACGAGACCTGTATATACTCATAAATATGATGTATATATAGTGGTGTAACGCCAACATACGTTTATAATATATATGACGTGTCGGTGGAATGTAGGAATATAAGTATATAGTTTTTCGTAAAAAAATAAGGATATATAATATGTATATGTATGTGGCTTGTATATATAAGTGTGGAGAGGGAACTTTCTATTCCAAATTTGTTTCCAAATAGCTCTCTCCAAATATGTCTCAAATATGAAATCTTTTTAATGAACTAGTTAGTTCATTTTCTTAAGCACTTCACTTAATGGACTAGTGTAGTTCATTAATTATGGCACCTGAAAATAGTATAAAGACAACAAATGTTTGTCATATGATGTAAGCCTTAATGCTTCATGACACGTTAGTACGTCAACATTATATATAAACATGTAAAGCATTTTTATCACATGCATATATCAAGTAACACTTATTTCATGCATTTCGTAAACACGTAACATTTAAATCATACATTTTCAAATCACTCAAACTCCGATTTCTCAACATATCTTAATTTCAATCGATCGAACCTGATCGGACATCTTTGAGTTTGTTGTCTTTCCTGACTTTAGAGAAAATTTATAACTTGGTATATGTCCATTGAATCATAGGAATAAAAAAATTTAACCTTCAACTTTTGCAAAAGAATATTTATTCTCTTGTTTACTCTTTCCTTTATAAAATTCTCCAGGTATTAGGCCCTTCTAAAATTAAGCTCAAAACTTTCTTTTATAGTTCAAATGAGAAACATTTTCTGCATTTGCTAATTTGCCTTTTGTGGAGGCAACCCCTTGACTTTGTTTTTACTCTATCAAATTTACTGATCTTATCATTCGCCTTATCTTACATGTTGCACAACGCAACAAGTGGATGAGGTCCCATATGATTTATGTTGTGGGTTGTAAATACAAATAGTTACAGTTTGATATTTTCTTCACGATATGAAAACTATATTACATATCACATTTTTTTACAATTTACCTTAATTATTTAACTTATGTATAAGATTTACACTGAACTATTGGCGCACGTCGTATTACACCAAATAATAAATCTATAGCCCTACCTACGTCGTAGGAAAGTAGGGATCGTATTTATAGAAAAATGTGTGTCTAATAACACAAGTATCTAAATACACAAAACAAAGTGAGTTCTTAAACTACTAATAAATTTTTGAAATTGCAAAATCAGCAATAAATCAAGCAATCCTCTCTAGCAAAGTTACTGTCTTTCTTCAATTAATCGGTTCTATCATGTAAAAAGTCTAATAGCAAGATTAGCTAAGCTATTTTCATTCAGCCATATAATATACCAAGGATCACTAGGGACCTAAAGCCTCAATGTAGCATCTCGATTCCGAACACTAACATCGGAAACGGTGCATCCGCCGTAGTCTACTACGAGAACTACAAGGCGTAGTTCAAACTTCTTTACACGTCAGAAATAGAGTAGAAATTTTTTCATAGAAACGATAATTAAAAATTAAAATTCAATTTATAAATACGGAAATAAATGAAATGCTTAGGGCTGATGAAACCCAATAAATCCAATGAATCGAATAGTCGGGTATAAACAAAATAAATATGAAATATATCAAGTGTTCCTAATGTCTCACAAAACTTCACTCTCCCCAGCTGACACCTTCTGACACGTCCTCTACGAAAGTGTGATCAAACTCTCGCTCACCTGTGGAAAGTAGGGTAGTAGGGGTGACTGATTTGAGAAAATCACCCGTATGTTACCCGTCTTTTCCCAGAAAGGAACCATACTTACAATAAATGTACAAACACATAAGGCAAATAACACATACCTGATCCGATCGCAAGGTAATCACACGATACCCAATATAATATCTCACATATTCATATAATCCAAGTAACAGCACGGAAACATAAAGTAATTAAATACGTAAAGTAAGTCACTCCACATAATAATTCGCAACTTCATGACGCATGCCCCTACTTCAACGTGTCACACGCAATAAAGGTCATGTCATGTGATATATCCATATCTGTAACGTGTAATGCATGCTCCCCGGGAGTT
Source organism: Eustoma russellianum (assembly GCA_036186865.1). Taxonomy (NCBI): domain Eukaryota; kingdom Viridiplantae; phylum Streptophyta; class Magnoliopsida; order Gentianales; family Gentianaceae; genus Eustoma; species Eustoma russellianum. The sequence continues at coordinate 25,874,101 of AP025065.1, forward strand.
GTGGCTGTGGGATCCCCGCACCACCGGTCACCTGAAACTGGGTGTTTGTAGTCCGTGTGCTACAATCCGCCATACTTGAGTGTCTGTGATCCGTGCATCACAATCCACCATATCTGAGTGCCTATGACCCATGCGTCACAATCTACCATATCTGAGTGCATGTGACCCGTGTGTCACAATCCAACATAAATGCAATGCTCGTGCCATGAATGCAATGCAAATTCTATCTTTCATTTTTCTAGGCCCTTGCACCCTTTCCTTGCCTCCTCTGGCATTTATTCCTTGGTATATTAATTATCTGAAAGATTACAAGTTGGTATTTGAAATCAAATATATTTTCCACGGCATGTAAAATTTTTTCTGTATTTTCTATTGTTTTTCCTTATTTTTCTCTATATTTTCCATATTTTCCAGGATTTATTTTCCATTTATTGAATTTATTTCTCATCCAATTCTTTTAGTTTAATTATTGGGAATATCATGAAAATATTGTTAGCCATCACTTATATTTTTTCTAGCTTGTATTAACTTTTCTGCGACTTTATACTATTTTTTCCAATTTTTTGTATTATTTACCATTTGTTATATTTAGTTAAGTTAATTATAAATTCTGAAATTTAATGAAAATCCTTTATTTTCACCATTTCATATTTTCTAGAATTAATTAGAAATTTTTTTGGAATTAATTTCTAGTTTTCTTGAATTTATTATCTACGTCTACTAATTATTATAATCTAAAAGTAATTTATTAATTTTTTTTAATTAAATTATGTCCGGCTCGGTCCAATAGCACAGACCAGACCAGACGGTCTGGTCCAGCCCACCCCTGGTCAAACAGGGTGAGCCCGGGACAATCCGACCCGACTGACCTGGATTTTATTTTTTTTATTTTTTATTTTATTCCAACCTTAATAAAATCTTCGTTTTAACTCTGAATTGACCCAAACCAATTGCATTTGGCTCCGTTTAACGTGACGCATCTTATGGAGTTATACACGTCAACGCGTGTACGGACGCGCCGTCAGGGGCCGCACATGGGCCCAACGCGGCATCCCTGAAACACGAGCCGCCGTCCATCTTCGTCTTTTAATTTTCAGTCCAATTTCAGTCTAATTTTCAGGCTGCGTGACCTATTTCTAAGGCTTTTCATGTAATTTTTCTATTTTAACGCGTAAAAATTCATTCTTTTAATTTATTTTCGGATCGTACAAATAACACCATCGCACACACAAATATACCGGAGCATAAAAACATCATAGCGCAGCATATATACGAAAACATCATAAAAATTATAGCAAGCATGATTTAACACATGAAGTGTGGGCAATCCGAGAAAAGGTGAAGGTAACCTACTTTTTTGGCGAATAAATTTCCTACGCGTTTTCCTCCCTTCTCTTCCCCTAGGCTGGCCGAATGTATGGTGGATGGTGGTGGTCGATTTTCTTCTTTGGTGTAGGAGGTAGGTTTTAATTATATGGGTATGTATGTGTATATATATACACACACAGTGTGTGTGTATAAAATATATTGGAGAAAATTTCTTTTCTCCTTCATTTGAATGTCACGGTTGGTGATGGAGGCATGGAGGAGGAAGAATGCCGTGTCTTTTTGGTGTAGGTGTAGGGTTTTGATTTTGAGAGATGTATAGACAGATATGATAGATAAGTATGTATGTTTCCTAATATGTATAGGAAACATATGTAAGATTATCTAATTATAAGTAAAGTCTATCATACTAGGGGTGGCAATTTCATACACGACGCAAAAACACGACCTGAACCTAACACGGTTTTTGGGGGTATGGGTATGACATTGGCTGGTTTCGTGTACAAATCGGGTACGACCTGAAAGATGCCCGCTAAGGACGGGTCGTGTCCGGGTATACCCGTGGGTTACCGTTTATACCCGGAATACTTGAAAATTTAAAATATATTTTAAATAAAAATTTATAATTAATAAAGTAAAAACATAAATTTTTCAAAAAAAAACATTAACCTAACCACTAATCCCTTCCCTGGTTCCCCCATTCCGCCATTCCCAAAAATCCCTATCCCCATTCCCAAATCCAAATCTCATTTCCTCCTTCTCCAATCTCCTGCCCTGCCGCCTGCAGTCACCAGCCAACCCCCACTCTATCTCTCTTCTTCTCCAATCTCCACCCGTTCGCCGCCAGATATACAGTTCAGGTGAGTATCTTGACAACTTCTTCTTCACGAGTAGATGGCTACTTGTTATCTTTTCTATTTTCATGAAATTTCTGATGATTATTTAGCAATGGCGATTTCTTTCCAAAAAGAAATAGATTCAACTCAAATCCACCTTCAGCTGCACTACTACAGACATCCATCCATGAATTCCCTGGGCTGCTGTGATGCCAGCCATTCCTGCACCAATTATCACGATTTTTGGTTTCATTGTTTGCATTTTTTTCTTTAGCTTTTCTTTTTTCTGCTGTGATGCCAGCCATTCCTGCACCAATTATCACGATTTTTGGTTTCATTGTTTGTATTTTTTTCTTTAGCTTTTTTTTTTTCTTTGAGCAAGAGCAGCAAAAGGGATAAGAGTAAAGGGTGAAAAAATAGAAATTGTGAGGGAAAAACGTTTAGAGTACATTTTTATGGGTATTATTTCTTTGGAATTCGTAAAGAAAATTCAAAGTGATAGTTGAACATGCTTTATTGATATTTTGAGTTATAGAATTTGGACTACGACAATTTCTTTCTTTCTTGGTTAATAGATTATGGCAATTTCAATTGCATCAGTAACCATACAGACAGTGCTCTAAATTGTTTGTGATCCGACAATTTCTTTTTTTTTAATAGATTACGGCAATGGGTTTGTGATAAATTGCTTGCACTCTGATCTTTTTGTTTCATACATTGTAACAGTAGTCGCTTAAATACATAAAAAATACACGAAACCTAAAAATACCTGAAAATACATAAAATGACCCGTACACGACTTGAAATATTTTTACATGTCAAGTCCGTGGGTATACACGATACACGACTCGAATCCTGATATGTATGGGTTTGAGTATCTATATCCATACACGCGAAGCAAACGGGTAAGGTATGTGTATGACACTTTGATACACGAAACACGAAATACGATACACGACCTGTTTGACACCCGAATATCCTACTTCCTTTTTCTATTCTTTATATTCTATAAGTTTTTATTTATTTTATTCTCTTTTTTATGCTTACAATTGCGGGGCATAACATTCCTTCCACCTTACAAAAATTTTCGTTTTCGAAACTTGTGTGCTAAGTAATCAACAACTTAGTAGAGTTTTACATCATTCATTCACCCAAATCATGACCTAACTATGTATCCCATGCGTATTTCGATATGTTACCGATTTCACTTCCTCAACATAGGACTAAATCTTTAAACTCATTTCTTGTATACCTATAAGGTAATTTATAAATATATTCTCTTCTTTATTTAATCATAAAGAACTCCTCTTATAATTCTAAAATCAAGCTTAGGAGTATTGTCACCATACTAGGGTTCCATGACCCAATTGTTAGTCTATAATGCACTTATCTATGCGGTCATCAGTAACCCTCTAAAATCAATTCTTAGGTGTACTACAATCTTCAACATAACGCCTTGTTCACAAGACTCATCCCTTAAATCTATGTATTTTCGCAGTACGTTTTACTCTAGTACGATTCAATTTAGCCATCACTAGCATCCCACAAGATGATCTAGTCTTTATATGGCTTAATCCTTAACTTAATTCTCTATAATTATTACTTACAAACTTCCACTTATACCACTTAACATGTATCATTCAACTTATTGCATTCTACAATTTTCAATTCTTAAACTCATTGCATATGATTCATCCCCTAGATAATTAATCAATCTAAGTATCCATTGAGTAAACCAATATGGCAATCATTGCATCTCCTCACCACAGAACCAAGTTCTCAGAATCAATTCTTATACTTAAGAACTAGGTCTATGATCTTACTCTTAGTTTCTCATAGATAACATCAACATCTTAGTATACGAAATAGGTGTATGTACATATTTTTCTTCAAAAACATAATTTATGAGGCTATAATATGGAATATAGCTTTAATTGTTTAAAATAACATCATTCTATTTGTAAACTCAAAAACCAACGTAGTGTATATTTGTTTTCGCAAAGCGGTGCTTCAAACGACCACTTATAAAAATGATGATATAACTTGTTTGCAAAATATTTCGGTAAAATTGCATTAAAATAGTTGAAAACTTTGATAACGTAAGATTTCATAAATCGATTGAATACGATACCTTTTATTTTCTAAAAGAGGTATATATATTTTGAAAGCTACTTTTTGGCTTCACAAAAGTTAAGCAAATTCATCGCAAGTGGACAAATATCTTTGAAAACATTTTAACGGATAAAATGCTTGCGATATCGATAGTCGTCAATTAAAATTAATTTTGACAGAAAATAGATGTATCAAAAAAATTTTGAAATATTGTGTAAGAAATATATATATAAACACATTATTTTTTTGGGAAGAACATCAATATTTTAAATGTTTTCCCCCTTTTAAGGTCGTCAAAAGAATTGAGAATTTTATTATGTTGATATATAAATAAAATAATTTAGCCTCGTAAAGTTTAGTAGAATATATGAAAAAATGAAATTCAATAAAGTATTTTTGAAAACATTCTTTTGAAATACCTGTGAAATATAGGTATATTTTGGTGTACATGCTTATATAAAATATTTGTGTGCTTGGAAAATATATCAGTCCAATATTTCGTATAATTCTATAAATCATCCTTATGTCCGGCCTGGTCCAATAGCACAGACCAGACCAGGCGGTCTGGTCCAGCCCGCCCCTGGCCGGTCAGAGCCTTGCAAACTGGGTCATCCCAGGTCAACCCGACCCAGCTGATCTGGATTTTAATTTTTTATATTTTTTTTATTTTCTTCCAACCGCAATAAAATCTTCGTTTTAACTCCGAATTGACCCAAACCAATTGTATTTGACTCCGTTTAATGCGACGCATCTTATGGAGATGGGCACGTCAGCGCATGTACGGACGCTCTGTCAGGGGCTGTGCGTGGGCCTCACGCGCCATCCCTGAAACGCACACGTTTTGCGCATGCGCCGTCGTCCAGCTTCGTTTTTTAATTTTCAGTCCAATTCCAACCTAATTTCCGGGCTACATGACCCATTTCTAAGGCTTTTCATGCAATAATTCCATTTTAACGCGTAAAACCGATCATACAAATAACACCATCGCACACACAAATATACCTGAGCATACAAACATCATAGTGCAGTATATATACCAAAACATCCTAAAAATTAAATCAATCATGATTCAACACACGAAGTGCAGGCAATTCGAGAAGAGGGGAAAGTATCCTACCTTTTTTGGCGAATAATTTTTCTTCGCGTTTTCCTTCCTTCTCTTCCCCTAGGCTGGCCGAATGCATGGTGGATGGTGGTGGCCAATTTTCTTCTTGGACGTAGGAGGTAGGTTTTAATTATATGGGTTTTTTTGATGAAGCATATTTTATTAAAAAATACGGCGTCACTTATGGCGGAAGAAAACCATATTACATAATGGAGTCATCGTACGAAAAAAGCGAGTGCAAAGAAGAAATAATTGCCAACCTCTAATCATATATGATATGCCGCATTAAAACCTTGTCAAGTAAAACACCCCTTGTGGATAAAACCTTGGCGAAGGAAAAAACGTACATATTTATATGATTGGACCGTTGATACATGACAAAGTACATAAAAGAATGGATTGTAAGCCAAGAAGATGCTATATCCGTCCCTGTTTGCGTTATAAAGCACCATATCGTTGAGTCAGTTAACCGCATATGCACCCATTTCCATCTATTGTTGTACTCACGAACACCCTCACGCGGCCAGAGCAGCAACAATGCATGCCAAAACCAAACGTTAGTGCTGTACATATAGATAACACGTAAAAGGCCCGATGTGCATGTATAAAACATACCGACGGTGCCTGTATTCTTCTAGAATACAGTCAACCACCAAAGAATGATGGTCAAGATCGCTACATGCCACTTCAAAGGAATATATGTTTTGCTGGCAATGTACTCCCACATATTATGAGCATAAACCACAACAAATAGACCTCGTAACAGCAGTGTTCCATAGCATTCATGAAAAAAGCAATGTAAATAGCAATGCAATGCAATATGAAAGCTACAGCAGGAAAAACATAGTACCCGTGTTGCCTGCATCAATAAAATGATACAGGCAGATATGAGACGTCTAGCCATATCCTACACGCAAATAAGGTGTTGAAAAATCTGTGAGGAGTCAGCCTCGAGCCACTGCTGGGAGATCCCTTAAAGCAGAAAATCGATTGAAAAGTGGATGCTGCATAGCATATGCAGCAAGATGATGAGCAACTGCGTTAGTCTCCCTTGATATATAAACTAGCTCAGAATTTGTTATATGTAAAAAGTTGTGAAGCCGGTCCAGATCATCTCTGAGATCCCCCGTAAGAGTGTTGCGATTGGCAAACATGTGTAGTACAGACAAACAGTCCGTCTCAATAATGAGGTCCGTATGAGAAAAGGAGAAATATATGACTGAATATATCAAAGCCTGGAGTTCCGCTCTCAAAGGAGACAACTTTGGCAATGAAAATGCTATCGCCGTCAATAACGTTCCTGTGGAATCACAGACTATGGCACCTCCTGCAGTGCCCTTTCTTCCTGCAGAGGCATCCACATTGAGCTTCAAACGACCAGACGGAGGGGGTGCCATCGGACTATTGAAAGTCTGCGCGAACGAATATGTGGAGATAAACCCATTGACACCAAGTCTGGCAGTTGATAGGCAAATCTTTTCCCAGACAACGCAGAACACCAACTGTAAATATCCATCCGAATTCTCTCATCTAATCTGTCATATCTTTACTGCTACAAGCCAAAGATAATGCCAGCGTATTACTTCCATATATTCCAACATACAACATGAGGTACCACCACCTTCAACTGTCCTCTCATAGATGATGTAGAAGACTGTAACCACCAGCTCATAAGATAAGAACGTAACGAGGTAAGGGAATACAGTGGACCATCAACCAACATAGTGTATTTCTGCCATATTGTTGCAATCGTTGGGCAATGTAAAAATAAATGATTAGTGTCGCTGGAAGCACTTCGACAGAAAGGACATTGTGTGGGAAATGAGTTCATAAAAAGCATCAAATTATCAGGTAAGGGTAACGCCCCATAACATAGTTTTCATAGGAAGACCTTTGAAGCATTAGGAAGATCTGACCACCAAATGTATCTACAACTGCGCAAACATGCTCGCGTTTGCCGACACTCCTGATAGGCATTGTTTAAGGTAAATTGTTTGTTTAAGTCTGGCTGCCAATGTGTACCCGTTGGACCTACATTCACACATTCTTGACAAAAAGCGTTAATCCTACAAATTCGTTTTCAAACCGATGAATCATATAACAAAACTCGATAATGCATCCGTCTGCCATATTTATGTTGCATATATGTCGCCCATAGTATAGAACCTTGATGATATGACCACTAAATTTTACAATGATATGCCTTTTGCAGAGAAAACAATGAGCGAACGCCAATACCACCCTCAGATGTGGGAAAACATAGATCTTGCCATGATCGCCAGTGGTGTTTACCAGCCCAAAAGAAATGGGACATTTTTTTCTCCAGTTCATTTATGACACTCCTTGGCAAGCTGAAAACTGCAAACAAATGCAAAGGAATGGACGAAAGGACAGATTTAATAAGCACTAACCTTCCTGCAGCACTAAGTAGCTTAGCGGACCACCCATTCAGCCATTTATCAAAATGTTGTAATAGAGCTGTACAGTGCAGATTAGGACAAATTCCTTTATTTATTGGGGCCCCTGGATAACGCATTGGCAGGGCCGAGAGGTGCATGCCAAGAATATCAGTTGTACGTTGCCCAGATTGGTTGCTGCTGACCACCACCAAGCTTTTCCTAAAATTTACCTGCTGACCCGATGCTTGCTGATATAATTGAAGAAAGTCTATGAACTGCCGTAAATTACTTGATGTTGCATTCAGAAAAATCATCAAGTCATCTGCATAGCCCAAGTGTGTAGGTGTTGCCACACGACCTTCCTTAAAACCACATATTAAGCGTCTTTCCATCAAGGCCTTTGAACCTCTACTGAACCCTTCCGCTGCAAGTATGAATAGAATGGGGGACAATGGGTCTCCTTTTTTTACACTGCGGCCCGGACTAAAAAATCCGCTTGGTTTGCCATTAATTAAGACCGAGCATTTTGTAGCATCTAAATTATTAAGAATAAGTCTGACAAAGAAAGGATGGAAACCCATTTTCAACAGAAGTAGCCGAAGATATTCCCAACTTACTCTATCAAAAGCTTTATCTATATCTAATTTGACGATTGCGTGGCCTCCCCGCTGTGGCCTGTCAGGTAGATGGACCATCTCTTTTGCCATCAAAATTTGTTCTGCAATGCCCCTCCCCGGCATAAATCCAGACTGGTCTTGAGAAATCAGTTTGGGGAGCAATGGTGCTAGCCGCGTAGATATGAGACGTGTTACCACCTTTAATATAAAATTGGTGAGACAGATTGGACGAAAATCTACAAAAATTTCTGGAGAGTTTACCTTTGGTATCAATGTAATTAGAGATGACGCCATTGATGTTGGCATTCGTACCCCAATAAAAAATTCTTGTATTGCTTTGAGAACATCATGTTGTATAATATCCCAGCAACTTTTATAAAATCTACCGTGATAACCATCAGGACCTGCAACACTTGTTGGACTAAGTGCCCACACCGCTTCTTTCACTTCTAAAAGTTGTGGCATAGCAATCAAAACCTCATTTTCCGATTCTGTTATCATAGAATGCATATAATGTAAAATATCACCATGATTCGATGTGGGTTCGGCTTGAAACAATGCAGAATAATATCGCACTGGCTCCATTTGTATATCATCCTCCAGCTCATACTCCTGGCCGTTATCAGATTTAATCCGAACAATACGTTGTTTGCGCCTATTATCTTTCACTATATTATGAAAGTAGGCTGTATTTGCATCCCCTTCCTGTATCCAATGTACCCCCGCTTTTTGTTGCCAATATTGACAAACGCGAGATTGGGCTAACAATAGTTTTGCTTTTGCCTGATGATATTTTTCGCGGTGAGAATCGGATGGACTGGTATCATATATTGTTTTAGCCTGAACTACTGCAATTTCCGCTTCAGCCACTACGTCAAAAACATTGCCAAATATTGTTTTGTTCCATTGTAGCAAATCCGTCTTCAGACATCGCAGCTTATTATAAAGACCATGAATGCCTCCAGCTGTGGGGTAAGAGTCCCATGTATGACGAATAAAATTCATGAATTCTGGACGTGACAGCCAGACATCCAAAAAACAAAAAGAGCGTGGCCTCGTCACATGAGAATCACGGCATGTAAGAAATAACGGCGCATCGTCTGACGTGACATGATTTAGATGCTGAACTAGCAATGTGTCAAAGAAGTCATAAAAAGATGGGGAACATAGAAATCTATCAAGTCTTCTACTCACCCTTCTGAGGCCGCGGCCATCTGACCAAGTGTATTTATATCCCTGATAAGGCAATTCAACCAAACCCACTGTATTAATCCATTGCGTGAAATCTGATGTTTGTCGAACCGTAGGGGCAGTTGCAGCTTGATGCTCATCTAATGAAGCAAATGTGTTGAAATCTCCTCCAACTATCCATGGATCTTGGATGTTATGCGAAAAGTCAATTAAATCTGTCCACATCTCCCTACGCGCTGTCATTGTATGTGGTCCATACACAGCAGTCCACCAGAAATATGTTCCAGAAGGCAACCAATAAAAACGAAAAGAAATATGTCTGTAGCCATGTTTCAACTCTATTTGATGCAGCATAATGGAAGCCCAAAAACCCATATGTTATGATCCGACGAAACTGCTGCATTGGCAATGTTGATATAAGGTGAATATCAACAAAACTAGCTTAAGCCGATAGTAATCTAATTTTGATTCAGTCAATTTAGGCTCAATGACTACAAGCAAGTGAATATGATGCTGTCGCACCAAATATTGCACATGTTGATATAAGGTGCGCAATCCTCTTACATTTCATGTTAAGCAATTCATCTTGGAGATGGGGGCTCCAAGTTTGAAGTAGCCCTTGTTACAATTCCCGATGGAGGTGGTCTAGGCATATCTTTTTTCTTGGTACGGTGACGTTTCTGACTACAAACCATTACACCACTCAACAGTGCATGATCCAACTATGCTGCTAGTTTGTCTGATAATCCCTGTTGCATTCGCAATGAAAGGTCTTGGGCCGCTACACGAATATCCTGGTCATCATCGGAAGGCTCCAGTTGAGTTGCCTCCGTGTCAGAGGCATGTCCCGACCGCGGTGAGTGAGCTTGTGTAGGATGAGGCAAAGGCTCCACTGATGTTGAAATGAGGCGCGAAAGATCTTGCTTTTCAGAAACATCAATATCAGAACCATGCGTCTCCTCATGCGCCTGCTGAAATATATCATCTTGAGAGGACAAGTTTTCTGGCATGGTGTTATTCTGTTGATGCTGATTGCCCTCGGCCTCATCAAAGGGAGTGCAGGTGTTTGTGTCTTTGTGTGTGTTTGTGTATATAAAATATATTATGGTTTATGTTGGAGAAAATTTCTTTTCTCTTTCATTTGAATGTCCGCTGTTAGTGATGGTGGCATGGAGGAGGAAGAATGCCGTGTGTTTTTGGTGTAGGTGTAGGGTTTTGATTTTTGATTTAGGGAGATGTATAGATAGATATATATAGATAAGTATGTATGTTTCCTAATAGGTATAGGAAACATATTTAAGATTATCTAATTATAAGTAAAGTCTATCCTACTTTCTTTTCCTATTCTTTATATTCTATATTTTTTTCATTTTCTTTTTTTATGCTTACAATTACGGGGCATAACACTCAAATTCTTCAACTAACAAACATGATTAATTAATCAAAGACCTGTGTTCAACAAGAAAACCAGACTAAAACAATAATATTGATTAATCCTAATATTCTTGTATTAATTAAGCCTTAATTTATGAAAATTTAACGACGAATAACATTCACTACCATGAAATGATCTCACACACCAGTAGTATAACCAATTTCTAGCAACATATTCGATAGTCATTAGTTAGTCATGAACTAGATATGTCACCTAAATCCTGCAAGTAAATCGGAATAGCAAGGTACATACAAGAACACAATTAAAACACAATCTCAGCAATTAAAACAGAAGAAAATGTTTCACTTACTAGAAAGAATCATGCTATTTAGCCTTTCGTGATGCAAGCTTTGATGCGATTGAATCAAAAAGAATTGAAAATTGAAAGTATACTAGATCTTAGCTTTTCTGTCGTTGGAAAATACTGGATACGATTGATTGATTGAAAGTATACTAGATCTAAAATTAATGTCGAATTTTTCAAGCAGACTAGATCTAAAATTAATGTGTACGACGCGGAACTTGCTTTGGGTGCACCTTATAGCTTATTTAGAGACCTAGCACGTAAACTGACTAAAGAAACATGTTTCACAAGTTTCGCCACTATCGACCGGTCAAGAAACAAATTTCTCGAGATTCATAGACGACGTCAAATTTTGACTCTTTATTGATTTGTGACCATATCTTGATTTCTTTTACGCGTTTTGACTACGGAATCGGACTTCTAATCTGCAGTAAGTATATAAAACTAGTAATTATCTGTTTTAATAAGATCAAAATCAATTAAATGTCCAAATTTGTCATTAACGCTCAATTCATGCAATTTTCAGCAATATTAACTCAATTTATTATTTAAAACACTAAACATGAGAAGTACAAGCATGCCTAAAAAATGACTTATCAATTTTTTTCGTGCCAAATGTATAAGATAATTTGCGAATGAATTTAAATATGAATTACATCATCTACACGGACATAGATCAGGAGAATAGTAACACGGTGCTGTAGTGACACCAATTAGGCCATCCGTAGTGTAGGTTTTCGAGTCCTGTCAGAAGCTTCTATTTAAATCTTTAATGGATTTCCTCCAAAGACAGGCTTGGGAGTTTATGGAGACAAATTTCTTGATTTATATTTTTTACATAATTCTAGCTATAAAATTGTTAAATACTTTTAAGAATACTTCTGAATCAGTTATATCTCCTGTGGGCAAAATTTTAATTGCTCCAAAAGCAGTATGACTATTTGCATAGGATATACATGAAGAGATCCATCCCTACCCTCTGCTTTAATGTAATAGACACTTTTATTTGCCTCAGTACTAAAATGCAATGTAGTTAGCCAATTCACCTCTTATTTATATGATCAGAAGTTCGATTTCCCTCGTGAAAACAGAAGAGTATTTCATAACTAAGTGTAAAAAACTCCAAACGGATAGTCGGCATTGGATACCTTGATCTGGAGAAAACAAAAAAGAAAGAAACAAAATGCTAAAACTTCGAGATAAGTAACATACTTTGCTTGTAAATTTCACCTTTTTTAGCTGCGCAATAACTTTACTTTTACACAAATTTTTAAATAATTTAAAAATAACTATTATGATTATTCAAAAAATTCATGTTCACTTTAGCGACGTTCCTTTCTTTTATCCTTACTTGTATACATACGCACGCGATCGGATTAGGGGTGTTAACGAACCTAGCCGAACCAAATACTAGGTTTTCGAGTTCGGATTTGTTTAGCTAAACGAACTTTAAAATTGGTTCGAGTTCGGCTAAATAACACTATAACTGCTTAAACAAACCGAACAGTTCACAGATATTTTGGTTCATTTTAGTACACGAACCAATACAACTGTTCAAATTTTGCTCGTTTACAAACAATTACCGAACGAACACGAACCGAATTTGAACAGTTTGCGGACTGCAGCCCTAGATCGGACACAAAAATCAAAAATTAATACAGGTAAGATCCCGTCAATTTGCAAACGAAGTCATTGAAACAGGAAACATTTTACCCAGAGGACGCCGTTGGAAAAGCACTGAGATTTAGATAATAACATCGTAGTGGTTTTGGCATACATGTACAAAGAAAATAGTAAGGTAAAGATTTACAATATTGCTACAAGCAGAGAATCCTTTTTTCATGTTTTACACTCTGATCATGCCGGGTTCATACGGAACGCCGGACCCTTGAATCCATTGTCGTCCCTCAATAAAGGAGCCGGGAGTAAAACTGAGAGCAATCGGGGGTGTAATATGCTGAATGCCCTTCCACCTCACCCGGCGATTCGTATTTGCACCCGGGCCCCTGTTCTGGTATTCTCCGTATTGTAGAGTATCAAGCGCGAAGTTTCCAGCCCACGGGGACCAACCTTCGGGTGCTATAAATCCGTCAATGTAAGATTGCATCACAATTGTTCTTGAAAATTCCTTCCAGGGCCGTCCTAGGTAGGCCTCGGCTATATTTTTGGTGGTGAAGTAGTCTCGCTCCGGTACTATTGTGCAGTTTTGTAAAACGATGGCGCCCTTGCCAGTGGGTTCTTTCCTTCCCTGAGCTGTCACCGTGCAGAATTGTCCGTCAAGTGGTTTCCTGACGATTATTTTGCAGTTTTGGAATACTGCCGCAGCGTCTCCGAAGATGAAATCTATGGTTCCAGAGATGGTGCAGTCACGGAAAAATTGGCGGTGGGAGTCGATATAGAGTGTGTCCTGAAATCCGTCGAAGTGGCAATTGTAGAAGATGCTTTTGTCGGCTGAAACACGGACGGCTACTGCCTGATGCTTGATGGCTCCCGCGCTGTTCTCGAACCCAATATCTCTTGCTATAAAGTTATCTCCATTGATCCCTGTTCCAAATAAATATAACATTAATAATTAGTCGAATGATGCAAACAATTGAGTAGTTCAAAATTTTTGACTTTGTGATTTATGGAACAATTAACATAAACTTTATTTTTTGAAGTGCTTCTTTCGTTTATAAATATTGTTATAGTTTGATGTGAGTGTGATTTATATACGCCGATCTTTTTGGCTAATTATATTGTTAAGTATCAATTGATCGACACTGTTTGACGTAATTTTTATTATGGGTCATCGAGAGATAACCTCTGTGTGTTTATAACACATGGGTATAGTTGCGTGCAAGTGACCTCATACCCTGCGATAAGCTGGAACCTCTAAGACAATGTGATAATGTTATTGTTGTATGTAAATGTTAAATTAGAGGGCATATGAAAACTTTGATACCTAATGTATTACTATCGTCAAAAAGTGGACCATATATTTTGAGACGGAGAGGAAGCATGATGAGATAAGATGACTTACCAACTGTTGCTGTATTCCAAGTCTTAACTCCATCGACAAAGTTTTTTCGTCCAGTAATCTTGGTCCTTGTTGGGCCTTCTCCAAGGAAGACGATGTTATACACATCCTTGGGGATTTCAACAGACTCGTGGTAGACACCCGCTTTAATCAAAATGATAAATGTTTGGTTCAATTTTTTTGGAGCGGTATTGACAGCAGCCTGGATACTCTTGAAGTGCCCACTTCCATCTAGAGAAACAATCGCATTGGGCTTCAGGGTGTGGCGATCGGCCTGAAGAAGATTGCGCACATGATTCTCTAGTGAAGCGTAATCTTCCGTCATGCCCCGACCCTTGCCAAGTCTAGGTTGAACATAATCAGGAGGGTAATAGTCATACAAAATCCTCCTCCCTTTTCCATTTCTAGGCATTGGATCAGTTTCAGGAGGATAATAATCATACAATATCTTCCTTTCCTTTCCAGTTCTAGGTGTAGGGTCAGTTTCAGGAGGGTAATAATCATACAATATCCTCCTTCCCTTTCCAATTCTAGGGATAGGATCAGTTTCAGGAGGATAATAATCATACAATATCTTCCTCTCCTTTCCAGTTCTATGTATAGGGTCAGTTTCAGGGGGATAATAATCATACAATATCCTCCTTCCCTTTCCAATTCTAGGGATAGGATCAGTTTCAGGAGGATAATAATCATACAATATCTTCCTCTCCTTTCCAGTTCTATGTATAGGGTCAGTTTCAGGGGGATAATAATCATACAATATCCTCCTTCCCTTTCCAATTCTAGGGATAGGATCAGTTTCAGGAGGATAATAATCATACAATATCTTCCTCTCCTTTCCAGTTCTATGTATAGGGTCAGTTTCAGGGGGATAATAATCATACAATATCCTCCTCCCCTTTCCTATTCTAGGGATATGATCAGTTTCAGGGGGATAATAATCATACAATATCCTCCTCCCCTTTCCAGTTTTATGTATAGGATCAGTTTCAGGGGGATAATAATCATACAATATCCTCCTTCCCTTTCCAATTCTAGGGATAGGATCAGTTTCAGGTGGGTAATAATCATACAATATCCTCCGGCCCTTGCCAGATCTAGGCATAGGATCAGTTTCAGGAGGATAATAATCATACAAGATCTTGCGGCCATTACCATCTCCAAAAAGTTTTCGTGTTTTGATCGGTTCTAGATGATAATAATCATCTTGCTTCATACCCCGACCCTTGCCAACTTTAGGTGGATTAGTTTCAGGAGGATAATAATCATTGTACAAGATCTTCGGTCCATTGCCATCTTCAAGTAGCCTTCGTCTGTTGACACCTGGAATTTGTGAGCTTGAGAAGATCTCAAAAAGCTCATCGATCATGGCAAGCCCGTTGCTTGAAAGCTCTCTGGTGGTTTTCATCAGCTGCTTCATCTTTTCTCCAGTCTCACCTGTTATCACGTGCATCACTTATATAAGATTTTCATTCATTTGAATAGTTAAACTTCTGCGCCAAAAATAAAGATGGGAGAAAGCAAGGAATTTTCTGAAAAAGTGACCTGTTGTATTGTCAAACGCATCCAAGCAATCTTCTTGGAAAGTGACAGCGCCGCTAAGCCATGTCTTTAGGTCACCCATATACTCATCAAATTTGGTCTTATCAAAGGCGTCAATCTTTTCTATGGACCTCTCGAGATCATGAACGGAGAAATCCAACACTTTGTCACAAACATCGAAGGCAGCTGCAACACTCGGGTTCTTGTCAGCCTCCTTTAGGACAGTGGAATTGTGGATCACCTCCTTCACGCTATCGATGGCAGCCTGTAGTGCCACCTGGATGAGTTCTTTGGGATCATCAGGGTTCTTGGCCTTTCCAAGGCTCTCTTCGCATGTTTCCTTGTAAATAGTTTTCTGACAAATCGCATGTGCAGCCTTAGACGAGGCTAGGACTTGGCCGCCATTGCTAGCTGGGCTATTCCCGTTATTCCTGTTAGCAACGACGTATGTTACAGTCCCAACCACGGCAGCCACCAGCAGAATCGAAGAAACGCCAATTATGGCGATCTTCTTTTTCGATGATGATGGATCAGTAGATCCCATTTCAGATGTGTTTTTGACATGATTGTGTGAAACGAGGAGCCTTATATATAGCTTAAAGGACCTTGCATGCACGCAAGATTATGATCTGTAGAAACTCTAATTCTAGATTGTCGTCTAAAAATAGATGTTTATAAGAGTTTTTAGCTGAGAAATTCAAGACAAGCCTCTCGTATCCAAGGATGATGAGTTGTAAGTATGTCTTACAGCTGTCTACTATTCCAGACTATATGGGTTTTTTCTGAAATTCAAAATATAAGCATTAATTTCATAATTATATATTTTAATTTTTTCTATGTTTTGATTGTTTATATGTAATTTTTTTTTCCAGTTTTCTTGTATATTTTTTTGATATGCTTAAAAAGACCTAAAATCCTCTACGTCAAATGTTTTGGTTGTTCATTATTCTATATAGTTTTCTTTCAAATACTTTTACACAAAATGAACTTTTTTTTTGGTTAAATACGAATTGTATTAGCCAAGATCAAAGTATCATAAGGGAGATGCAACCTGTATAATCCATGAACCATACATTCCTACCGTGTAAATACAAATAAGTACCCTAGTAGTGTTCATGAGTGCCTACCACCTGGATATAAGACATTCAAGACTCTAAACATATGAGTATACAGTCTATGTTACAGCTGTTTACTATTCCAGACTATATGGGTTTTTTCTGAAATTCAAAATATAAGCATTAATTCATAATTTATATATTTTAATTTTTTTGTATGTTTTGATTGGTTATCTGTAATTCTTTTTTCAGTTTTCTTGTATATTTTTTTTTGAAATGTTTAAGAACACCTAAAATCCTCTATGTCAAATGTTTTGGTTGTTCATTATTCTATATAGTTTTCTTTGAAATACTTTTACACAAAATGAACTTTTTTTGGTTAAAATGCAAATTGTATTGACCAAGATCAAAGCATCATAAGGGGATGCAACCCATACAATCCATGAATCATACATTCCTACCCTGTTGAATACAAATAAACACCCTAGTAGTGTTCATGAGCGCCTACCACCTGGATATAAAGCATTCAAGACTCTAAGCATATGAGCATGTTGTCTATGTGATACATCCTCAACCACAAGGGTGGTTACTTCAAAAAGTAGTTTGTTCCTACATTGCCAGATCATATAAACTACTGCTGCAAGACACACCATGATTGTCTTGACCATGAGAGTGTTGCCCCTCAGCTTCCTCTTACTCAAGCCAGGATCCCATGTAGGCAGTTTAATGTTTGGGGCAGTCTGAAGAAGGTCAGTGTTGCTGTCTAAATGGAGCTCACAACACTACACTTGAAGAATAGATGCTTCTCTAATTTCTGCATTGGAGCAGAAAAGGCATGAAGAATCCAAAATAAATGGCATGTTATTCTTGGCATCTAACTTCCTCGATACTGCTAGCCAAAGAATGAAGGCATGTTTTGGGGTAATAGTTGCATCCTACACCATGGAGAATCAAGGAACAATGACAGGTGTTTGCGTGAAATAGTTATATGCTACATTAGGCCTGAGCTTCTGCCTGATCACCCAAGACTTTAACAAGCTATGAGCCTCCAAAATGCCACCCTGCCTATAACTCATCCCTCATGTCCAACAGAGCCTTAATGAGAGCGGATTGAAGCTGGATTTTAGGCATAGTCCATAGGTTATGTTTCACCTTGTACCTGGCATTGATCCATCTAACCCACATCAAATCCTTCTTGAGATTCAAATCCCATAATTTCTTGAATAAAAAAGCTTTTTTCCAGGCCTTTAACTGCATGATCCCCAAGCCACCTTCAATTTTTGGAAGGCATACTTGCTCCCAAAAAACCTTGGCTCTTTTATTCCCAAGAGTATTGCTACCCTACAAGGAAGTGAATGCAGATCGTATTAACCTGATCCATGACTGACACAGGGGCTGGCAGTACACTTAACCATAAGCTGTTAAGTCCTTGCAAGACAGCTTTGATGAGAACAACATTTCCAGCATATGAAAGGTGTGACTTCTTCCACAAATTGATAGTTTGCAGCAACTTGCTGAGATATATAGCGTAGTGAGCAAACTGCAGCTTGTGTCCTGCTACAGGGATACCCAAGTACCTGAATGGCAGTGTGTCAGGAGTGAATGCAGGACAGGATAGGCTAGTTGCTGCATTATTCCCAAATCCAGCATTGAAGAACTTGGACTTTGCAGCATTGATCATAAGACCTGAAATGGCACTGAACTCTCTCAGTTTCTCTATTAAATTCATCACTGAGATATCATCTCCGCGGCAAAATAACATCAAGTCATCAGCAAAGCTAATGTGGGTGATTTTCAGGCCTTGAAGCTTAGGATAAAAGTTGAATTCTTGATCAAACTCCAACTAGTTTAGTGATCTTGACAGATACTCCATGCCTATGATAAATAGAAAGGGGGACAAGAGGCAGCCTTATCTGAGGCCTCTCTTCCCTTGTATAAAACCAGTAGGTGATCCATTGATAGAGATAGAGTATGAAGTGGTTATGATACACTACATAATCCAATTAATAAACGTAGGAGGGAATAAAAAGCAGCAAGCATGTAGTGGATCAAAACCCAACTGATTGAATCAAATGCCTTATGAATATCAATCTGCAACATAGTCCTGGGGGAGGCATTAGACTTACCATAGTCCCTAACCAGTTCCTGTACAAGGAACGCATTGTGAAGCATGGATCTGCCCTTTAAGAATCCGGCCTGAGAGTGATCCATGAAGTCAGACATCACAATAGCCAACCTTCTAGCTAGAATTTTGGAGATGGTCTTATAGATTACATTGCATCAACTGATAGGCCTATAATCCTGAACCTTGGACACATCATTTGATTAGAGATCAAGGCAATGAGGGAATGGTTTAGCTGCTTGAGCAGTTTGCCTTTCCTAAAGAATTCATGTACTGCTCTTAGCACATCCACACCAATTATATCCCAAGCTTTGATGAAAAAGTGGGAATCGTAGCCATCAGGCCATGAAGCATTGTCCTTAGGAATGGAGAAGAGACATTCTTTAATGTCACAATCAAGAACTGGAGCAAGCAGTGACAAAGAGCCATTAGTAGATAATTTAGGCCTAGAGTCTATAACAGGAAGACTGAGGGGCAGAACATGCTGAGAGGATCCAAGGAGAGAGTTGTAAAAATTGATAAACTGATCCTTGACTTGGTCAATGGAAGTGGAGAAGGCAACATTAGGTAACTGAATGCTAGTGATACTCCCTCCCACCAATGCTCTTCTTAATGAAAGAGTGGTAGAATTTGGAGTTTTTGTCGCTTAGGTTGAGAAAGGCTCCCTTAACAAGCTGAGAGAAGAACAGTCTTTCTGCCTCAAGGAGGTTGAAGGCATTTTTTCTTGAGAGCATTCACCTGTGTATGCCATTCAAGGGATCCCCAGGAATCATTACTTTGATCTTGTAAATTATCCAACTCCTTTACTGCACTCTCAGCTCTTGAAGGGATATGAGAGAAGCACTTTTTTTTAACTCCTTTAGGGGCCCCTTAAGTCTTTTCAATTTCTTGCATAGAGAGAACATAGCTGTGCCCCTAACATCCTCCATCCAGGAATGCACCACAATAGTAGTAAACAGTTCATAGTCAGCCTACATATTGAAAAACTTGAATGAGTGAACCCCTGTAGCCAGAGGCTAAAGCTGTATTATGCTTGGTGAGTATCAGACAGGAAACTAGAGTTTAAGAACACTCAGGCTGCATTTGGAAAGTTCTCCAGGAAATAAGCATTGATCATGACCCTGTCCAACATTGATCTAATGGAGCCATCCTCCCAGGTATATTTGCATCCAGAGTACATCAATTCCATAAGCCCACGTCTCATGAAGTAGTAAGTTGGTCCTGCAATTGGTAAGAAGTGACATGTCTACCACCAATCCTCTCACTGTAATTGAGAATACAGTTGAAATCCCCAAGAGCAATCCAAGAGGAACCATCCAAGGAGCTATGGGCAACAAGATCCTCCTAAAGAGGCATGTCTACCATAGTTGTAGGCATACACAGCAGAAATATGCAGCAGTCTACCAGAAATTAGACATTTAATCTGACAAAACATAGTTTATGCAGTGATTGAATGCAACGTTTTGGGAAACAAAAGAAGGGTTCCATAAGATTAGAATCCTTTTCCCAGGGAGGAGATCAAAATTATGTACATGATCCTATAAACTAAATTTTAACAAAAGTTGAGACAGCCTTGAGGAGTTAATAATCATTGTAAGAAGGGGAACATGGAACATCTAGCAAGACTTGCACTAGCCTGCCTCCTCCTGTCAAGTTCCATTTTTTTTGTTCTCCTTTATTGTTTTCTGGAGAGTACTTGTACAAATTCTTCTTTTTCAATTTCCCATAGCCTATGCACCTGGAATTGATCATAAACAGGAGAGATGGCAAGGGGCCCTGAAGGATTACCTATTGGTAAGGGAGGATCAAAGGCTGTAAGGAATGAGTTGTGCCTTTCAGCAGACAGATGATCAGGCAAGGACCTTGCAGCAGCATCATCAGGCCTACTGACAGAGCAATCCTTAGCAAAAGCCCCAATATTTTGGGCATTTCATCTTGGAGTAGACTTACCCCCAGGACCAGCAGTCACCACAGTTGTTGGCTCCTTGAAGTGGATAGATTTCTTTGACGAGGCAGGTTTGAGGGGCCATGCTTAAATTGCTTCCCACCTTGCATAGAGATACCATCCATTGAAGCCTTCTCGTTATGCACATAGGCTGAGTGTCCAATCTGCCTGCACTCATCATAGAACAAGGAAAGTCTCTCATACACAACTGACTGTTTAATAACCCTCTGAGTTGAGTGGTTGATATCAATGGCATTCAACAAAGGCTTGCTGAGATCCACCTACACAAGGGCCCTAGCATACCCCGAAACTTCTCCTCTTGTGGTTAGGAGATCAGCTATTAGGTGTTGAGAAAAGGGGGTTTGAGTGATTACAAAATGCATGATTTAAATAACGTGTACTAAAGAAATGCATGACACGTTTTATGACTTGACACGTTTTTGCATGAAACCTGCCTTATATAGTTCATGTATATTGTTGCCGTACTAACGATCCATGAAGCTTTAAAGCTTACATCAAATGACAAACATTTGTTGTGTTTGAACTATTTTCAAGTGCCATCATTAATGAACTAAACTAGTTCACTAAGTGAAGTACTTATTTAAATGAACTAAGTAGTTCATTAAATGGTGATGTATTTGGAGAAAACACAAAGGCAACAAATTGAAGAATGGAAAGTCTTCTTCTCTCTCATTATACACCTTTTTATATATATTTTTATATATATTCAGATATTTTAAAAAGGCACTATACATATATATTCCAACGTACTACCGACACGTTATATATTACGAACGTACGTTAACGTCACACCACTATATTTACCTCATATTTATGAGTATATTCAAGTCTTATATCATATGATATAAGTCATGGTGATGAGAAAATTATTACGACACGTTAAAAGGTTCTAACCAAAAATTGTCGTATCGGATGAATACCGAAACTTCACCAACATGTCACGTACTTACCATATATAGATGGCCAGCCCCTACACTTCAAAAATGGCCAAACATTTCGTGGATTACATGGTATATACAGGCATAAAATCATTCCATGTTGGCACATACAAATCACTCTCAATTAAGGCCAAATTGTGGAGATTTCAAATTCAACATTTTGTCACATGTAGGCGCCACTTTAGTAAGCCATGGGAGCTGAATATTAAAGTTTAATTTATATATATTATGTATAACATAATATATATAACATGTGCAAAAAGTTGAAATTTAATCGGAGAAAAATCGGATAATCGACAAACATCGAAAATTCGGTTTTCTACGAACACGACACATGGAATATTTTTGGCATGGAATGTAACATGTATCTAGACAGTTTTTACATACTCTATACATTTTAAAGTGTTCTAGAAAAATCAATTAAGGGCTGATTGGAATACACCATATGTGTATAATTATATGTGCACTATTTTACAAAGTTTGCAAAAATAAAATTCAGCATATGTATATTCATCATACACATCTAGCTCAGCCTTGTTGGAGCATATGTGGAGCTTTGTTGGCATCTTGATTTGCCAAGAATGAAGTATACAAGGTTGGCGACATAAAGAAAGGAACTACAAAAGGTAACATTTCAAACTTTGTCACATTTGTGACACATGCTGAAAATTCAGCATGTGTAGTTTAAGAGCTGGCCGAAATTTTCAAAGTAATGATCCATATTTACTACCTTGAATTATATGGATTGATTAATAGATAATATGACAATGTTTTGAATATAATATGGAAATAATCAAGTGATATTTTCAAATATCACACATGCTGAAAATTTCAGCATGTGTGTAATGCATATGGCCGAATTTGTGGCCTTCTTGGTAACCAATTTTTATTCCAAAATTAGTAGAAATGTTATGTACTAAATGATGATTGATTTCTTCTTTATTTTCAAGGAATTAATCAAATGCAAACTTGGCAACAATTTGAATAAAGTGTGAATGTTACACATGCTGAAATTTCAGCATATGGAGAAGCATAATGGCAGATTTTTATGAAGGAAATGGGGATAATTTGTCTTGCTAATTATGTGGAATGATTATGTGATTTATGGCAACACATTTATGGTTAATTGGCACATGTTTTTAAGGATTATTTTCAGATTTATCTAGTCATCAAAATGATGACATCTTGCATCCAATCAATGAGTGCCAAGTAAGCAAGAGCTTAATGATCATCCAATGAGGAGTTGCCAAGTAAGCATGGAAATGTCACAATGATGCAATATACTCTTCGAAGGACTTAGAAGATAATTTTAAAGAGAAAGAGGAGGCTATAGGGGGCGACCACCTTGGATAAAAAGGAAAGAAGAGAGCAAACAAAATACAAGACAAGTCTTACAAGCTTCCAAGATCAAAAACGTTTTCTATTCCTTCTTTCTACACTTTTTTCTTTCTTCTATCTAAAATCCTATTGTATTCATATTCATACATCTTGAATAGGCTTCTTACATACCACCATATACTCTTTATTGTTGTAAAAGATTGATCAAGGTGTGATCAATCTTGCACTCGCAAGGTGGTGGTGTTCGTGATCGTTGTAATCATTTACAAGGTTTGTAAAGGGTTTGAGTTGGTGTGTAACTCCATCAACCCTGTGTGTTAAGGTGTTATTTGTGTTTTGTGATTAGTGCTAACCGAGGAAGGTGTCTTCGAAGACTGGAGTAGGTTGTTTTAGCCGAACCAGTATAAAATTCATTGTGTTCTTTACTTTCAGCACTTACTTTCAGTTTCCAGTATAGTGCATCATTTTTATCATGTTCATAAAAATAGTAAAAGAATTTTAAAAATCACGAAACTTTTAGGAAACATAGAAAAACGTCTTAAGGTTCTTTTGGCGCAAGTTTCAACCCTTTTCAACAAGTATAAGTCTTTCAAACGTCTAAAGTTCTGAGACTAGTGCAGTCTGATTTTCAGGCTTGCAAAGATTGAGACTCTGAACGTATTTGACTAATTTCCCAAAAGAATTTTTCAAACCTGTTTCAACCCAATTAAATAAACCTAATAAGGAGTTAGTCATTAAATTTTCAGATCATTTAGAGTTACGGACAAATAGGAATTAATTTTTCAAATCAGACTACCGTTTCTGGCAGATTTGCGCAATCTGATCATCAACGACATTTAAAGGGGTTAAAGGTTGAATTTTAATATGAAATTTTTAGGGGATACTCAAAACATCTGGGAATAAGATCTCTCCAAATTTCAGAATTTTTGAAGACCTGTAATCTATTTTTTGAAAACATTTTAAAACAGGTCCTGAAAACAGAAACTATTTTCAGAAGTTGGGTTTTTGGTTTAAAACAATTTTAAAAACCACATTTTCCGCACCCACTATTCAACCCCCCTTCTAGTGGTGCCTTGCAGATCATACATTAGGGGCTTTCCAAGGTGGTGGCATATCTTGGAAAGAAACTCGTCTTTCCAAAGGGTGACAAGAAAGTTAGAAAATTTGATCCAAATGGGCACAAATATCATTTCTTCAGGCCCAAAATCAAAGAACAGGGGCAGTTTCTTAATGATGAGGATCCTGCCATAGGTGAAGTAAGGTCCAAGGGAGAGAACATGCTCCATGTCCAAGGCATTTTGGAATTTGAAGATAACCCAACCAGATGGATGAAAATCAATCTTGTGTTTCACTTTCCCTGCCTTAGTAAGAGAGTAACGGCTTGTTTGCTAGGGAACCTCCTAGTGAAACAACAAACAAGGCAGCATTGGAGATCCTCCTCTAGCTGCAAGTTATCCACATCAAGATGTACCACCCCAATCCTATCTTCCTCTTGCTCCTTGAGCTTCATGCAGCTGTCCTCATTTCTGTTGGTGAAGAAAAAGGAGTTCCATATTTTCAAAAGAGGGGGAGGGGGTATTGCTGTTGGTAGCCACACCCTTTCCTTTGTCAAGATTGTTCCTGTCTGTAGAGGTGTTAGCAGGAAAGGAGGGAGAAGACATGGGAATATCCAGTGGATTCACAGTCAAAGACCGTTGGATATTCACAGCTGCAGGGCCCGAGGCTTCAGGCTGAAGTTGACAAGAGACAAAAGGGGAGGATGGAGTTGACAAGTTGGCACTCTCTCTCTCTCATGATTAGCCGTCATAGCTGCAAGGGCTGTCAAGTCAATGTCACAGCCAATCCCCAATTGTGAGCAACTTACCTCTGCTACAGGGTCACCAACCACTAACTGAGACTGAGACACCGTAGCCAACCCATCTTCCTCTGCCAGCTTATGTGCAGAAGGGAGGTGAGACTGAGGACAACAAGCTTGCAAGGTAGGGCCATTATCATGATCAGGCAATACCACCTACAAGGATTTGATGTTGTGAGCAACCACCGAGTCTCCATCATTCTCCATGTCACTATGAAAGGAAAAAGTGTCACTAGGTGACTCCTCAACCGACTCCTCAAGCTGAGCTTTTTTTGGAGTAGAGCCTGTAACCACCAAATCTTTGGAACCACACTTGTTCCCACGACTCGCTAAAGCAAAACCGTGGACTATAGAAGGCAATATGATTGCAGTACTGAGCTTAGGTGCAGGGACAAGGAAGTTAAGAGAAGGAGGAAGGAGGAAGGTAGGAGATGGCTACCCTTCTCTTAGAGAGAATGGGAGAGTTTCTCTCTCTTACACATCTCCATCACAGTTTTCAACACCATTTTACACAAAATGAACTTGAAAAAAGAAGATACAATAAAACAGGTAAAAAAATACAACAAAACCATAAAAAATAAAGAAAAAAAATATATTTAAAAGTATAATATGTTAAAGATATGGATGCACTGGTGCAAGAAATAGGAACTGGCAAGAAGGTGTTGGTTGCTGGATAGCCGTGGCATGTGCTTGGCATGGATTGTTGGCAAGGTGATTGAAGCTTGGCACGGATGGTGGCACAAGACTTAGACCTTGGCACGTGTGGCATGGCGTGCTTGGTACGCTGGAGTGGAACTAAGCCTTGGCACGAATGGCACGGTTGGCGTGCTTGGCACGCTGGAACAGAGCTAAGTCTTGGCACGTATGGCACGGTTGGCACGGTTGGCGTGCTTGGCACGCTGGAGCTGCAACACTTCATAAGGCTGGCACGGGTGATATGCGGGAGTTGGTTTTAAGCTTGATGTAGTAAAGATTGCTCGTTTCTCATGTGTTTCTAGATACTTCTTTAGACTAGTATAAATACATGTATTAGTTGTACATTTGAGTTTTGAGAAAGCAGAATAAAAATTTTAGAATTTCCTTCTTCCTCAAGTTGAAATTCTCCTCTGGCGCCACAACGCCATTTTCATTTTGCTCCGAGCTTCGTCATAGCTAATTGTTTCTTGTTTGTTACGCTTTGATCAAGTTGATCATTTGTTTTGATTTCTATTCAAATTTTGACATGGTATCAGAGCCATGACAATTCGATATTGATTCATCGTATGCTTATGATCAAACACTGCATCGCAACATTTATCTTACAAATCACTTAAATTGAGATATAAGCATGGCTAATACGAGTGCTGCTTCATCTAGCTCGCGAAGCAATCACGTGAACAATGAAAATCCAACAAGTAGCCCGTACTACTTGCATCCAAATGATAGTCCAGCAATTGTCTTGGTTCAACCTCCACTCAATCCGCATAATTACCACTCTTGGAGCAGGACATTTCAAATGGCGTTATTGGTGAAGAACAAAACCTGCTTCATAGACGGATCTATGGCTAAACCTGCACAAAATGATCCTCAGTTTCAGGCATGGAGGCAGGTAAACACAATGATTCAATCCTGGATCATGAACTGCGTTTCTCCTTCAATTGCACAAAGTGTGATGTGGTATGATAGTGCTCTAGATGTGTGGAATGATTTAGCTATGAGGTATGGAAGTGGTGATCCTTTCAGGTTATCTGATTTGTTATGTGAATTTTATGCTGTGAAGCAAGAAAATCTTAGCGTAAATGATTACTTTACGAAGCTAAAGGTACTATGGGAAGAGTTAGCTTCATTAAGATCTGTACCAAAATGTGATTGTCTTCGTTGTGTGTGTGATATAACTAAAAAGGTGAATCAGTTCATTGAAAGTGATTATGTTATAAAGTTTGTCAAAGGCTTGAATGAGGAATTCGATCCAGTAAGATCACAGGTCTTCGTAATGACTCCCCTACCAGATATTAAGACTGTTTTTGCGATGGCGTTGAAGTTTGAGAGGAAGATTACTAATAATTCTGTGTCAACTGGTTTTAATAATGCACCTACAGCATTGATTTCAAATTGTGATGATCAAGAGAGCTTTGTAGCGAACACGTATGTTAATAAGAAGCAAGGACAGACATATAGGAGAGGAAATGGAAGATTTTATCAGGAAGGAAATAAACGTTTGCAATGTAATCACTGTGGTATGATAGGGCATACAATTGATAGATGCTACAGAAAGCATGGATTTCCTCCTGGATTTAAGTTTAAGAATCAAGTAAATGCAGCTGAGGTGGTTGAAGAGAGAGTTCAGAACTGTGATGCTGAGATGCCTTTGTCTGGTCTATTTCCACAGGCTATGCAGTCTCTTACTCAAAAACAGTTTACTAAGCTTTTAAAAATGTTGGATATTGATGATGCTGTTTCAGGAAGCAGTGGAAATAAGGAGGTGCAGGGAGCTGTCATGACAGCACAGACAGGTATGTCCACAGGTAAGCGTTCTGTAAGTACTGATTGCGTTTGGATCTTGGATTCAGGAGCCACTGACCATATTTCATGCTCTTTGGCTTTGTTTCAGTCTTATAATCCCATTGATCATGTCTCTATTAAGCTTCCTAACAATGTCACAGTTGAATCAACTCATAGAGGAGTGGTTATATTGCACAGTGGTCTGGTTTTGAAGGATGTCCTATATGTTCCTTCATTCTCTTTTAACCTTGTCTCTCTCAGCAAGCTTACTGACTCCCCTCATCTGCTTGTTTCATTTCATGATTCTGGTTGTTTGATTCAGGATCAGTTGTCCAGGAGGATGATTGGTTCAGCTAGGAAGCATCATGGGCTTTACTATATACATGATTCCAGTCTACCTCTGCAATATGGAGAAATCAGTACATGTCTTTTGCCTTCTGCTTTGTCTTCCTCTAGTCTTAACTCTGACTCGTATCTGTGGCATGCCAGACTTGGGCATGCCTCATCAACTAGAATACAAGAATTGCATAGGTTACATCCAGAAATACCTTCTTTTGATCAGAGTAGTGTCTGTACAGTCTGTCCTTTGGCAAAGTTGAAAAGATCACCGTTTCCTATATCTGCTACAACCTCTAAGCGTCCTTTTGATGTTATTCATGTTGATATATGGGGCCCTTATAGGCACCCTACAATGTACAATCAGAGATACTTTTTGACTATAGTTGATGACTGTTCAAGGTATACCTGGATATATTTGCTTAAGGCAAAATCTGAAGTTAGACAGATTTTGCAGAGTTTCTTTCATTATGTGTTTACTCAATTCAATGTTCATATCAAGGTTATCAGAAGTGATAATGGACTTGAATTTAAAATGACTGAATTTTATATGCAAAACGGGGTAGTCCATCAAACAACCTGTAGTCATACTCCTCAACAGAATGGAGTGGTTGAAAGGAAGCACCAACATCTTTTGGTTGTAGCTAGAGCACTTAGATTTCATGCTTCATTGCCCATTGATTATTGGGGTTTCTGTCTTCAGCATGCTACATATCTGATAAATTTGATGCCATCTCCTGTACTTCAATGTAAAACTCCTTATGAGATTTTGCATAATAGTCAGCCTATATATTCTCATCTCAGAGTATTTGGGTGTTTAGCCTTTGCATGTGACAACACTCCTCACAAAGCCAAGTTTGCACCCAGAGCTTTTCCTTGTGTCTTTCTTGGATTTCCCATGAATACAAAGGGGTACATTGTTCAAAAACTTGAAGACAAGTCTGTTATTGTGTCTAGAGATGTCTTGTTTCATGAGAATTCTTTCCCATTCTCTAATGAATCTTCCTTGCCATCAGCATCAGTCTCAGTTCCTCATGCTGTGACTGATGCACCTCTGCCTCCGTGCCCATCACCTCCTCAAGAGCATCCCTTGCATCAGTCGCCACCTGCTCCTGATGCTCTTCAGTCAGATGAAATTGAGTCGTCCTCAGCGTCATCCGTGCCTTCAATGTGTTCATCTCCTTCTTCATCCTCAAACAAGTCAGTATCCCCTCCAAATGATCAGATACCAATAACTCACCTGGAGGTCCACTTGCCTCTTGCCTCTGATTCTGATCATAGATGTGTTAGGAAGAGACATGCTCCATCCTATTTGCAGGATTATTATTGCAATCTCAGTCATTCCTCTAATGCTTTGGAACCATCTGAGTCTGTGCCATATCCTATACAGTCATTTCACTCTCTTGAAACTTTGGCTCCTGAATACAAGTCCTATATCCTTAGCATCAGTACTGATCAGGAACCTGTGACTTACCAGCAGGCTGCTACATCAGCAGCCTGGCAGCAAGCTATGCAGGTTGAATTGGCAGCTTTGGAGGCTACACGTACCTGGGACATTGTTCCCTTGCCACCTGGTAAACAACCCATTGGCTGTAAGTGGGTGTATAAGGTTAAGCGCAAGGCTGATGGGTCAATTGAACGTTATAAAGCAAGGCTAGTGGCAAAGGGGTACACTCAGCAACCAGGTATAGATTATATTGACACCTTCTCACCTGTGGCAAAAATGACCTCTGTCCGTCTTCTTTTGGCTTTGGCATCTGTGAATCATTGGCATGTGCATCAGTTAGATATAAATAATGCCTTTCTTCATGGTGATTTATATCAGGAGATTTATATGGAGTTGCCTCAAGGAGTTCAGTCTTCCATCCCTAATGCAGTTTGCAAGCTTCAGAAATCTCTTTATGGGCTTAAACAAGCCAGTAGACAGTGGAATGAAAAGCTTACTGTGTATTTACTGTCTCAGGGTTACAAACAGTCCAAAAATGATTATACCTTGTTTACTAAACGAACCTCAGAATCTTTTATTGCCTTGCTCATTTACGTTGATGACATTATTATAGCTAGTGATTCATTGTCTCATATTCAAGCTCTGAAAACTCATTTACATTCCACATTTCAAATCAAAGACTTAGGTGTTCTGAGGTACTTTCTAGGACTTGAGGTGGCAAGGTCTCAGGGGGGGATTATGATTTGTCAAAGAAAATATGCAATGGAACTATTAGAAGAAACAGGTTTTTTGGCTGCCAAGCCTGCTTTGACACCCATGGAACAAAATTTAAAACTGGAACATAATGATTCACCTCTATTTTCAGATGTTTCTTGTTACAGGAGAATTATTGGAAAGTTATTGTATCTTACTATTACAAGACCTGACATTTCATATGCTGTGCAACAATTAAGTCAATTCTTAGATTGTCCCACAGAAATGCACATGAAGGCTGTTCACAGATTGCTTAGGTATTTGAAGGGTAATCCTGGTCAGGGCTTATTGTTTCCCAGCACAGGTTCAAAATTGCTTAAAGCTTATTCAGATTCAGACTGGGCTGGGTGTACTGAAACCAGAAGATCTATTACAGGATACTGTATGTTCTTTGGTGATGCTTTAGTGTCCTGGAAAGCAAAGAAACAGACTACAGTCTCAAGGTCTTCCTCAGAAGCTGAATACAGGTCACTTGCTGCAGCTACTTGTGAAGTGCAGTGGTTGTTGTACTTATTGAAAGACCTAGGCATAGAACAGAAAGAGCCTGTAGAACTGTTTTGTGATAATAAGAGTGCTATATATATTGTTGAAAATCCAGTTTTCCATGAGAGGACAAAGCATATAGAGGTGGATTGTCATGTGGTCAGAGATAAGTTTCAAGAGGGGGTGATTAAGCCAATGCCAGTTAAAACTGAGTTTCAGGTGGCTGACCTGTTCACTAAGGCATTGAGTTCTCAAAGGTTGCAATTTCTGACTTCTGCATTGGGGATCTGTAACATTTACAAGAAGTCAGAATTGAGGGGGGGTGTTAAAGATATGGATGCACTGGTGCAAGAAATAGGAACTGGCAAGAAGGTGTTGGTTGCTGGATAGCCGTGGCATGTGCTTGGCATGGATTGTTGGCAAGGTGATTGAAGCTTGGCACGGATGGTGGCACAAGACTTAGACCTTGGCACGTGTGGCATGGCGTGCTTGGTACGCTGGAGTGGAACTAAGCCTTGGCACGAATGGCACGGTTGGCGTGCTTGGCACGCTGGAACAGAGCTAAGTCTTGGCACGTATGGCACGGTTGGCACGGTTGGCGTGCTTGGCACGCTGGAGCTGCAACACTTCATAAGGCTGGCACGGGTGATATGCGGGAGTTGGTTTTAAGCTTGATGTAGTAAAGATTGCTCGTTTCTCATGTGTTTCTAGATACTTCTTTAGACTAGTATAAATACATGTATTAGTTGTACATTTGAGTTTTGAGAAAGCAGAATAAAAATTTTAGAATTTCCTTCTTCCTCAAGTTGAAATTCTCCTCTGGCGCCACAACGCCATTTTCATTTTGCTCCGAGCTTCGTCATAGCTAATTGTTTCTTGTTTGTTACGCTTTGATCAAGTTGATCATTTGTTTTGATTTCTATTCAAATTTTGACATAATATGGATGTCCTGAATGGAATTTCCCGTTCAGAACCCTGAGTTTAAAACTTGAATTTAAGAAAAACCTCAACACTATGGTTTCCCACTGCTCTTACATAAGGCAACGGTAAGTTTTCTAGGATGCATTGGGTTTCAAGAAAATCCATTGCTAGTTCTTAAAAATATCATGACTCGCTAGTTGTTTTATGTGCTCAATGTCGACTTCATGACTTGGAATATTTGAGGTTATAAGATCTGCGTTCTTAAATAAACCACGGTTTCGGATAGTTAGAAATAAATATAAGGTAGATGTATTTAATTATTTAACTTTTCCAGAAGAAGGATGGGAAAGAGAAAGATAATATTGAGAAAGTCTGCATAAATATTGTCAAACTTGTTAAATACACCAAGCTTGAGGTAGTCTGCCGCTAGAAATGTATAAGTAACGTACTGAACCGAGGTGCCAAGCTGAGGCGAAGAATACAGAATTGAAGTGTTCGAACCGAGGTGATGTAGTGTCAATCTAGAATAAGCAGTGCCAAGGTGATGAAGTATTTCAGCGGAGGTGATGTAGCCGAGCTAGAACGAGTCGTGACGAGGTAGTAAAGTGGTTGAACTGAGGCGACACAATGCCGATCTGAGGTGGTGAGGTGAAGGAACTAAGGAGATGAACAACAATAAGCGGATGTGCCGAATTGTGCTAAGCACAATAGCTGCCGAACATAACATGGATCTCAGTAAGACTAAGATAGCGGCAGCAATGAGTAGGTAAGCCCAGCTGAGCATAATTACTACTGAGCAAAAGAAGAATCTCAGTAACACAATGAGATGGCGACACCAGTGAGCAGGTATCCAGAGCTAAGACAACTTAGAAGAATACAAGGATCTCGTAGGCAGCAGTGCACAGATGTACCGATGTGAACAGAGCACTAATAGCTGAGCATAACACATCCCCAAACAATACGAAAAAGGGACACATGTACATATACGAATACACTTTATATACTTACATTCAAATACATTCATTAGCTCAGTGGATTAGAAAAATTACCTATTAGAAATAGAATATAGTTCTTAGAGAGCCGTTGGTAGCTTGAGGTTTCTTACCACTTCTCAAGTCTTATAAAATGCAAAACAGTATACATTTGACTCAAAGAAGTCTGAATAATTTACAGTTCAACCTCCAAATACGCACTTCCATTACTATCTGCGCTTCTGAATTCCAACAGAAGTTTCCTATATTTGTTTTCTGCTGAATGCCAAGCGCAAAATGTCATCGAACATACTCTCTTGTGGAGCATTGTTTATCGACTTCACTACCATAGTATAGCGCACATAGCCTTAGTTAATATAGTTGTACGATTCTGCAGTAGGCAATAAGCTTTTATGTGTATATATGTAAGTGTATATATCTATATTACAAGCGCGTGTATGTCTATACACATATATGTTATATGCACATATGTATATATACATGTATATATGAGTGACTGTACGTACCATAGTAACATGCATTTTCACCAAATATGGTGCAACAGACATGGAAAATTAAATAGTCATGACATCTTAATGGAATCTTAATATGGATCATACATAGTGATGACGTCTTAGTGTGGATCATGAGTGTTCCTAAAAATATACTAAAAAAATCAAGTTAAATATCCTCTAAATACATTTATCCGGAGCAAGACTGTTTACCATGCATATACATATACATATACCTATATATATGTATATATATGTATATGTTGTACATATATATATATATATATATATATATATATATATATATATATATATATATACTGATGTAATATGGTGTATTCCCAGCCATAATTGGGGTACATAATAAAAGGCAATCTGCTTTCATCAAAAATATATATATATATATATATTAAAAATCTTTAAGTATAATGTATGATAAATAAATCGACCAATATATATATAATAATGTCAAGCTTTGGCGATCATGGCGATTAGGTCGGCCGGCGGCGGTAGCCCTGGTCGACATTGTGTTTTCTCTGATTCTAATATACTTTTCATCCGTTTCTACCCATTCTCTTCCTCTCTTCTTTGCAAAAATCAAACCTTTTCCGTCAATAATGGCAGAGGAGGAACCTACAGCAAACCCTACGAGGTTGACGCAGAAAAAAAGCTTCGCTTCGCTATTCCATACGTCGACTTCGACCATTATTCCACCGAAAACGATTCAAAAATATAAGCGGAGTCCAATGATATCCTTTACAGATGATGAAATCGCTTTTCTAGCGGAGCCATATAAATTCTCGTTGGTTGGAATTTTTTGGCATGGCAAGCCGCCGATCGCCACAATTCGTTCAACTATGGACAGGATAGGCTTCACTGGTCCAGTGCAGGTGGGTCTCTTAGACTCTACACATGTGATACTGCATTTTAAGCGTGAGCAAGATTATTTGAGATGTTTCGCAAGGCAGAGTTGGATGATAGCAGGGAAGTACATGAGGGTTACTAAATGGACACCAACATATGATCCTACTGTAGATGTCCCAATTGTGTCGGTTTGGGTGTCCTTCCCAGGGCTTCAATTACATTATCATCAAAAATCTGCGATGACACAGATTGGCAGGATGTTGGGTACGCCGATGAAGTTAGATACACCTACAGCGGAATCTCTTCGCCCATCCGTCGCTCGTTTGTGTGTTGAAATTGATGTTTCACAGGAACTTCCCACAAGAATATTTATTCACGCGTTAAACAGGGTGATTCAACAGCAAGTGGTATATGAGGACTTGCCCTCATACTGTGCGAAGTGTTTCAGATTAGGTCATAAGGTTACGGAATGCAAAAGTCATCATGCAGGAAAAACAATCGATTTGCAGCAACCCAAAGATACTATGCAGCAACCCAAAGATAATAAGCAGAAATCCAAGGAGGCTGCTTCTGGTCCATCCAAGGAGCAACGATGGACTCCTAAGAAGCTTCAAGCTTCGATTCAGCAGCAGGATAATGCAGCTATACCATTGTCAGCTTCGCCCGATTTAACCACGACACACATGGTTTCGTATGTTCAGGATCTTGCCAGACTTTACGGCGTTGATGACAGTTTCATTGCGGATATCTCTCATCCTCCACAGCCATTTCTCTATCCGACAGTGAAATTATACCAGATCAACTAGAACAGCCGGAAGTGCAGACTGAAGACATTCGGCTGCAGCAGTTGTATCAGACATCCTTAATGAAATTATGCAGGTAGTTATCTCTTCACATCATAGCCCCATTGGTGGTGATCAGGCAGTTACACCCACAGATAGAAACTCAGACACTCCATTCCAAGCGCCACCCCGTCTTCTACGTCGTCAACGTCGTCATTTAGAGCCCTCTTCTCCACCACTAACAAGATCAAGGGCAACACTCTCTAACTCTTTTGATTGTTTGTCAACTCAATGAACATTATGATTTGGAATGTTCGTGGTATTCGCACTTCACTACAGCGTCTTTTATCGTTATTGTGTCGCTATAATTTGAATATCTTAGTACTCATTGAACCTAAATCGAGGCCATCTTCCTTGGTGTCTTATTGTCTAAAACTCGGTTTCACACAAGCAGTTTCTGTTTGTCAAGATAAAATCTAGATTTTCTGGAGTGCAACTTTTTTGCGTTTGGAGATGGAATGTTTGGGAGTTCAAAATCATTCCATTCAATTTCAGTGGATCCCCACAGGCGATCGTTTTTATAGTACTTTTGTTTACGGCTTACATACTGTTGCGTCATGTCATCCTCTTTGGGAAGATATTATGGTCATACATTCTGATATTGATGTCCCTTGGCTATTAGGGGGAGATTTTAATACTTTTTTGTCGTTAGACGAGCATAAAAGTCGATCTTCCCCTCCTCTCCGAATATTGTAGGACTTTAATGATTGTGTATCTTCCTGTTTGCTTCAGCCTATTAATTATCAAGGTTTGACGTTTACTTGGACTGAAGGAAAAGTCCTTGGCCGTGTTTGACGGAGATTGGATAGATACCTTTGCACGTCTAGTTTCTTTGATTTATTTACGGCAGTCTCATATTAGCATCTTAGTCACACGACAACGGATCATTGCCCTATTTATCTTGAATGTTTATCCGACAGATCTGGTCATACTGCTTCTTTTCGTTATCTGGACGTATGGACCACGCATTCAGACTTTCACCATTTCGTTTCTCACCACTGGCAATCTTTTGACACGATAGGTGGTATGAGAGGGTTCTACGTCAAACTTCGACAGCTCAAGCAACATTTAAAGCAATGGAATAAGGATGTCTTTGGCAATATTTTTGATGCTATTGCACAGGCAGAATCAGAGACTCTTCGCTACGAGAGGGAGTATGATAATCGTCCCACTAATAAGTCGCGAGAGTTGTATCATCGCAGTATGGCCTCCTTATTGAAACTGCAACATCGAGCTACATTATTCTGGAAGCAAAATAGTCAAGGATATTATCATCAAATAGTCAAGGATAAACGGCGTCGTCGGACAATTAGTAGAATAGTTGATTCTAGTGGTGTGGAATACCAAAATAATGCAGACATTGAACAGCAGGCAGTTAGTTACTATCAATCCTTATTCACAGCGGAACCATTGTCATATTCATCATCTTTGCTCCAATATATTCCCACTATCATAACGCAGGCAGATAATGAAACGTTGATGGCTTTGTCGGATCTCCAAGAAGTATAGTGTCCAGTTTGGGATCTAAGTCCTACAAGTGCAGCTGGCCCAGATGGATTCCCCGGTTCATTCTATCGAAAATTCTGGCCTATCATTAAAACTGACGTACATAAAGCTGTCCAAGAATTCTTTCTTGGAGTTCAACAACCTAATCAACTTGCGGCGTTTCTTATTACTCTCATTCCAAAGGTATCGAATCCTCAATCGTTTAATGATTTCCGTCCCATTTGCTTGACTAACTTTTTGGCCAAAGTTATCACGCGCCTATTGGCAACATGTTTATCGGATTTTCTTCCACGGCTCATATCTTCGGAGCAGGCAGGATTTTTAAAGGGGCGTGGTATAACTGATCATAGTTTATTAGCTCAAGAATTGGTTCATATGCTAGATAAGCATGTTCATGGAGGTCATGTTATAGTTAAACTAGATATGGCAAAGGCTTTTGATAGAGTAGATTGGACATATCTTTGTCAGCTTTTGCTGAAATTTGGATTGGATGCCAAGCTTATGCGGATTATATTAAATAACCTATCGGCTACTCGATGCTCGGTACTCATCAATGGTAAGCCTGTGGGATTTTTTCCGGTCACACGAGGGGCAAAACAGGGAGATCCATTATCACCATTGTTATTTATTTTGGCCTACGAGGGTTTTTCTCGTGGCATTAATGCGTTAATATGTTCGGGTGAATTACGGGGCTTTCAAGTGGGCCGCGTACCCCAGGTCTCTCACTTGGGATTTGCAGATGATTTGGTGGTCTTTTTGAATGGCAGTATATCTAACATGCAAAAGTTCCGTCACTTTTTGGATATCTATCAATCTGCTTCAGGACAATTAGTAAACTTTCACAAGAGTCAATTGGTGGTATGGAAAAATGTAGCAGGACCACGAGTGGTGCAACAGCTTGGCATGTGTTTGGAGACTTTGCCTATTAAGTATCTTGGGTCGTTTTTACACAAGGGTATCAACAGGTCAGCATATTGTACAGCTCTATTAGAACACTTTGACAAGCGTCTTAATGCTTGGTCGTCAAAGTTGTTATCCATGGCAGGTCGGGTGGTCCTAATCAAGTATGTTTTGGCTACTATGCCAATACACATTATAGCGAGTTCAAGATGGCCTAAAAGTATCATAAATGTCTTGAATAGGAAAATGTCTTCTTTTTTATGGAATGGTCGACATCATTGGATATCTTGGACCCAAGTTTCTCGACCAATTGAGCATGGAAGTTTGGGTATACGCAATTTAGACTTGATTCAAAAAGTATATGACGGGAATTTATGGTGGAAATATCAGACCTCTGATTCGTTATGGGCTATTTTTAGCCGAGCTAAGTATGGCTGAAGGAGCGAGACTTATGCACATATTTATGACTCATCTGTTTGAAAGCGCATTTGTAATAGTCATAACTACATGCAGGACAATGTTGACTCTTTCCAGGATGGCTTTCACTGGGTTGCTGACCCTACCGGTCAATATACTATTAAGTCAGCCTATTCGTTGTTACATTCGCAATCCCCCTTATTTGCTTTTTCAAAGCACATTTGGTGGTCCACATCACCCCCAGGGGTTAAAGTGTTTTTGTGGCGTTTATGGTGTCATGCTCTTCCTTTGATAAATAATCTTCGAGCATGGCAGGCAATCTATCCATCATAATGTGTTTTTTGCTTAACGCAGTCGGATACTAGATATCATATATTTTTGCATTGCCCAGCAGTCACGTCCAAGTGGATTCAAGTAGCAATCTTGTTCTCGGGCCCTATGCCTCGTCACACTACTATCCAAGCTTATCTGTCTTGCTGGTGGCGTCAAGCTTCGGTGGCTACAATGCAGGGTAATTTACGGGTTGTGGTACCAGCATTAGTTGCTTGGGTTATTTGGAAAGAGTATACCTCCATCAAGTTTGGAGATAGCACCTTTTCGGCTAGCCATTTATTTGATCAGATCCGTACAAATGTATATACGTGGTGTGCATCTGCGCAAGGTCGTAAATTTGCTCAGTCTCTACCTCATCTAGTTGCTCATGGATTTTCACCACAGTTAAAAATACGCCGACACAGATTAGTTAAATGGACGTTGCCACCTTCCGGCAGAATGAAATTGAACGTGGATGATGCTGTAGGCCGCAGCAAAGCTGCTGCGGGTGCTATTCTGCGTGATGAATTTGGACATTTTATCTCGGCTTTTCTTCGGTTCGAGCTGAATTGATGGCTTTGTTGTTCTCCCTCCTTTATTATGCCATGGCTTATGATGGGCTGTATGTAGAAACGGATTGCCGTCAGTTACTTCATTTGGTGCGTCATCCTTCACACTACACGGGTTCATTTCTCTTGGATATACAAAGAGCTACAATGATGTTGTGTCTCAATGCTTCTACTCTTTGCTATTGCCAATATGAGGCAAACACAACTGCGCATGGTTTAGCACGTTATAGGCTACACGCTACAGGAGTCAAACTCTATACATCAGAAGCTTCTTTGCCTTGCGATGTGCGAGGCTCCTTGATTCTGGATGCCTCTTTACCCAATCTTCGACTATGATGGCATGGCGTGCATTTTTGGGGGTTGCCTATGCCAGCAGCTGGTGTAGGCAGCCTTGGTATGTCTCCTTTTCTTCATGCTTTATGTATGTCTACATTACTTTCATTACTCTTTTCATTGTGTCTGTGGGTAACATCTTTATTTTTTGCACGTTCTCTGAGGAACAGACAAAACACATGTTGCTGTCAATTTGGACTCATCACTGCCGCAAAGTCAGTTGGAGGTTGCCCATGGCCGTTTGGCTACGGGCAACTTGGGTATGGTTTTCTTCTACTCCTAAAGCTTTCCTTAGGGCCAACAAAGGTAGCTGGGTTAATGTTCTAATTGGTGTGCGAGGTACTAACTTGGAGATGCGATGGAGGGCGACGGAAGGTCTCTGCCAGTGCACACAGCTGATTGCTGATACATTCGACTTCATCTGCATCTTGGAGCCTCAATTGTTTAGGGCTGTGCTGTTCTTTTCATTTATCTCTTTGTATTCGTATTTTTCTCAACCATTTAGTCATATAAATATGTACTCTTTTTCCTTCGTCAAGGTTTTATCCACAAGGGTGGTTTTACTTGACAAGGTTTTAATGCGGCATATCATATATGACTGGAGGTTGCACATTATTGCATCACTTCATGCACTTTTTTCTTACGATGACATTTCCAGGGATGTAATATGGTTTTCTCACACCATAAGTGAGGATTTTCAATAAAATTTGCTTTCATGTAAAAAAAACTTTAAGTCTAGCGGTTGAGTAGCATGTATCCCGTTCCTGGGTCTCGAGTTTGATTCCCCTCACCAATTTTTGAATATATATATATATATATATATATATATATATATATATATATATTAGCCGAATATATATTTCATTAAGACGCCTCACTTATGGCGGAGAAAAACCATATTACAAACATAAGTTCATGAAAATGAAAATTGCCTATGTAAAACAGAAATTATTGACAATCGCCAGTCATATATGATATGCCGCATTAAAACCTTTCCAAGTAAAACCACCCTTGTAGAAAAACCTTGGTAAAGGAAAAAAGCATACATATTTATATGACCTGCAACATTCATTTGGTGAATGTTCCTTCTGAAATTTTGTAGCATCCAAAAGTGAGGGATCGGGAATTGACTTTGGCCGAATAAGAGTAGTAATGACCGTCATCCCGTGAGTATTAATGCCAAAGTGGTACTCCAATGTATGGGTGTACGCCCAAAAACGGTCCTCCCGTAGATAATATTCCACCATCCAAACATGCAAAAGAGACAAAACATGTAGATTATTATCATGTATGAGAAGAAGCAGGTGTAAGATCCATAGATAGATAGGTAAGTATCCAAGTTGCCTGCATCAAATGATACATGCAACAAGTTGATGAGATAAAGTGTGTCTATACCACCAAATCATCCGCCACCTATCACCCCTTCCGCCCCTCCATCCTCACGGACCATCACCACTCGCAGTATGTATGGCATTGTCAAACCCAAACGACCTTTTAACCTTCACGTCACGTCTCCACCATCTCCACTTCCCCAGACCCCTGTTGATGCCCTTCTCGATCCAAATTGGAAAGCTGCCATGCATGACGAATTTAATGCTCTTATTAAAAATAAGACGTGGGTGTTAGTTCCCTGTCCGCCCAACGTTAATGTTTTACGTTCCATGTAGATTTTTCGTCATAAAACTCGTTCTGATGGTTCTTTTGAGAGGCATAAAGCCCGTCTTGTAGGTGATGGACGCTCCCAACAACTTGGCATTGATTGCACTAAGACTTTCAGCCCTATGGTTAAACCCGCCACTATTCGTATTGTACTTTCATCTGGCTCTTTCAAACTCATGGCCCATTCATCAACTTGATGTAAAAAATGTCTTCTTACATGGCACACTTCAAGAAACTGTTTACATGCATCAGCCTATGGGTTTCCGCGATCCGACATATCCTGATTATGTTTGTCTGCACAAAAAGTTTCTTTATGGTTTGAAACTGGCTCCCCGAGCCTGATATCAACGTTTCTTACATATACAGGCAACAAGTTGATGATTTGGTGGGGTGTGTATATATATATATGTGTGTGTGTGTGTGTCTGTGTGTGTGTGTGTGAATATACATACACATATGTGCATGTATCTGTAAGAATATAGACACACACGCGAGCATGCGCACGCGCACATACACATATATATGTGTGTGCATGCGCGCTTCATATTTACAATACAATGCATATATACATATCGGCGCACATACATACATTTTTTTATGAAAGACGGACGGTACCGTCTGGCGATTTTATTAATAATATGCCCTCAGTTGTGGACATACATATATGTGTTTACATATCATCATTATTCATTTTTTAATTTTTGATGATTGTTTTCTTTCCCCCTCCGCATGGGCCCAATTTTGCGATGGCATGATGATTTCTGTTGCCTATGGCGAGTGTCACTCCTCTAATGTCTTCCACATGGATTGGCGTACGCTTGCATTTGCTGTCTGCGTAATTATATGTGCAGGCAGCCTTGGTGAGATTCTCATCTTATATTTTCACTGCATTGGTATATTTTTTCTAAATCTGTTTGACGCAGATTTCTGTATGGCGGCTGTATGGATGCTTTCGCACCTTCGAACTTATGCTGTCGATGCTTCCCGGGTCTTCCATATGGATTGGATCTCCTTCAATAACCCTGCCTGTACATCGGATGGTGCAGGCAGGTTGGGTATGTGTTCCTTTCACTGGATTGGCTCCTCTGTTTTCTTCTGTATTCTCTATATATTTCACACATGCTTTTATTTGCATGTTACATGGACGATCACCACGATTCGGATGGCTTATCATTTGCACGCGGATGATTTACGGACTGAGAATGACAATTGGACGCTACTATGGCATATTTACTACATAGTCCAACTCAAGATGGCTTGTCTTTTCAACGCCATTAGCATACACCATCTTCGGGCAGCATTAGATATCAACTCATTGTATTCTGTATTGTACAACTTAGATATCAATGACAGTCGTATAAATATGCACGCTTTTTCCTTCGCCAAGGTTTTATCCACAAGGGTGGTTTTTCTTGACAAGGTTTTAATGCGACATGTCATATACGACTGGAGATATATCATCATTAGCTTTTTAATTCACTTATTCACATATTCTGACATTTGTATAATGGTTTTCCTCCACCAAAAGTGAGGCCTTTTATTAATAAAAGATCTTTTAAAAAAAATAAAAAATATGGAGGGGTGTGTGTATACATACACATACAAACATACACACACACACACATATATATATATATATATCTCTGTGTGTGTGTATAGATATACACACACACCCCTCAATCATCTCATCCGCAATATGCTTACCTCCTTCTTCACTTTGAGTAAGATCTTTGACACCCCCCTCAAGCCTGGCTTGCAATATATGTTGCACGTCCCCAACATCTTGAGCAACTGGATTATCCTCCTGCTATCTAAGGCTTTGGTAAAAATGTATGCTAACTGAAATTGAGTTCTAACTGGCATCAGCTTAACAACCCTTTGTGGTACCTTGTCCCTCACTATGTGGCAGTCAATCTTTATATGTTTCTTCCTCTCGTGAAATAGTGGGTTCTCAATAATATATAGTGCACTTTTGCTATAACAGAACAACTCAACAGGTTCCTGTTCTGTGAGCATAAGATCCTTGGCCAGAAATATCAACCACTGCACCTCACATACTGCCCTCATGTGACTTCGCTGCCTCAATTCCAAGGAAGTATCTTAGTTCTCCCAAATTCTTAATATGAAACTAGAGATCCAAAGCCTTTTTGATTTCCGCAATTTCATATAAGTTTCTGCTAGCTACTATCACATCACCAACATACACTAGCAAAACCAATAGTGAATTGCCTGATAGCCTAGTGAACAGGGTATAATCATTCTTAGACTGACAAAAACCTAGTGAGATGAGAAAACCAGTTAGCCTAACATTCCATTCCTTAGTCTGTTTTAGGCCATATAGGGATTTCTGCAACTTACATACCACATTAAGGTGGTCTACTGATACTCCAGGAGGGGTTGTCATATATATATATATATATATATATATATATATATATATATATATATCTTAATGCAAATCACCATCTAAAAATGCATTATTAACATCTATTTGATGCACATGCCACCCAAGTCTAGATGCCATAGCCAGCACCATCCTCACTGTAGTTATCTTAGCCACTGGAGAAAAGGTGTCCTGGTAATCCACTCCAAATTGCTGTGTATAGCCCTTTTACAACTAGTCTAGCCTTGTATCTCTCCACTGATCCATCAGGCTTATATTTAATCATATATACATTCACACCCAATGGCTTTCTTTCCTGGATGTAGTTCTGTCATTGTCCGAGTTCTGTTGGCTTCAAATGCTGCTATCTCATCATCCATGGCCTTTTGCCATTCAGCAGAACTAGATGCTTCTGCAAAGGAGTCAGGATCTGTATGCATACTAATGTTCAATGCATATGCTTTCAACTTTGGTTCTAGAGAATCAAAAGAAAGATATTTATGAAGTGGATGTGGAGTAGAAGTAACTTGTGGCACAGTGAAGGTTGGGTAATTTTGGCTTGAAAGGACCTAATTACAGTAGTATTCTTGAAGACACTTGGGAGTGTGTTTGGACGCTTTGGTCTGGATAATGGAATGTCAATCTGAATGGACTTAAGGAGTCTTTTAGGAGAAGATCGTATGTTTTTTGGTCTTGGACTTAAATGGTCAGTCTGTTGTGGTAAAGGAAGAGGGTTATTGTCATTGGCAGGTTGTAATGTCAAAGGTGACTGTATGGAAACTGGTTTGTGTGAACCAATGTTAGGCTGAGGTGAAGGAGTAGAAGGCTCAGCTCTCATAATATGTTGGTCTACTGGAAGACTAATGTCAGGAGTAATTTCAGGAATCATAGAAGTTGACATAGGAAGAGGGTACTCAGACAGAATGGAAGAGGGAGTGTGATTGACCTGAAGAGAGAAGGTAGACACTGAGGGTACATCAGAAGAAGACACAACTTTATGATCAAAGGGAAAGATGCTCTCATGGAAAATCACATCTCTTAAAATAAACACATCCTTGGTTATCAAATCTTGTAGAATATAACTTTTTGTAGTATGTGAGAGTCTCAGGAAGATTCTCTTCCTGGCTCTAAGAGTGAACTTCTCTTTTGAGGGGGATATGTTAGTGGCAAGACACAAGCAACCAAATATCCAGAGATGACTGTATGATGCGAATTTATTGAAGAGCATTTGATATGGAGTTTTATGATTAAGCAAAGGAGATGGAGTTAGGTTGATAAGATATACTATGTGTTGCACACAAAATCCCCAATAACTGACTGGCATTTGTGCCTAAAACTTCAATGCTCTAGCTACATTGAGAATGCGTTGGTGTTTTCATTTAACTATCCCATTCAGTTGAGGAGTATATGCACATCTAGTTTAATGTACTATGCCTTTATATGCAAAGAATGAATTCATTTTAAATTCACTCCCATTATCAGTTCTTATGACTTTAATATACACCCCAAACTGAACATGAACATATGCCCAGAAGCTTTCAATGGTGCCTCTGGTTTCAGACTTTGTTTTCATCAAATATATCCAACAATATCTAGAATAGTCATCAACAATTATGAGGAATTAATACTGCTCATACATTGTGGGATGTTTGTATGGACCCCATATATCCATGTGTACAAGGCAAAGAGGAGACTCAGATACTGAGATGAAATATGAAATGGACTTCGTTTTTGCTTAGCTAAGGGACATACAGTACAA
Organism: Eustoma russellianum; assembly: GCA_036186865.1. Taxonomy (NCBI): domain Eukaryota; kingdom Viridiplantae; phylum Streptophyta; class Magnoliopsida; order Gentianales; family Gentianaceae; genus Eustoma; species Eustoma russellianum. The sequence continues at coordinate 25,918,709 of AP025065.1, forward strand.
GTAGAAGAATGAAAAGAAATATCTACTTGAGGATCAATTTTGCTAATTTCTTTAAGCCTGGAAGAGGAAGGACGTCCAAGCCTTGAGTGCCAAAGAAGTGAATCTGAAGATGCAACTGCACAAACTTGAGAAGGACAATATGTGAGCATGGGCTGAGATGATATATTGTGGACAGTCAGGCGATACAATCCTTGGTTCACTTTAGCTGAACCAATCATCTTCTTGCTGGAATGATCCTGAAGTAAATAAACATTGGAGTGAAATATCAGGTCTATGTTACCACCCTTTGTCAACTAGCTCAATGACAACAGATTGAAAGAAAACGAAGGAACATATAAGACATCATGAAGTATTAAGTGAGGGATGACATGTACTGTACCAATATGGGTGATTGGGGCTAGAATATCATTTGGCAACTTGACTGACATGCTTTTGATTGGGTGATGGGAATCAAAGGAGGATAAAGAGAAACAAATATGATATGTGGCACCAGAATCCAATATCCATACACATGAACCATTGTAAGATATATTACTTGGCTGTTTAGTAGTAGCAACAGCTTGCTGAGCTGACATTACGGCATGAAGTCCCTTGGTTTCATCAGTTTGTCCACTGGTATCCGCATACCTTTTATCTTTATGATCCTGCAACAACCTAACCCAGCTGGTTATATTATTCATGTCTAAACATTGGAGTCATATGTGAAGGTGCATTCAACAAACCATCATGTACAACATTGTTTTGGCTCTATTCATAAGAGTTCTGACTCAACACCTCCCCATCTTTACCAATGTGCATTTCGTTCTCAATATGATTCACCATTCCTCTAAGCTTGAAGCTAGGGGAAACGATGTTTTTGTAACATCAATCCAGTGTATGGCCGACCATGTTACAAAAGGTACACACAGGAGCTTTAGAATTTTGATATGATGATCTCTGATAATCCTTTCTAAACCCTTTGCCAGCTGGTCTGTGCCAACTTGCACCAGACCCTCGGCTGAAAGATTTCTGCCCATATGAAATGTTCTTGAAACTACCATTAGCATTCATAACAATAGAAGGATTATTAGTAAATGAACTCTGTCCTGACGTATAGTTGAGTTTCCTCTCCAACTTCACAACCATTGCAAATGTAGTTTTCAAATCAGGTAATGGACTCATCAATAGCACTTGTGACTTAATAGGCTCAAACTCATCATTCAACCCCTTAATGAATCTAATCACATAATCATCCTCAATGAACTTATTTATTTGGCCAAAAACATTACAAGTGCAGCGGTTACAAACACAATTAGGAATGGAACGTAATACCATCAGTTCCTCTAAATCACCTTCAAGCAAGTATAATATTCAGTGACTGAGTTGGTTTTTGTCTAGTGGCATAGAATTGCTCCTGTAAAACAGACATTTTAAAGACATCTGCATTACCATATCTATGTTTGAAATCATTCAAAATATCACACGCATTATCAAACCACATAATGCTTTGACCAATGGACGGTATAACGGAGTTAACTATCCATGATGCAACCATGTTGTTCGCCTTGGTGCAGGCAGCATACCTGTGCGATTCACTTCAGTTGGCTTAGGAATCATACCTGTCACAAAGCCTACCTTGTTCTTAGATTCCAAAGCTCTTCTAAAGGCCCTACTCCAGTGGTGAAAATTGTTTTCATCGATGAAAGGTTGAACAAGTACAAGTGAGGGACAAGGTACAACAAAGGGTTATTAAGCTGATGCCAGTCAGAACTCAATTTCAGTTACCAGACTTTTTTACCGAAGCCTTGGATAGCAGGAGGATTGTTACAGCTCGAAAAACTTCGTTATGTCGTAATGACTTACAATACCGTAAACATAATTTCGTAGGTGTACGATTCATAAAACTAATCTTGCATACCAATACATTAGCAAATATATCACCAACGTTTGAATCTATACAATAAAAAACCCAAATTAAATAAGTTAGTAAAAACTCAAACTATTAGAATAAATTAAATTAAAAAGAAATATATGACACAACAATTTTATACTACATTAAATAAAAGAAAAACAAATATACACACATGAAGTAAAAGAAAAGAAAAAGGAAAAAGTATACGTAAGACAACTTGTCTTACTATTTGTTAAAGTTTACATAAACAATTAGCATGCTTAAGAATCTTATCCTACCAACCCATCCCTCTAACCCATACTTGTCAAAAGTTTGTCTCCCACCCCATACCCCAATCAACATGGCCAGCCACCCCTTAGGAGAAAAGGAAAATTTTTCTTTCTTCTTCAGCCCCTCAAATAATACATCTTCAATCAACTAATTTCATCTTATCTCCAAGAAAAAACCCAAGAACACTCCAACACCCTCTTTTCCTCCCTCTTGGATGAAAGTTCATCTCCCATAAGGAGAAGATTTTCTTCTCTTTTCTTCACACCAACATCACTCAAATCAAGCTCTATAAACACTCCATCAACTAAGAAAGGTTCAAGAAGGTTGTAGCATCTAGAATCAAAGGCAATCAAGGTAAGAACTTTATGAAGTTTAAGTTTGATTCTTCCATATAAATAGTTTCATAAGTTGCTCACTAACTCTCTTTTTGGACCCCAAAACCGTGTACACATAGGAAGGAAGGAAGAAGAACTCTTTTCCAAACCAAGTGAAGGAATCATCATCTAAGTGTAAGAAAAGTGAACCAAGACAAGTACTCTTTCTAGATCCTTCATAGTTTTCAAAATTCAAATAATTATGTTCATATCAAAATGGGATCATCATGTAGTATGTTCAAGTTTTATCATAAGAATATGAAAGATTTATGATTGTAAGTGTTATATATATATATATATATATATACACACATATATATGCTATACACATAACACGTATATATAAAAAGATGAAAAATGAAATATGAATGTGCATGATAATGGCCAAACTTTTGGCCATATAAATTTAACATAATAAAATGAAATGTGACATGTTAAGAAATATATATAAACATGATCCTACATATATAAACACGGTCCATTAATGTATTAGAGATATAAGTTAGCTTATATAGAATATATATAGGCATAAAAGTGTATTATTATGAAATGTTTGTATATATATATATGTGTATATATACATTCGGCCTTAAGGCCATTTAAGAACCCAAAAATGTTTCTTAAGTTAAATGCTATGGACACTTATATGTAAAATGTGTGGTAATAAATAAAGTATGGTATAAGTTGAGGTATTTGTAAGTATAAGTTGAGGTATTTGTATGTGAGGAGTTAAAGGAATTAGGAATTAAAAGTTAATTTCCTTAATTATTGGAATATGAGTTGTATTTGGAAAATACAAATTAAGAAAGTGGCGTTGGATGAAAAATGAGGAAAAGGGGGCTGTTTTGGTTGCTATGGTCGAATGGCCACATTGATGGTCAAAGTGGGATTTTCTTTAAGTTATGATATGCAGGATGAAAATAAGTAAGTGAAGTTATAAGATGTAGTCTACCATAATACTTCATATGAACAAGTCTCATGTTGCACGAAAATAAAGTTTGAAAGTTATTTTGCGCATATCATGTTTTAAAAGTTCATATGCATGTGAATAATAAAAGCGAGACTATCGATTTCATTAACACATTATATGTTATGTTATGTTCATGATTATGACTATGTTATGTTCACCGGCATGACATCGGTACCGGGGTGGTAGATGTCAGGGGCATATGATTATGTTTATGGCCGAGTGTAACACCGGGTCTGGGACACGGGATCTCTGTCATAGCTCGTCACCGTTAGTACATATACATATGTTTATGATGTTTGTGTCGTACATGTACTATATGGGAAATCAATCGGTATGTCGTGTGTTATTATTCTTATGAAAATTGCTATGCCAATAATGAAAATGTTATGTCTTCATGTTATGAAAATGTCATGCTATGCAAGTTATGAATATGTCATTTTACGTAAGTTATGAAAATCACATCAAGTAATGAAATGTCATGTTTATGAGAAGTCATCTTTACGAAAAGTCATTTTACGAAAGGTCATGTTTTATGCATCATGTCATGATCATGTCCTTTAGGTGATGATTAGAATATTTGTACGATCATTATGCCTTAAGATGATTAAGGAAGATTATGTATGTAGAAGTGATGATTGTAAGTTATGGCCTTAGCATAAGATGAATTAATGTTCAAGTATGGAAGGTAGGCTAAGGATATACTGAGGAAGAATGATATGATCTATAAGGTATGATGTAAAATCTTATGTTCTGTTTTATTCTTATATATCATGTTATTATTTGTAAACGGAGATGTGATTACGTATGTTTGTTACTTTATTACTACTTGTCACCCCGTCTCCCCATGTATGATCCATATGAAGTATCCATAAAGACTACTTGCTGAGCGATTACAAGTTGGTGGCTATCGCTCATACTTGCCTCATAACTTTTCAGAGAACAAGAACCCTGACGCCTTGTTCATTGAGAAGGAACCCAGATAGAGTATCCGTGAGCTGTGATGTAGGCTGAAGCTATGTACCTACTGTGTTGAGCTTTATTTCATTGTTATGTAATAAGACTATTGTGAGACGTTGTACTTGTGGTTTGTACGCGTTTGAACGATTTGTATTATTATTATGCATGTCGTGAGCTTATTTTTATGTTGCTTCCGCTATATCGATTACGATTCATGTCGAAATGCACATGTATAGTATCAACGCCTTGTACTACTCATAGTAGAGTATGGAAGGTGCACCGTACCGAAACCCTAGTTCCGGGCGGGGCGCTACAAGGATAATCCAGTTGCTCAAGATTTTGGGGACGTGCAACATACATAGCAAGCCAGGCTTGAGAAGGGGTGTCAAAGATCCTACTCAAAGTGAAGAAGGAGGTAAGCATATTGCGGATGAGATGATTGAGGAGGATGAATGCATCAGTCCGTGCTAGTAGAGAGGTGTGTCATCTGATTTGAGGATTAATGCTTAGAAGCAGCTGATTGGACACACAAAGATGGATTGGATCGACGGGATCAAGCTGATGTTGCAAGATGCTTGGACTCTCACGTGAAGAAGGATGAAGAACGCGGGAAGTGTTTAAATGCTGAGAATTTACTATTTTGTCCTTTAAGTAAACCTGTTATGCATTTAGTTGTTGGGGTATTCTTGTAATTTTGGTGTAACGGTTATTCTCTCTCCTTCTTGCTGATGCCATATATAGTTCGTTCATGTTGCAATTTGATTCCTGATTGCTCAAGGCACGTTTCGTGATCTGTTCTTGATCACTTGAGTATTAGTTTGAATTTTCACAGTTTGCTTCATATTTTGAGAATAAAAATTTATGGTCATAATGAAATGAAATTCTTAAGGTCTTAAAATGTAAAGCATGTTTTGCATGTAAAGTTTGTGGTAAATAACACTAGTAGATTGCGCATGCAAGTTTCTTTCATTTGGTAGATATTATAGTTATTTATATATATTATCTATATGTGTGATTAAGACAAGTTATTTTTATGGTTTTGCGATGGTACATTTATGTACATGAATGTTCCTTGTCTTTGTCCCTTAGATACTCGACAGATTTGTGAGATTTGTTATTAATGTATATGTTTCTTGGGGGAAGCTAAAATGCATTTTTATGGGAAAAAAATTGGAAATCATTTAAAATGGTTTTGTAAGGGTTTGATATTAGCATGTGCATTTAATTTATGTAAGTGTTATTTGTCGGACATTTTTACTGTAGCGCCCTAGCCTGGGACTAGGGTCTCTGCGCGGTGCATCCACCATACTCTGCTACGAGAAGTACAAGACGTTACTAACATGTATATGCATGTCGACATAGCATGTATCAGAATGGCGGAAGCATCATAAAATAGACAAAATGAAATCGACATGCATCATCCATAATAACTAAATTCGAATACACCTGAAGTATCATCATTACATAAAGGAAATGAATACATGTCTGGAATAACGTAAGTACAAAATAGATCAGCTGGGCCCACTACGTTCCTCACGGGTATCCTACCCTCAGCTCATCGTCTATATAGTCCAAATCCTGCTCTAGGGCTCTGAAAGATGATAAAAATAAAGAATGAGCGAAAATGAATTGTCCAACAAGTATGTTCGGGGTCCGTCATGTAGATCATGCATGGGAGACGGGGTGATAAAATAAATGCAAGTATAAATAATAAAATACAACTCGTCTCCATTAGAAAATGAAGTAACACATTGTGCAAGTAAACATAAGCAACATGTAGTCATATAAAGCGCGTAAAAATAAAGTCTCAAATAGCCTTTATCAAAATTCCTTGAGAGATCAATATTACTTATGTAATCTTATTTTCTCAAACATGTCTTACGCTAAGTCCCACTTTTTTATGTTTATATCATCCATATCTTCCTATTCGTTTAACTTAATCATACCAACGGCTAATGAGCGTGTCTGTGATGGTAACTCGAGGCTTCATGTAATATGATTGTGAAAGTCTGTAACATGTTTCTTTTTTCATAAAACATTTCAAAACATAACTTGTTCGTATCATTTCCATAACTTTTATAAACATGACATTTTCATAATTTGGCTATAGCACTTTTCATGTCGTAAGAACAATAACATACGACGCTTCGAATGACTCCCTATATAGTCGCATGTACAAATATAAATCCCAGTGTTTCAAACATGTTGTTAGATCATATGTACACGGATCTAATGGTGATGCATTATGGTGGAGATCACGTGTCCTAGACAAGGTGTTACACTCGGCCATAACGTAAAACATATGACCCTGACACCTACCACTCCGGTCCCCAACACTTTAGCCATAAGTATAGTACAAAACTCGGTACAACATAGCAGAACCAAGCATATTGAAGCGAGACATCACTTTATAAGGGATTCTATTCAAAAAAGTTTGGTATGTGTTGAATTTGTTCCAACAAATGACCAACTAGTTGACATTTTCACCAAATCCCTTCCTACTGAGATATTTGAATCAATTAGAATGAGATTAGGGATGATTAACAACGTTTAAAGGGGTTAAAATTACAAATACTATGAAATGACATACATGGATTGATCCATGTATTAAACCGAGAGATCCATGTACATCGATCGCTGACATCGATCGATCCATGTACATCAATCGCTGTCGTCGATCGATCGACGTCGTCGATTTCAGAAGTATAACTTCTATCAAAAACCATGATTTCCTTCATTTCAATTTCACAAAATCGAACGAAGCCCTCACAATTCTCACTGCCCAATCTTCCAAAATTCATCCCACCCTAAAATCTCACTACACAATCTGAATTTCATCTTCTCCCCACTTGATTCTTGCTTTCTACCTTCAAATTTCTCCATCCTATCCTAGAAAATCCTCAGTCTCACGCCCTAACTTTCTTTAAAATGTCAACAAGGAGAAAAAACACCACAAAACGGGAAAGAACAATTCAAGGTGAAGAAGGAGGGTCAAGCAACCATCCCTAAGGACAAACCTCTCAACAACAAGCAAGAACTCAACCTAAGAGGAAACAATCACTAGTTTTTCGCCAAGCCAATGTGTTGGCTGACCTCTAGAGTGGGTTGACATTGGCAAACTTCCCTTGGATAAAGACTAAGGAGGTCAAGAATGCCTTGAAAGAACCCTTTCCACCAGGTAACGCTAGATACATTACTAGACATTCCCAAAGTTTGTATGACAAATGAGAGAGAGAGATAAACAGGCAACCATCCCCCTTGAATTACTTAGGATCAATGACATCATTAACAATAATGAATTAAGGCCAATTATTGACAGGTTAGATGTACAACAATGGAGGAATATTTGGCTAGAGAAGGAGATGGACAAAATGTCTACTAGCCACACGAGGCTTTTCTATGCAAATCTATGGGTACAATATATCAATGGTCTCCCATTAGCTTTGCACACTATCATAGATGACACTCACATTTAATGGGATGTTGAAACAATTTGTGAGTTAATTGGGGCACCAAATGAGGGGTATTATGAGTTTGATGTTTGGAAGTTGGATACGGCCCGATGGAAGGTTATGAGAATGATGTAAAAACGTTCTTAGGTTTTCACCCAACAAAGAATATAAATGACATGCCTTTACTGTATCGTACCTTACTTGCCATAGTTACTTTTTGTATAAATGGCAAGTCCGCAAAAGGACCGAGCAACCTAGACTTCTACATGGCCTTCCACATAGCAAACCAAGAAAAAATAAATTTTGGAGATCTCTTCATGACGAATGTGATTGAGGCTGCAACCAAGCAAAACGAAACACTCCCGTATATCAATCTAATCTATTGGATGCTATTGAAATCGGGTGTATATATAGATGATATGGATCTTGACCAAATCACACATAAGGATTATTATGATAAGGTCAACATCCAATAAGTGATCAAGGCTAGGAAGGAAGCTATGAACGGATGGGCACAAGAAGAAGAAGCGGCTAAAGAGGCGGGAGATCCAAAAGAGGCACAAGTTCCTATGCCCGAAACCCAAGAAGGACCTAGTGACTTGAGCTCCAATGTTTCGGAACTTCAGGCTCAAGTCATTACCTTCAACAAGTGGTGGGTGAGCTATAGAGCAAAGTGATGGTGCACGAATAGAGATTTGCCAAGCTCAAAGCAAAGACGAATGCATGCATTTATGGATTGACCTTTTCCACAGATAAAGACTAGGCCACATATCCCTCATTCATCCCCATTTCCCATTTTATCTTCTAGCTTAGATAGATAATAATAGGTTGTTATGTATTTTCTAAACTTTGTTGTGTTTTGGAGATTAATGAAGTCGTGTGATTATCTTTAATTATTAAATTTTGATGCTTTCAAAAAGATGGAGAAGTTGGTAGTTGGTAATTTTGGTATTTGTGCTTGCTTATATTGAAATATGCTTGTTTGGTTGATGGAATATGTTTGCTTGATGGATATGCAGTGATATGCTTGCTTGCTTGATGTAAAAAAATCAAATTTTGACATATTTCAGTAAATAAAAAATATGGCATGATGAACACATTGTATTCACATTTGATGCATATTTTGGTTGAGGGGGAGTTTTTGAAATTTTGTATCATATCCATTGGTTTTGGAAAGATTTCTTATTAAGGGGGAGTTTCGGATATGTTAACATCTTTCATGTTCTTAGGGAGAGCAATGCATGGACAAAGGGAGAGTTGTAAAATTTCAAGTTTGAAGCTCCTAGCTAGCTCAAATGTAAAATTTTCAAGAAAAAACATCTTTTAAAAATCTTGGTTTTGAAATCATCAAAAAAAAAAGGGGGATTCTTTGGATATGAAATGTTTTGATGATATAAAAAGATGTTTTGAATAAGTTAAAAAGGAAATCCACATTTGGAATTCGAAGCAAAATGAAAAAAACACACTGTGAGATATCAATCTCTCACATGGATCGATTGATGTATACGTCAATATCTCAGGAGAGACATAGATCGATCCATGTTGGAGTTGTCCAAGGTTGGAACCTTTCTGTCCAACATGGATATCTCAAATTAGGGGACATCGACCGATCGATGTAACATCAGTATCTCAAGGGAGAAACATCGATCGGTCGATGTAGTGAAGGTTTAAAACTGGAACCTCTCTAGAAGACATCGATATCTCAGTCTTGGGGACATCGATCGATCGATGTCACATCAATCTCTCAAGGAGAGACTTCGATCGATCGATGTACGGTAGGTTCAAAAACTGGAACCTCTCTAGAGGACATCGATCTCTCAACCCATACACATTGATCGATCGATGTCATCCAAAATTCAAATTTTTATGACCGTTGGAACAAAATCCAATGGAGATTCATAGAGTTTTCTCTTTTCAATCTGGCTCGAATTTCTTGTGGACTTTTTTCTAACATTAAATATGCTTTCTTGACTATTGTATTCATGTCTAAGATTATGTAGGGTGGCTTTGAAGGATCAAATCAATCCATGGAGTGGCTAAAGGCTATTTTCAAGTTGTCAAGGCTTGAGATGGACTTGAAGACATGGGGGGAGGCTCCAAAAATGTGGATTACACCTCCTATAAATAGAAGAAGCTCAGATGAGGCACATATACACTTTCACCATCATCAATCTTCATTCTTCATTGTTGTAAATCTCTCATTTGTATAAAAGTGATTAAATCTTGTTAAGCTCTTATTTGTTCTTCATTGTTGTATATTGAGAGATTGTATGCCTAACACAAGAGAAATAATAAATATTTGATCTCTTGCTTGTGTTTAGACTGGTGAGAAAGTATAAACCCCACTACTTCTATAAACCCACTGTGAGAAAGTTCTTTGAGAGAACTCTTTTGAAGTTGTGAGGTGGCAAGAAGTTATTCTTGCTTAGAGCTAAAGTTTTTTGTAGTTGCACAAAGTTTTTTTGTTCAAGAAGTTGTTGTTGTGGTTGCTTACACCAAGTTGTTAGTGTAAATGTTGTTATGGTTGTTCTTATTAAGTATAGTAAGAAGAGCAATTGTTGAAAATCCAATTTGTAAACAAAGTGGTAGTGGAGTAGAATCATTTACGATTCGAACCTAGAAAAAGATAATATGCATGTGGAATTTAGAACATGTGTAGGTCTCATATGAAGATGCATGTTACATATAGTGAAAGACTAGGCATGTATGTCTCATTTGATAAAAAGTTTTGGTTGCATGTCACACTGTCTTGAAAAGTGTACTAAGAACCACACTTTGAATCATATTCTGACGTGTTTCATGATGATCATCACATATGTGGTTCTTGATGATTTTTAGTGTTTATGCATGTTAATTGTCTTGATTTAGCACGACTTTGATGCATCATAATTTATGCAGTAATGCTTGGACACAAAAGATTGTTTCTTTGATGATGATATGTCATTTTCATACATAAACATCCGTAAATGGGGATGTTTTGTGCCGCCGCTTTAGGCATGCTTCATCACCATCATTTTGATGTGTAATCTTGATGATCATGGCGTAAGGATGTGTGTTTTCATGGTTTCCATCATTTTATGACTTGCATGAAAATTTTGTCATGATCATCATCATGGTCGTCATCATCATCATCATCCGGACCCAGTATGTTCCAACGACAGCAAAAGCTATCGATCATCATCATACTCATGTCTCTTATATTAATATCTACGGTGGAAACTAACGTGCATAAGTTCAAGTATGTTGGAATGAAAAGTATAGTACATGAACATGAAGAAAGTGTGTAGGTCAAGTATGTCATATGCTATATGTCACTACATAAAGTTTGTATGTCCATGATTATGATATGTTAAAGAGCAAAAAAGGAATCTATCATCATACATGTATATAAAAATGGTCAAAATGAAGAATTATGTGGTGTGTGTGACCTTGGCATATTTCGGCTAAGTGTGTACAAAAGAGGTACCAATAAAGTTGTTTTGATATCTATTTAATGATATGTATTTACAATTACGTGTATTATGTCATATTTGATTTACTAAGTGGATTAAAGAATTGCTAAAATTTGAAAAGTCCAAAAGTGGGAAGTTTTAGGGATAAGGGCAAGAACCCCTTAAAGAGGGGTAAAAGTGGTATTTTGCTAAGTTTTAAACATGTAGAAAGTGGATAATGATGAATATGTGATGGTACAAATTTAGAATGGGCATAATTGGTAATTTAGTTAAATCTATGACATGTAACATGAGCTAAGTATGGAATATATAAATGCTGAAATTTTAGAGGATTCAAACGAGCCAAAACTGAGCCCACATCTATACATAAATGAATCCAAGTTTTGAAACAAAATGTCTATCACGCGATACAGTTTTACGAAATATTTTTACCACATGATATGTTTAGAAAATGATTTTATGCGAACGAACTGTACCACGAAACGAATGATTCCAACGACTTTTATATGATATGTTTATGACGCCCTGATGCGATATATTATGCTCTTTGGTGCGTGGTTAGGTGTATTTTGGTAATAAGTTTGGGTAAGATGGTCATTTCTGGAATTAAGGCTGACAGATGAGTCAAAATGGAAAAAAACTGGTGAAGCCTGTATTTTGGGAATAAGTTTGGTCTAGTGGGCTATTTTTGTAATTATTTTGGTAATTTGAATTTCTGGTAGAGGTAAAATGGCCTTTTTAGATGGAGAGGGTTGGGTGTTTAAGCCCCAACTCTCATTTCCCCCATTTTTCGGTCTTTTTCCTCCCAGCTGCTACTGCATTCTTTTCCTTCTTCTCCCCTTTTCTTACCTCCTTGGTCTGAAGTGTCATCGCTGGTGTCAACGTCGGTGTTGCCTTGGCTACAGCTGATGTTGGTCTCCACTCCGGTGCCCACCGCGGTGGCGCCTCGGCCACTGGCCTTCTATCCTCCGGTATTTTTCTCCTTTGGTCTTTCCACCAGTCAGGATAACCCACTAACTCAAAGCACTCATCCTTCGTGTGCTTCTTCCGGCCATATTGAGTGCACCGAAGTTGGCTCCGTCACTACCCTACGATGATAGCTGCGAGCGGGCTTGTCCAGCAACTGCTGTCTCCATCCATCTGTGAGTCTGGAGTCCATGTCCTATTCCAGATGATGTCTCCGGTTGGACTGAGGGAACTCTCTTCAAAATGGTCATCCGGGTATCTTCTCTTCGATGATGGAATAGGCCACTTCCACCGACGGCAGAGACTCCCTTTTTAGGAGCTCTCGTCGGATGGTGTCAAAACAGTCATCTACCGTTTGAAAGAGCCATTGTTACTAGACTTTGTTGTTGTAGATGGTGATGTCGGCCGGATCTTGCATAGGGTTGGGATCTCTGCGGTCGATTTCCATCCAAATATTATGGACCTTATTCTATAAGTCCTCCAGAGTTCCTCCATTTTGGTGGGCTAAATTAGCCCTCTTATGCAGGCCAAATATCTGCAAAGAGTCTATGCCAGCTCCATACGTGACTGCCAATTCGTCACATAGTGCCTTGGCGGTTAGATACTGTGAGACGTTATTTACTAGGGTAGGCTCGATATTTTAAATGAGCATGTGAAAAAATAGTGGTCGTTGATTTCCCATGGTCCAAACATCGGGTCAGTCACCGCTAGTGGTGCTGGAACACCAATAAGATGTGAGCTTCAGCCGCAGCCACTGATGGCTTTCCTCATGAGGGTTGCCCATAACTGGTAATTATCTCTGTTTAATTTGATGCCCAGTGATAAATTTTCCAGTTATGGGGTAACGATGTTGTTCTTGAGTAAGTTGACCAGTTATATGACCAACTTACTATTGTCGATTTTTTACTTCGCTGGTGCCTCGGATATTTTTGCAGTTGATTGTCAGCTTTAGATTGAGGACGGTATATCGGAACTGTGATGATTTTTCTGACTTACAAAAAATTTTTGGATTTTTCTGGGTTTGTCTGTGCGTTCTTCTTTTTCGTGTTTTTTCGTCAGCTTTCTGTTGGTATGGATCAAAAACACCGGTTTGATACCATATAGAAAAGTAATTCACGAATGAAAGTCGTATTTTATTGATTCAAAAAGCTTTACAACAAGCTCCATTTATAACTATGTTTCTAGTCTATCTATGGTATAAATCTCTAATAAGAGATGCTCTGATTTAATTGCACTATATGATTGGATCTGATTACTATCAAATGATAAATTTAAACTTTTATCGAAATCTTGATAAGATCTATTAGTAGGCAAAAGTTTCATTGCTCCAAAAGTAGTATGACTATTTGCATAAGATATACATGAAGAGATCCATCCCTACCCTCTAATATAATAGACACTTTTATTTTCCTCAGTACTAAAATGCAGTGTGGTTCGCCAATTTACTTCTTATTTATGTGATTAGGAATTCGATTTTGGCTGTGAAAACAGAAGAGTATGTCATGGCTAAACTCCAAATAGATAGCTATACCTAGCCAGAGTGATTAGTTATGGTAGTCCGCATAGGATATACCTTGATCTAGAGAAAAAAAAAAAGGAAAGAAAAAAACGCTAAAACTTTGAGATAAGTTGCATACTTCGCTTGTAAATTTCACCTTTTTTCGCTGCGTTGTAACTCCTTCATTTTACACAAATTTTTAAATTGTAAAAAATTCGTGTTCACTTTGGCGACGTTCCTTTCTTTTATCCTTACTTGTATACATACGCACACGATGGTTACAGAACTCGAAAATTAATGTAGGGAAGATCTCGTCAATTTGGAAATGAAGTCATTGAAACAAGAAACATTTTACCCAGTTGACGCCGTTGAAAAAGCACTGGATAATACCATATATAGTAGTGTTTTTAGTATGCATGTTCAAAGGAAATAGTAAGGTAAAGATTTACAATATTGCTACAAGCAGAAAATCCTTTTTTTCCAGGTTTTACACTCTGATCATGCCGGGTTCATATGGAACTCCGGAGCCTTGAATCCATTGTCGTCCCTCAATAAAGGAGCCGGGAGTAAAACTGAGAGCAATCGGGGGTGTAATATGCTGAATGCCCTTCCACCTCACCCGGCGATTCGTATTTGCACCCGGACCCCTGTTCTCGTATTCTCCGTATTGTAGAGTATCAAGCGCGAAGTTTCCAGCCCACGGGGACCAACCTTCGGGTGCTATAAATCCGTCAATGTAAGATTGCATCACAATTGTTCTTGAAAATTCCTTCCAGGGCCGTCCTAGGTAGGCCTCGGCTATATTTTTGGTGGTGAAGTAGTCTCGCTCGGGGACTATTGTGCAGTTTTGTAAAACGATGGCTCCCTTGCCAGTGGGTTCTTTCCTTCCCTGCGCTGTCACCGTGCAGAATTGTCCGTCAAGTGGTTTCCTGACGATTATTTTGCAGTTTTGGAATACTGCCGCAGCGTCTCCGAAGATGAAATCTATGGTTCCAGAGATGGTGCAGTCACGGAAAAATTGGCGGTGGGAGTCAATATAGAGTGTGTCCTGAAATCCGTCGAAGTGGCAATTGTAGAAGATGCTTTTGTCGGCTGAAACACGGACGGCTACTGCCTGATGCTTGATGGCTCCCGCGCTGTTCTCGAACCCAATATCTCTTGCTATAAAGTTATCTCCATTGATCCCTGTTCCAAATAAATATAGCATTAATAATTAGTCGAATGATGCAAACAATTGAGTAGTTCAAAATTTTTGACTTTGTGATTTATGGAACAATTAACATAAACTTTATTTTTTGAAGTGCTTCTTTCGTTTTATAAATATTGTTATAGTTTGATGTGACTGTGATTTATGTATGCCGATCTCTTTGGCTAATTATAAGTATCAATTGATTGACACTGTTTGACGCAATTTTTATTATGAGTCATCGAGAGATAAGCTCTGTGTGTTTATAACACATGTGTATAGTTGCGTACAAGTGACACCTCATACCCTGCGATAAGCTGAAGCCTCTAAGACAATGTGATAATGTTGTTATTGTATGTAAATGTTAAATTAGAGGGCATATGAAAACTTTGATACCTAATGTATTACTATCGTTAAAAAGTCGACCATATATTTTGAGACGGAGAGGAAGCATGATGAGATAAGATGACTTACCAACTGTTGCTGTATTCCAAGTCTTAACTCCATCGACAAAGTTTTTTCGTCCAGTAATCTTGGTCCTTGTTGGGCCTTCTCCAAGGAAGACGATGTTATATACATACTTGGGAATTTCAACAGACTCGTGGTAGACACCCGCTTTAATCAAAATGATAAATGTTTGGTTCAATTTTTTTGGAGCGGTATTGACAGCAGCCTGGATACTCTTGAAGTGCCCACTTCCATCTAGAGAAACAACCGCATTGGGCTTCAGGGTGTGGCGGTCGGCCTGAAGAAGATTGCGCACATGATTCCCTAGTGAAGCGTAATCTTCCGTCATGCCCCGACCCTTGCCAAGTCTAGGTTGAACATAATCAGGAGGGTAATAGTCATACAAAATCCTCCTCCCTTTTCCATTTCTAGGCATAGGATCAGTTTCAGGAGGATAATAATCATACAATATCTTCCTTTCCTTTCTAGTTCTAGGTGTAGGGTCAGTTTCAGGAGGGTAATAATCATACAATATCCTCCTTCCCTTTCCAATTCTAGGGATAGGATCAGTTTCAGGAGGATAATAATCATACAATATCTTCCTCTCCTTTCCAGTTCTATGTATAGGGTCAGTTTCAGGGGGATAATAATCATACAATATCCTCCTTCCCTTTCCAATTCTAGGGATAGGATCAGTTTCAGGAGGATAATAATCATACAATATCTTCCTCTCCTTTCCAGTTCTATGTATAGGGTCAGTTTCAGGGGGATAATAATCATACAATATCCTCCTCCCCTTTCCTATTCTAGGGATAGGATCAGTTTCAGGGGGATAATAATCATACAATATCCTCCTCCCCTTTCCAGTTTTATGTATAGGATCAGTTTCAGGGGGATAATAATCATACAATATCCTCCTTCCCTTTCCAATTCTAGGGATAGGATCAGTTTCAGGTGGGTAATAATCATACAATATCCTCCGGCCCTTGCCAGATCTAGGCATAGGATCAGTTTCAGGAGGATAATAATCATACAAGATCTTGCGGCCATTACCATCTCCAAAAAGTTTTCGTGTTTTGATCGGTTCTAGATGATAATAATCATCTTGCTTCATACCCCGACCCTTGCCAACTTTAGGTGGATTAGTTTCAGGAGGATAATAATCATTGTACAAGATCTTCGGTCCATTGCCATCTTCAAGTAGCCTTCGTCTGTTGACACCTGGAATTTGTGAGCTTGAGAAGATCTCAAAAAGCTCATCGATCATGGCAAGCCCGTTGCTTGAAAGCTCTCTGGTGGTTTTCATCAGCTGCTTCATCTTTTCTCCAGTCTCACCTGTTATCACGTGCATCACTTATATAAGATTTTCATTCATTTGAATAGTTAAACTTCTGCGCCAAAAATAAAGATGGGAGAAAGCAAGGAATTTTCTGAAAAAGTGACCTGTTGTATTGTCAAACGCATCCAAGCAATCTTCTTGGAAAGTGACAGCGCCGCTAAGCCATGTCTTTAGGTCACCCATATACTCATCAAATTTGGTCTTATCAAAGGCGTCAATCTTTTCTATGGACCTCTCGAGATCATGAACGGAGAAATCCAACACTTTGTCACAAACATCGAAGGCAGCTGCAACACTCGGGTTCTTGTCAGCCTCCTTTAGGACAGTGGAATTGTGGATCACCTCCTTCACGCTATCGATGGCAGCCTGTAGTGCCACCTGGATGAGTTCTTTGGGATCATCAGGGTTCTTGGCCTTTCCAAGGCTCTCTTCGCATGTTTCCTTGTAAATAGTTTTCTGACAAATCGCATGTGCAGCCTTAGACGAGGCTAGGACTTGGCCGCCATTGCTAGCTGGGCTATTCCCGTTATTCCTGTTAGCAACGACGTATGTTACAGTCCCAACCACGGCAGCCACCAGCAGAATCGAAGAAACGCCAATTATGGCGATCTTCTTTTTCGATGATGATGGATCAGTAGATCCCATTTCAGATGTGTTTTTGACATGATTGTGTGAAACGAGGAGCCTTATATATAGCTTAAAGGACCTTGCATGCACGCAAGATTATGATCTGTAGAAACTCTAATTCTAGATTGTCGTCTAAAAATAGATGTTTATAAGAGTTTTTAGCTGAGAAATTCAAGACAAGCCTCTCGTATCCAAGGATGATGAGTTGTAAGTATGTCTTACAGCTGTCTACTATTCCAGACTATATGGGTTTTTTCTGAAATTCAAAATATAAGCATTAATTTCATAATTATATATTTTAACTTTTTCTATGTTTTGATTGTTTATATGTAATTTTTTTTTCAGTTTTCTTGTATATTTTTTTGATATGCTTAAAAAGACCTAAAATCCTCTACGTCAAATGTTTTGGTTGTTCATTATTCTATATAGTTTTCTTTCAAATACTTTTACACAAAATGAACCTTTTTTTGGTTAAATACGAATTGTATTAACCAAGATCAAAGTATCATAAAGGAGATGCAACCTGTATAATCCATGAACCATACATTCCTACCCGTGTAAATACAAATAAGTACCCTAGTAGTGTTCATGAGTGCCTACCACCTGGATATAAGACATTCAAGACTCTAAACATATGAGAATACAGTCTATGTGATACATCCTCAACCATAAGGGTGGTTCCTTCAAAAAGTAGTTTGTTCCTACATTGCCAGATCATATAAACTACTGCTGCAAGACATACCTTGATTGCCTTGACCCTGCCAGTGTTGCCCCTCAGCTTCCTCTTACCCCAAGCAAGGATCCTAGGTAGGCAGTTTAGTGTTTGGGGCAGTGTGAAGAAGGCCAGTGTTGCTGTCCAAATGGAGCTCACAGCACTACACTTGAAGAAGAGATGCTTCTCTGTTTCTGCATTGGAGCAGAAAAGGCATGAAGAATCCAAAATAAATGGCATGTTGTTCTTTGTATCCAACTTCCTAGATGCTGCTAGCTAAAGAATGAAGGCATGTTTTGGGGTAATAGCTACATCCTGCACCATGGAAAACCAAAGAACAATGGCAGATGTTTGCCCGAAATAGTTGTATGATACATTAGGCCTGAGCTTCTGCCTGATCACCCAAGACTCCAACAAGTTCTGAGCCTCCAGAATGCCACCTTCCTAGCCACTAACTCATCCTTAATGTCCAACAGAGCCTTAATGAGAGGGGATTGAAGCTGGATTTTAGGCATAATCCACAGGCTATGTTCCAGCTTGTACCTGGAATTGATCCACTAACCCATATCAAATCCTTCTTGAGATGCAAATCCCATAAGTTTTGTTCCAGACCCTTGACTGCATGATCCCCAAGCCACCTTCAGTTTTGGAAGGCAGACTTGCTTCCAAGAAACCTTGGCTCTTCTATTCCCAAGAGTGTTGCTGCCCAAAAGGAAGTGGATGCAGTTCCTGTTAACCTGATCCATGATTAACACAGGGACTGGTAGGGCACTTAACCAGAAGCAGTTATGTCCCTGCAAGACAGCTTTGATCAGAACAACCTTTCCGGTATATGAAAGGTGTGACTTCTTCCATAAATTGACAGTTTGTAGCAACTTGCTGAGATATTAGTGTAGTGAGCAAGCTGCAGCTTGTGTCCTGCTACAGGGATACTCAAGTACCTGAATGGAAGTTGTGCCATGAGTGAATGCAGGATAGGATAGGCTAGTTGCTGCTTTATTCCCAAATCCAGCATTGAAGAACTTGGACTTTGCAGCATTGATCATGAGACCTGAAATGGCACTGAACTCACTCAATTTCTCCATTAACTTCATCACTGAGATATCATCTCCACGGCAAAATAACATCAAGTCATCAGCAAAGCTAATGTAGGTGATTTTCAGGCCTTGACACTTAGGATAAAAGTTAAAGTATGGATTTAGTGACCTCGACAGATACTCCAAGCCTATAGAAAAAGGGACAAGGGGTAGCCTTTTCTGAGGCTTCTCTTCCCTTGTATAAAACCGGCAGGTGATCTATTGATAGAGATAGAGGATGAAGTGGTTGTGATACACTGCATAATCCAATTAAGAAACAAAGAAGGGAAATTTAAAGCAGCAAGCATGGAGTGAATGAAATCCCAATTGATTGAATCAAATGCCTTATGAATGTCAATCTGCAACATGGTCCTAGGGGAGGCATTAGACTTACTATAGTCCCTAACCAGTTCCTGTACAAGGAACACATTATGAAGCATGGATCTGCCCTTTTAGAATGCAGCCTGAGAGTGATCTATGAAGTCAGACATCGCAGCAGTCAGCCTTCTAGCTAGAATTTTAGAGATGGTCTTATAGATTACATTACATCAGCTGAGAGGCCTATAATCCTAAACCTTGGACACATCATTTGATTTAGGGATCAAGGCAATGATTGAATGGTTTAGCTGCTTGATCAGTTTGCCATTCCTAAAGAATTCATGCATTGCTCTTAGTACATCCACACCAATTATATCCCAAGCTTTGATAAAAAAGTGGATATTGCAGCCATCAGGCCCTGAGGCCTCATCCTTAGGAACAGAGAAGAGACATTCTTTAATGTCACAATCAAGAACTGGAGCAACCAGTGACAAGGAGCCAGCAGTAGATAATTTAGGCCCAGAGTCCATAACAGAAAGACTGAGGGGCAGGACTTGTTGAGAGGATCCAAGGAGAGAGTTCTAAAAATCGATAAACTGATCCTTGACTTGATCCATGGAAGTGGAGACGATACCGTCAGGTAACGGAATGCTAGTGATATTCCTCCTAGCAATGTTCCTCTTAATGAAAGAGTGATATAATTTGAAGTTTCTGTCACTTAGGTTGAGAAAGACTCCCTTGCCAAGCTGAGAGAAGAACATCCTTTCTGCCTCAAGGAGATTGAAGGCTTTTTTCTTGAGAGCATTCACCTGAGTATGCCATTTAGGAGATCCTCAAGAACCATTGCGTTGATATTGTAAACCATCCAACTCCCTTACTGCACTCTCAGCTCTTGAAGAGATATGAGAGAAACACTTCTTGTTTAACTCCTTTAGGGGCCCCTTAATTCTTTTCAATTTCTTGCATAGAGAGAACATAGTTGTGCCCCTAACATCCTCCATCCAGGAATGCACCACAATAGCAGTAAACAGTTCATGATCAGCCCACATATTGAAAAACTTGAATGAGTGAACCCCTATAGCTAGAGGCTGAATCTGTATTATGCCTGGTGAGTGATTAGACAGGCAACTAGAATTTAAGAACACTAAGGCTGCATTTGGAAAGTTTTCCAGGAAATAAGCATTGATCATGACCTTGTCCAACCTGGATTTAATGGAGCCATCCTCCCAAGTGTATTTGTATCAAGAGTACATCAATTCCATAAACCCATAGCTCATTAAGCAGTTAAGTTGGTCTTGCACTCTAGCATCCCTGTCTCTGTTAAGAGGTCAAGTACATACTTTTTCTATGATATGAAGTCCTCTGGCTGGACCGATGCACCTCTATTCCCAGAAAGTTCTTCAGCTCGCCGAGGTCTATTATCTCAAACTCTGTAAACAGTCGTTTCTGAAGTTCTAACATCTCTTCCTCGTCACTTTCTATAATGATCATATCATCCACATAGATGACCAAGCATGTCAGTAGTCTCCTTTTTCGTTCAATGAAAAAGGTGTGATCGACATTACTTTGATTGTATCCGCACTGTTTCATCACTACTGTAAACTGTCTAAACCATGCTCTTGGAGACTGCATCAAGCCATGCAGAGACTTCTTGAGTCGACAGACCTCATTACTCTGAAGATCTTTTGAGAACCATGGTGGTGCCCCATATGAACTTCCTCTTTTAACTCGCCATGTAGGAACGCATTTTTTTACATCAAACTATTGTAGCAGCCAACCTTTGTTTGCAGCTACAGAGAAAAAAACCTAGATTGTGTCAAAGTTTTCTACCGAATAGAAAGTTTTTGCATAGTCAATCCTATATGTCTGAGTGTACCTTTTTGCTACCAAACTTGCGTTGTACCTTTCAATTGTGCCATCTGCTTTCTACCTGATTGTGAATACCCATCTGCATCCCACCTATTTTTTCCTTCTGGCATGACACACTTATCCAATATTCCGTTTTTTCTAGAGCTCTCATTTCTGTATGCGTCGCCTCCCTCCATTCTGACCTAGCACTTGCCTGTTCAACATTTCTCGGCAGGTTCACGTGACATAGAGATGTAAAAAATCCTTTGGCCTGCTCTCCACGGGGTAAATTTGCCAGATACTTCAAGGACCAGGTCACACATTCAGGCGAGTATCTTTTCGGTGGCACCCTTCTGGTTTCTCTAGGAGGAAGAATCCAGACATATTGACCTGTTGCTCATGGGAGACATCATGACCATCTAGGTTAGGTAGATTGGTCATTGATAAGGTATCATCAAGCGGTGTAGTATATTTAGGTGAAATTAATGGAGCGGCTAGCAATGATAATATATTACATACCTCTGGAGGAACACTCTCATGAAGATGATCATTAAAGGTGGTCCCACGCATTTCAATCGATTCTCCATTGTCAGAGGCTAGACCGGTGGTGCTATCTACTTCCCTTTATTGGCCAGTCTCACGACTACAATAGGTATGTAACCAGTCGAAGGGCTCACTATGTGACTCCCTCTAAGTCGAAGACTGGGAACCGTAGAAATACTTTACTTCAAAGAAAGTGCAGTCCATAGTAATATGAACACGCTGAGTTTTTGGGTTATAATAATGATACCCTTTTTGATGAGTAGCATAGCCAACAAAGACACATTTTTCGGCACACGAGTCGAGCTTCGAGTGCTTGGTCTTAGGTATATGGGTAAAGACAGAGCACCAAACACTTAGGGTGGAAAAGTAAGAACTAAGAGAATAATGAATTTTGTCGATAATACCTGTAGATGAGTTTTAGTAGAGAAGAATTTTGTGGGTAAGCGGTTCAGCAAGTATGCTAAGGTAGCGACGGCTTTGGGCCAAAAAGATTTAGGAACATTTGACTCAAGGAGGATTTGGTTTTTTCGTTCGCCAACCCCATTTTGTTGGAGAGTATGAGGGGAAGTGTTTGATGAATAAGACCTTGGTCTCGGAAGAAATTTCGAAGATCAGTCGACATATATTTGCCCCGTTGTCTGACCGGAGGACTTGACTTGTTTTATGGTATTGGGTTTTGTCCATTCGAAAAAAATCATCCACAAACGTGACAAATTATTGAAACCCTTGTGTCGTGGGGATAAGTGTTGGACTCCGAACGTCAGAGGGGACTAGACAAAAGCAATGCTCAACACATGTATTATTTAGGCAGAAAGTACTTTTGTGCTATTTGGCACGAACGCAAGTTTCACACTAAAAATTTTGTACATAATTCATAAACAGGCTAGGAAACAGAAACTTAAGATAATTGAATGAGGGATGACTCAAACGACGATGCCACAACCATAATTGGAGATGGATCGTCTCGTGGGCAAGCATAGACCGACCCTGTTGGGTGACCTCGTCAAAGTAGTAAAGACTGCCACGCTCAGTGCCACGCTCAATGATTGTCTTCGATGGAATGTCCTGCAAAAGGCGAAAACGTGAATATATTAGTGTTAGTTTATAAAATGTTTTGATGATACAAAAAGATGTTTTAAAAGGACTAAGATGAAATTTCATAGCTTAAGTTCGAAGCAAATTGAAGTAAACATGTGCGAGGCGTAAAATCTCTCATGGATCGGATGAAGTATACATCAGCCCTTCAAGAGATCCATGTGAAGCTTGGTAAATATTTGAGCACTCAGATCCACGTCATACTCTCAGCCAAGAGACGTGGATCAATCGACGTGTATCTGAGAGACGTCGATCTCTCAGTTAAGCATACGTCGATCAATCGACGTATAACTGAGAGACGTCGATCTCTCAGCTTAAGATATGTCGATCGATCGACGTACATCTGAGAGACGTCGATCTCTCAGCCTAAAGACGTCGATCGATCGACGTCGATCTCTTAGCCAGGCATACGTCGATCGATCGACGTCTGACTGAGAGACGTCGATCTCTCAGCTCTGGCACGTAGATCGATCGACGTCTCCAGGATTCAAAAATTTTCAAACGTTGGAACAAAATCCAAGGGAGATCTATGTTATTTTCTCTCTCCAATCTTGCTCAAATTTCTTGTGGACTTTAACCCAACATACTACATGCTTCCTTGACTATTTTAACCATGTCTAAGATTCTCTAGGGTGGCTATTCAAGATCAAATCATTCCATAGGGTGGCTAAAGACTATTTGGGCACTATCTTGACATTTTTGAAGATGAAGACTTGGTGGTGAGCCTCAAAAACGTGGTCAACTTTATCTATAAATAGAAGAGGCTTGGATGAAGCAATTACACACTTTCAACATCATCTAGCTTCATTTTCCATTGTTGTATAGTTCTCTCATACTTGTAAATTTGCTTAAAGCTTGTTTAGCTTTTCTTTGCTCTTCATTGTTGTATATTGAGAGAAAGTGAGTCAAGCACAAGAGGAACCATAAATATTTGATCTCTTGCTTGTGCTTAGACTTGTGAGAAAGTGTGAACCTTACTATATTTCTTCAACCCACTGTGAGAAGTTCTTGAGGGAACTTTTGTTGAAGTTGTGAGGAAGCAAGAAGTTGTTCTTGCTAAGAGCTGTAGTTGCTGTCGTTGCACAAATGTGTTTTGTGCAAGGAGTTGCTGTTGTTGTTGCTTACACTAAAGTGTTAGTGTAAGTGTTGCTGTGGTTGTTCTTATTGTTCATAATAAGAAGAGTAGTTGTTGAAAATCCACTTTGGAAACAAAGTGGTAGTGGAGTAGAATCATTTACGATTCGAACCACTCTATATCCGGTGTACTCATTCACTACTTCTCATCTCCCATTCTTGCTCTGATTTTGAATATCTTTTTAGTTGAGCAAACGAGAAAATCCACAAAAGAGCCAAACACTCTATTCACCCCCCTCTAGAGTGTATTTCGGACCTAACAATTGGTATCAGAGCCTAACCTTGATTGCTTGGCCTATCTTTGCAAGTAGCAAGGTTAAAGATCATGGCAATGACAACCTCAACCTCAACCTCTTCATCTCATACTTCATCTCCTAAGCCTACTGCACTATTTTCTGGATCAAACACTAAAGCACCTATGTTTGATGCCCAAAATTATTCTTTGTGGAAATTTCGAATGATCAATCATTTGAAAGGCTGTGGATTTGATATATGGAGAGCCGTTGTCAAAGGAATTGAAGTTCCTATGATTACCAACTCAAAAGGAGAATCAATATTCAAAGATGAGGATGACTACACCGATGAAGAAAAGATAAGATTTGCCATTAATGGCAAGGCATTTGATATTCTTTCAAGTGCTCTCACCACCGAGCTTATAAGACTTAAAGGTCTTGAAACAGCTCATGAGGCATGGAAAAGGCTTGAAATGATACATGAAGGAACTGAGCAAGTAAGAATGGCCAAACGACTTATGCTCATGAAGGAGTATGAGATGTTTGGAATGAAAAGCGGTGAGAAGATTGAGGAGACAATCGATCGATTCACACGAATAGTGAATCAACTCTCCATGGTTGACAAGAAAATCTCAAATGAAGACCTTGTCTCAAAACTCCTCAACTCTTTGCCAAGAGAATGGACACCCAAAGTCACCGCCATCACCGAATCAAAGAATCTCAAGACTCTTACCCTTGATGAGCTATCCGGTAATCTTCTTACTCATGAAATTCTTATTGATGAACAAAATAGGATGAATCCCATCAAGCCTACACAAACATCACACAAAGGATTGGTAGTAGAGTCCGATGAATCGGATGAGGAAGTTGCCCTTCTAGTAAGAAAATTTAGAAGAATGGCAACTAGAAACAAAACTCAGGCAAGAAAGTTTTTCAAGAAACCATCTAAAGAAAAGGAAGCAAGTGAAAATTGTTATAGATGTGGTCGACCCGGTCACTTCATTGCCGATTGCCACGTAAAAGAACCGCAAAAGCAAGAGAAGAAGGTCTTTCCTCAAAAGAAGAAAGCCCTCAATGCAGAGGTAACCACGTGGGATGATCTCCTTTCGGAATCGGAAGGAGAAGAGAGTGAAGATCAAGGTGTTGGACTTGTGGCAATGGTTGACAATCCAAAGTTTCAACATACTTGTCTTATGGCGATTGAAGATGACCTTGAGGTAAATTCTAACCCTTCAAATTTACATGATGAAATAGGAGATTTGCAAGATGACTTTGAGAAATTAAATTTGAAGTAAAAGCATTTAAAGAAAGAATTCAAGAAATGCATTTTAGAAAATAAGAGCTTGCATGACAAAAATATTTTGATGTTTCAAGAGCATGATATCATACTTACCATGCATAAAACCGTAGCTCTTGAAAATGAAGAAATTAGAAAAGAATGTGAGAAACTAAAGTTAGACTTACAAAGACAAACTAATGGTAAAAACAACTTAGACATACTACTTGGAAATCAAAGAATTGGAAATGATAAATCCGGTTTAGGATTTAACTCATCATCTTCTTCTATTAAACCTAAGTCCTTAAAGAAAAAGGCAAACAATAGAAATTCATCATCTTCTAAACCAAAGCATGTACCCACTTGTTTTTATTGCAACAAACTAGGACATGTAAAGAAAGCATGTAAAGCTCGATTTGAAAGCACACATGTTTGGAAGCCTAAGGGTCGAAAAACTAACCCTAAAGGACCCAACCATCAAAGGGTACCAATGCATACATCTTTTGGTTTTGTAGGCTCTCAAGATAAATGGAGTAGCCAAAGAAGAAGGAACCAAATGGCTTATGGACAGCTGATGTTCAACTCACATGACCGGAGACAAGACGTTGTTCACCAAGCTCAAGCTCCAAGATGGTGGAACGGTGCATTTTGGTAATGGGAGAGCCAAAATCCTTGGACATGGAGAAATTGGTAATTCTTCCTTTACTATTAATAATGTACTATATGTAGAAGGGCTTAAGTATAATTTGATAAGTGTTAGCCAACTATGTGATGCTAATTTTCAAATAGAGTTTGTGAAAAGAAAATGTGTTGTGAAAAAGAACGATAAGATCGTTTTTGAAGCTATTCGTAAAAATGATGTTTACAAATTTAGCACACATGATTTGATATCACAAAATGTTTCTTGCCTAGTTGCCAAAAATGATTTGACTCAACTATGGCACAGACGACTTGGACATATTAGCTTTAAAAACTTCAAAGAGATTTGCAAAAATGAAAAGGTCCAAGGTCTTCCAAAATTAAATTTCAAAAACCATGGCTTATGTGACACTTGTCAAAAGGCAAAACTTGTTAAAACAAGCTTCAAACCCAAAAGTGAAATCTCCACCACCAAACCTCTACAATTGCTACATATGGATTTGTATGAGAATATTGGTACAGCAAGTCTAAGTGGAAAACATTACACCTTTGTGGTGGTAGATGACTTCTCTAGGTACACTTGGATAATGTTCTTAGCTAAAAAGAATGATGCATGCCAAGAATTTATAAAGCTTTGTAAAAGATTAGAAAATCAAAGAGAGGACACAGTTAAGGAAATTAGAAGTGATAGAGGTGGTGAGTTTGATGGAGAATTTCAAGAATTTTGTGTATCCAAGGGGTATGGACACAATTTCTCAGCTCCAAGAACTCCTCAACAAAATGGTGTTGCGGAAAGGAAGAATAGAACACTTCAAGAAATGAGTAGAGCCATGCTAAACGAATTTGAGTTACCCAAATATTTTTGGGCCGAAGCAGTAAATACCGCTTGTCATGTGATCAATAGAGTTTATTTGAGACCATTTCTCAAAAAGACTCCTTATGAGCTTTGGAAAGGTAGAGTACCAAATATTGATTATTTCAAGGTTTTTAGTTGTAAGTGCTTTATACTTAACACCAAAGATAACTTGGATAAACTCGACTTCAAAGCGGATGAAGGAATCTTTATGGGCTATGCTCAAAATAGCAAGGCATTTAGAGTATATAATAAAAGAAGCATGAAAATTGAAGAATCAATTCATGTCAAATTTAGTGAACTCAATGAGGACAAATCAAACATTAATGATGATGATGATGATGAAATAATTGAAGTAAGCCATATAGAGAAATTTGAGAATCCAAAAGGTAATATTGTTATTGACCTTAGGATTGATCCACTTGAACCTAAGGTTGAAAATGAAGAAGTAGGAGGAGATACCTCAAATTTACCGGATTCATACAAGTATAGGAAAGATCACCCTAAAGAGT
The DNA here is from genome assembly GCA_036186865.1 of Eustoma russellianum. Classification (NCBI taxonomy): domain Eukaryota; kingdom Viridiplantae; phylum Streptophyta; class Magnoliopsida; order Gentianales; family Gentianaceae; genus Eustoma; species Eustoma russellianum. Next base: position 25,946,377 of record AP025065.1, read on the forward strand.
TGATATTAGGTGAAACTAGCCAAGGCATAATGACTAGGAGAAAAAATAATGAAAATGCCTTCATTTCACAAGTTGAGCCTAAAAACATAAAGGAGGCAATAAATGATGAAGATTGGGTATTGGCTATGCAAGAAGAATTAAATCAATTTGAAAGAAGTGATGTTTGGGAATTAGTTGCTAAACCTAGTGATCATCCCGTAATTGGCACTAAATGGGTATTTAGAAATAAAATGGATGATAAAGGAAACATCACTAGAAACAAAGCTAGATTAGTAGCCCAAGCCTATAGGCAAGAGGAAGGCATAGACTATGATGAAACTTTTGCCCCCGTAGCTAGGTTAGAAGCTATTAGGATGCTATTAGCATATGCATGCTATAAGGATTTCAAACTATATCAAATGGATGTGAAATCCGCATTCTTGCATGGAATAATTTAAGAAGAGGTCTATGTAGCTCAACCTCCGGGGTTCGAAAATCATGATTATCCAAATCATGTTTTTAAACTCAAAAAGTCCCTTTATGGACTTAAACAAGCTCCTAGGGCTTGGTATGATAGGTTAAGTAACTTCCTACTTGAGAACGAGTTTTCAAGAGGAAAAGTCGACACTACTCTTTTTATTAAAGAACAAGGAAACCATCAATTGCTTGTTCAAATTTATGTGGATGATATTATATTTGGTGCTACTAACGATTTTCTTTGTGAGCATTTTGCAAAATTGATGGAAGGAGAATTCGAAATGAGCATAATGGGTGAACTCAACTACTTCCTTGGTCTACAAATCAAGCAAACTCAAGATGGAGTGTACATATCTCAAACAAAGTACACAAAGGATTTGCTCAAGAAGTACAAATTCGAGGATGGAAGAAGTGTGAGCACTCCGATGAGCACAAGCACAAAGCTTGACAAAGACGAAAAAGGAAAGCCGGTTGAGGTAACAAAGTATAGGGGTATGATTGGTAGTTTACTTTATTTGACCGCTAGTAGGCCAGATATTTTGCATGCTGTGTGCTTATGTGCCAGATTTCAAAGTATGCCTAAGGAATCGCATTTAGTCGCTATTAAACGAATTTTTAGGTATTTAAAAGGAACTCTGAACTTCGGATTGTTTTATCCCAAAAATGGCTGTTTTGATCTAAGAGGATATAGTGACTCCGACTATGCCGGAAATCTTGTTGATAGGAAAAGCACATCCGGGACATGTCAATTCCTTGGAGATTGCTTAGTTTCTTGGTTCTCCAAAAAACAAAATAGTGTGTCACTTTCCACGGCGGAATCCGAATATGTATCGGCCGCTTCGTGTTGTGCACAACTACTTTGGATGATCAACACCCTGAACGATTACAATGTTAAGTTTGATAAAATTCCCATCCTATGTGACAACACATCAGCCATAAGTATAGCACAAAATCCAGTTCATCATAGTAGGACAAAACACATTTAAGTAAGGCATCACTTTATAAGAGATTGCATCCAAAAGGGATTGGTATGCATTGAATTTGTTCCAACAAATGATCAACTAGCGGATATATTCACCAAATCCCTTCCAACTGAAACATTCGAATCAATTAGAACAAGATTAGGAATGATAAACAATGGTTAAAGGGTTAAAAATGTCAAAATTACAGAATTCTGCATACATAGATCGATCTATGTAGAAATCTCAGAGACCGATGTCTCTTAAGACATCGATCGATCGATGTTCAGGACATCGATCGATCGAAGTCCCTGACATCGATCGATCGATGTCAGCGGGATAAGTTTTTAAAAACCTGCGAAACGTCTCATTTTCTAATTTCTAACCACGAACCCTATCTTTTCTCCTGCGAAAACATTAGGACTTCGACCCCAAATCTCAAAATCCTCAATCAAGCTTCAATTTTTTCTGTCAAAGCCACCAAATCTCACATCCATCTTCCACCTCCATCACTATATTCAAGAATTTCGTGCCCTAATTCTCTCAAATGGCACCAAGAACCAAGAATCATCCAAAAAGACAAAGAACTTCACAACAACACACTCCAACGGGTTCAAGGACAGCAGGACTACGGAAGCAACCAGAGCCATCTCAAGAACATCTAATCCGTGAGGTCAGAGAAAGCCTTGGTATTCGAAACTTCCCTTGGCTTAAAACTGGAGAATATGAGAATGCACTGGCTGCACCCCTAGGATCAGTTATATACACTCATATATCTCAAAGAGCTCAATTATTATTTGCAGAATGGGAAAGTAGCAATAGGTCTACTATTCCATTGAAACTACTCAAAATTGAGGACATTTTGAGCAGTGCAGAATTGAAACCAATCATTGATTTGTTGTATGCTCAAAAATGGATGTTTCTGTGGGATTCCTCTGAGATAAGTTCAATGTCTACTCGTTATACCCGGATGTTCTATGCAAACCTTTGGATTGACTATCTAAATGGAAATCCGTTTTCTCTGAATTCGGTTATTGATGGTCAAGTAGTCTCATTTCACACCACACAAATTAATGATATTCTTGGTGCACCTGATGAGGGAGTCAAGGATTTCGATCCTTGGAAGTGGGACTTTCACAAATACCAAGTGACTGAGAATGAAGTCAAAACCTTTCTTGGTTTTCACCCTACGAAAAACACAAATGATATGCCTTTGATTTACCGAGTTTTGCTTGCAATAGTTACTTTCTGTGTAAATGGAAAATCGGCAAAACTTCCGAGCAACCTAGACTTCTATATCACATACCGAATAGCCATGAGAGAGCAAGTAAACTTTGGGGAAGTATTCTTTGAAAATGTGTTGGAGGCAGTTACAAAGAAATCAAAGGCACTTCCCTACAGTAATTTGATATATAGATTATTGAGAAACGCTAATTTAGTAGTGGATGACGAATACGAAGAGGCCATTAAAAATAAGGATTATTACTCAAAGTCTAACATCCAGCAAATTCTTAAGTCTAGGAAGGAAGCGCAACGAAGGGGTGGTACTCATGACTCTGAGGAAGATGAAGCTGAAAACGAGCCTGTATTGCCACCACACCCTACTGAGCCAACCATTGAACGCCAACCGACCCCTCAAAGTCCTACCTCCCGAATAGACAAAGGCAAAGCCCCAATGACAGAAGGGAGTGGATCTGATGACGAGTTTGATGTTAGAGCAGAGATTGACGAACTCCAATTTACACTTGGTCAATGGGGAGAAGACTTAACTAAGGAAGCAGTCCGTATTGATGATTTGGAAAAGGACAACGCCAATCTCACAAAAAGGGTAAATAATTTAGAAACGGAGCTCACTATCCAAAAGACCAAGTACCAAAAGTTGAAAACGAAGCTCAAAGCCGCTCTCTCCGGATTGTGTTTCTCCTCCGATGAGGAGTAGTACTTTATGATTCCCCATTCCCTCGTACTTATGCATAGTTTTGCAAGTTTGAGCTTATCTATGTATCTCAAAACTTGATATTTCCTACTTATTTTTTTCCTTCATTTGATATTTTTTTGATGCTTTCAAAAAGGGGGAGAAGTATGCAAGTATGCTAGATGGCTTGATAGGATATATTTGATTGCTTGATATAGTTTTGGCATGCTAGTTGATAGATGGCTTGATATGTTTGATATAATTTTGGCATGCTAGTTGATGGTTTGATATTGTTGTTGGCATGATGTTTTGTTGGCAAGCATGATTGGGTATTAGCATGTGTATGGCATGTTTTTTTGGCATATTTGCTTGGACATGTTAGCATGATTTGGATAAGCATGGATATTCAAATGACTAAACTTAGATTGGTTGTTTTTCATCACATAATTTTGTTTAAGAAGTTGAATTTGGTATAGCATGACATGAAGTCTCTTGATATGCTTTACATATTGAAATGATGCATAATTTGAGGGGGAGCATGTTGGGTAGATTGGTGTTCATATGATAAGGGAGCATGAACTAAGGGAGAGTTGTAAAAATATCATGTAAAAACATCTTTTGAATTGTGGTTTTGAAATCATCAAAAAGGGGGAGATTGTTAAGTTATAAAACGTTTTGATGATGAAAAGATGTTTTGAATGAGTTAAATTTATGTTTGATATTCAATGCAAGATGGGCAAAACACATTATGTCCAAAGATGGTTGAGATTGGAACTCACTGGTTGACATCGATCTCTCAAGCTGGGGACATCGATCGATCGATGTCACTTCAGCCCCTGACATCGATCGATCTATGTCTGTCTGAGAACATCGAACCCTCAACCACAAGGACATCGATCGATCGATGTCACTTCAGCCCATGACATCGATCGATCGATGTTGGACTGAATACATCGATCTCTAAACCAGGTAACATCGATCGATCGATGTCACTTCAGCCCCTGACATCGATCGATCGATGTCAGGCAGTTTCAAATTCTGCCATCTTCTGAGGACATCGATCTCTCCCTTCCAGGGACTTCGATCGATCGATGTCCTCCAGAATTCAAAATTTCTAAACGTTAGAACAAAATCCAAGGCAGATTTTTAAGGTTTTCTCTTTCCAATCTTCTTCAAACTTCTTGTGGACTTTAACCCAACCTATTACATGCTTCCTTGACTATTGTATACATGTCTAAGATTCTCTAGGGTGGCTATCCAAGATCAAATCACTCCATAGGGTGGCTAGAGACTAATTGGGCATTATCTCGACATTTTTGAAGATGAAGACTTGGTGAAGAGCCTCAAAAACGTGGTGAACTTCATCTATAAATAGAGGAGGCTTGGATGAAGCAAAGACACACTTTCAACATCATCTAGCTTCATTTTCCATTATTGTATATTTCTCTCATACTTGTAAATTTGTTTAAAGCTTGTCTAGCTTTTCTTTGATCTTCATCATTGTATATTGAGAGAAAGAGAGTCAAGCACAAGAGGAACCATAAATATTTGATCTCTTGCTTGTGCTTAGACTTGTGAGAAAGTGTGAACCTTACTATATTTCTTCAACCCACTGTGAGAAGTTCTTGAGGGAACTTTTGTTGAAGTAGTGAGGAAGCAAGAAGTTGTTCTTGCTAAGAAGCTGTAGTTGCTGTAGTTGCACAAGTGTGTTTTGTGCAAGAAGTTGCTGTTGTTGTTGCTTACACTAAAGTGTTAGTGTAAGTGTTGCTGTGGTTGTTCTTATTGTTCATAATAAGAAGAGTAGTTGTTGAAAATCCACTTTGGAAACAAAGTGGTAGTGGAGTAGAATCATTTACGATTCGAACCACTCTATATCCGGTGTACTCATTCATTATCTCTCATCTCCAATTCTTGCTCTGATTTTGAATATCCTTTCTGGGTGAGACAAACGAGAAAATTCCGCAAAAAGAGCCAAACACTCTATTCACCCCCCCTCTAGAGTGTATTTCGGACCTAACAATTCTCTCAAGTGCTCTTACCACCACTGAGCTCATAAGACTTCAAGGTCTTGAAACAGCCCATGAGGCATGGAAAAGGCTTGAAATGATACATGAAGGAACTGAGCAAGTAAGAATGGCCAAATGACTTATGGTCATGAAGGAGTATGAGATGTTCGGAATGAAAAGCGGTGAGAAGATTGAGGAGACAATCGATCGATTCACACGAATAGTGAATCAACTCTCCATGGTGGACAAGAAAATCTCAAATGAAGACCTTGTCTCAAAACTCATCAACTCTTTGCCAAGAGAATGGACACCCAAAGTCACCGCCATCACCGAATCAAAGAATCTTAAGACTCTTACCCTTGATGAGCTATCCGGTAATCTTCTTACTCATGAAATTCTTATTGATGAACAAAATAGGATGAACCCTATCAAGCCCACACAAACATCACACAAAGGATTGGTGGTAGAGTCCGATGAATCGGATGAGGAAGTTGCCCTTCTAGTAAGAAAATTTAGAAGAATGGCAACTAGAAACAAAACTCAAGCAAGAAAATTTTTCAAAAGACCATCTAAAGAAAAGAAAGCAAGTGAAAATTGCTATAGATGTGGTCGACCCGGTCATTTCATTGCCGATTGCCACGTAAAAGAGCCGCAAAAGCAAGAGAAGAAGGTCTTTCCTCAAAAGAAGAAAGCCCTCAATGCGGAAGTAATCACGTGGGATGATCTCCTTTCGGAATCGGAAGGAGAAGAGAGTGAAGATCAAGGTGTTGGACTTGTTGCAATAGTTGACAATCCAAAGACTCAACATACTTGTCTCATGGCAATTGAAGATGATCTTGAGGTAAATTCTAATCCTTCAAATTTGCATGATGAAATAGGAGATTTACAAGATGACTTTGAAAAATTGAATTTAAAGTATAAGCATTTGAAGAAAGAGTTCAAGAAATGCATCCTAGAAAATAAGAGCTTGCATGACAAGAATATTTTGATGTTTCAAGAGCATGACATCATACTCACCATGCATAAAACCGTAGCTCTTGAAAATGTAGAAATTAGAAAAGAATGTGAGAAACTAAAGATAGACTTACAAAGACCAACAAATGGCAAAAACAATTTAGACATACTACTTGGAAATCAAATAATTAGAAATGATAAATCCGGTTTAGGATTTAATTCATCATCTTCTTCTATTAAGCCTAAGTCCTTAAAGAAGAAGGCAAATAATAGAAAAACACAACGAAATTCATCACCCTCTAAACCAAAGCATGTACCCACTTGTTTTCATTGCAACAAACTAGGACATGTGAAGAAAGCATGTAGAGCTAGATTTGGAAGCACATATGTTTGGAAGCCTAAGGGTCGACAAACTAACCTTAAAGGACCCAATCATCAAAGGGTACCAATGCATACATCTTTTGGTTTTGTAGGCTCTCAAGATAAATGGAGTAGCCAAAGAAGAAGGAACCAAATGGCTTATGGACAGCGGATGTTCAACGCACATGACCGGAGACAAAACGTTGTTCACCAAGCTCAAGCTCCAAGATGGTGGAATGGTGCATTTTGGCAATGGGAAAGCCAAAATCCTTGGACATGGAGAAATTGGTAACTCTTCTTTTACTATTAATAATGTATTATATGTAGAAGGGCTTAAGTATAATTTGATAAGTGTTAGCCAACTATGTGATGCTAATTTTCAAATTGAATTTGTGAAAAGAAAATGTGTTGTGAAAAAGAACGATAAGACTGTTTTTGAGGCTATACGTAAAAATGATGTTTACAAATTTAGCACACATGATTTGATATCACAAAATGTTTCTTGCCTAGTTGCCAAAAATGATTTAACTCAACTATGGCATAGACGACTTGGACATATTAGTTTTAAAAATTTCAAAGATATTTGTAAAAATGAAAAGGTCCAAGGTCTTCCAAAATTAAATTTCGAAAACCATAGCTTATGTGACACTTGTAAAAAGGCAAAACTTGTTAAAACAAGTTTTAAGGCCGAAAGTGAAATCTCCACCACCAAACCTCTACAATTGCTACATATAGATTTGTATGGGAATATTGGTACAGCAAGTCTAAGTGGAAAACATTACAGCTTTGTGGTGGTAGATGACTTCTCTAGGTACACTTGGATAATGTTCTTAGCTAAAAAGAATGATGCATGTCAAGAATTTATAAAGCTTTGTAAGAGATTAGAAAATCAAAAAGAAGACACAATTAAGGAAATTAGAAGTGATAGAGGTGGTGAGTTTGATGGAGAATTTCAAGAATTTTGTGTATTCAAAGGGTATGGACACAATTTTTCAGCTCCAAGAACTCCTCAACAAAATGGTGTTGCGGAAAGGAAAAATAGAACACTTCAAGAAATGAGTAGAGCCATGCTAAACGAATTTGAGTTACCCAAATATTTTTGGGCCGAAGCGGTAAATACCGCTTGTCATGTGATCAGTAGAGTTTATTTGAGACCATTTCTCAAAAAGACTCCTTACGAGCTTTGGAAAGGTAGAGTACCAAATATTGGTTATTTCAAGGTATTTAGTTGTAAGTGTTTTATACTTAACACCAAAGATAACTTGGATAAACTCGACTTCAAAGCGGATGAAGGAATCTTTATGGGTTATGCTCAAAATAGCAAGGCATTTAGAGTATATAATAAAAGAAACATGAAAGTTGAAGAATCAATTCACGTTAAGTTTAGTGAACTCATTGAGGATAAATCAAACATTAATGATGATGATGATGATGAAATAATTGAAGTACGTCATATAGAGAAATTTGAGAATCCAAAAGGTAATATTGTTATTGACCTTAGGATTGATCCCCTTGAACCTAAGTTGGAAAATGAAGAAGTATAAATATAGAAAAGATCACCCCAAAGAGTTGATACTAGGTGAAACTAGCCAAGGCATAATGACTAGGGGAAAATTCAATGAAAATGCCTTCATTTCACAAGTTGAGCCTAAAAACATAAAGGAGGCAATAAATGATGAAGATTGGATATTGGCTATGCAAGAAGAATTAAATCAATTTGAAAGAAGTGATGTTTGGGAATTAGTTGCTAAACCTAGTGACCATCCCGTAATTGGCACTAAATGGGTATTTAAAAATAAAATAGATGATAAAGGAAACATCACTAGAAACAAAGCTAGATTAGTAGCCCAAGGCTATAGGCAAGAGGAAGGCATAGACTATGATGAAACTTTTGCCCCCGTAGCTAGGTTAGAAGCTATTAGGATGCTATTAGCATATGCATGCTATAAGGATTTCAAACTATATCAAATGGATGTGAAATCCGCATTCTTGAATGGAATAATTCAAGAAGAGGTCTATGTCGCTCAACCACCGGGGTTTGAAAAATCATGATTATCCAAATCATGTTTTTAGACTCAAAAAGGCCCTTTATGGACTTAAACAAGCTCCTAGGGCTTGGTATGATAGATTAAGTAACTTCCTTCTTGAAAATGAGTTTTCAAGAGGAAAAGTCGACACTACTCTTTTTATTAAAGAACAAGGAAACCATCAATTGCTTGTTCAAATTTATGTGGATGATATCATATTTGGTGCTACTAATGATTCTCTTTGTGAGCATTTTGCAAAATTAATGGAAGGAGAATTTGAAATGAGCATGATGGGTGAACTCAACTACTTTCTTGGCCTACAAATCAAGCAAACTCAAGATGGAGTGTACATATCTCAAACAAAGTACACAAAGGATTTGCTCAAGAAGTACAAATTAGAGGATGGAAGAAGTGTGAGCACTCCGATGAGCACAAGCACAAAGCTTGACAAAGACGAAAAAGGAAAGCCGGTTGAGGTAACCAAATATAGGGGTATGATTGGTAGTTTACTTTATTTAACCGCTAGTAGACCGGATATTTTGCATGCTGTGTGCTTATGTGCAAGATTTCAAAGTATGCCTAAGGAATCACATTTAGTTGCTATTAAACGTATCTTTAGGCATTTGAGAGGAACTTTGAATTTTGGGTTATTCTATCCCAAAAACGGATGTTTTGATTTAAGGGGGTACAGCCGGAAGTCTTGTTGATAGGAAAAGCACCTTCGGGACGTGTCAATTCCTTGGAGATTGCTTAGATTCTTGGTTCTCCAAGAAACAAAATAGTGTGTCACTTTCAACGGCAGAATCCGAATATGTATCGGTCGCTTCGTGTTGTGCACAGCTACTTTGGATGATCAACACCTTGAACGATTACAATGTTAAGTTTGATAAGGTTCACATCCTATGTGATAACACATCAGCCATAAGTATAGCGCAAAATCCAGTACATCATAGTAGAACAAAACACATTGAAGTAAGGCATCACTTCATAAGAGATTGCATTCAAAAGGCACTGGTATGCGTTGAATTTGTCCCAACAAATGACCAACTAGCGGATATATTCACAAAATCTCTTCCCACTGAGACATTTGAGTCTATTAGAACAAGATTAGGGATGATAAACATTAGTTAGAGGGATAAAATTGAAAATCTCAAAAAATGGTATACGTCGATCGATCGACGTATCAACACAAGAGATCGACGTACGTCGATCTCTGACATCGATCGATCGACGTACGTCAAACTCAGACGTCGATCGATCGACGTCGTCGAAATCTGCAACCTTTAAAACTCAAAAAGCAGCGACCTATCCCTCATTTCTAACTCACTCAAACCTCTGAAACCCTACCAAAAACCTGCGCCTCCTCATCTGAAAATCCTTCTTCTACTCAATTTCATCTCTAAATCACAACATAGTCATCTCTACACTCGATTTTCATCTTCTTCAGCCATTCCTCTCCAGAAATCCCTAAATTTCCAGCCCTAATTTCTCACAAAATATCTTCAAGGAGCAAAAATATAACAAAGAGGCCAAGGTCTTCTAGGGGTGGAGGAGAAGGTTCAAGCACCTCTTCTCAAGGACAAACATCTCAACCTCGAAGAAAACAATCTATGGATGAGAGTCAAGCACAAGTGCTAGCCACAATTAGGAGTAATTTGACTCTCTCAAATTTCCCATGGGTCAAAGCCAAAGATGTAAAGGATGCTTTGGAGGAACCCCTAATCCCCGGGCACGTAAGTTACATCTCTAGACATGCTCAAAAGATATTTGATAAATGGAAAGATGATGATAGACCCACTATCCCACTCAAATTGCTTAGAATAAATGATATTCTAAGCAATGATGAACTAAGTCCCATCATTGAATGGTTAGATGTTCAAGAGTGGAGAAATATTTGGAATGAGAATGAGATGCTCAAAATATCCACTAAATATACTAGGCTTTTTTATGCGAATTTATGGATTGAATACATAAATGGCATTCCCTTAGCTCTACATTCAGTTATTGATGGACGCCATGTGAAATGGAAAGTTGAAAAAATTTGTAGCTTGATTGGTGTACCCAACGAAGGGTGCTATGAGTTTGATGCATGGAAATGGGATACGGCTAGGTGGAAAGTCTATGAAGATGAAGTGAAAACTTTCTTAGGCTTCCATCCAAGTAAAAACACAAATGACATGCCTTTAGTTTATCGTATCCTTCTTGCCATTGTTACATTCTGCATCAATGGTAAATCTGCAAAATTGCCAAGTAACCTTGACTTCTATATAGCATACCGAATAGCTAACCGTGAGAAGATTAACTTTGGGGATTTGTTTATGACAAATGTTGTCGAAGCTGCAACCAAACAAAACAAAGCTCTTCCCTATAGTAACCTTATCTATAGGATGCTTGTGAAGTCGGGTATTTATGTGGATGACCCGGATATTGACAATATAACGCACAAAGACTTCTATGATAAAGTCAATATCCAACAAATACTGAAGTCTAGAAAAGAAGCGATGAGGAGAGAACACGAGGAGGAAGCAAGGGAAGAAGAAGACCTTCCGGATGAGGCACCCATTCCTGAACTGGAGACTCATGAAGAACAAAGTAGCTTGAGCTCAAATGTCCCGGAGCTTCAAGCTCAAGTTGCTAGTCTTCAGCAGGAAGTTGGTGAGCTAAAGGGCAAAGTATCCATGCATGAATCAAGATTTGTCAAGTTCAAGGCAAAAATGAAAGCGTGCATTCCTGGAATCACGTTCTCTTCAGATGAAGACTAGGGTGCTGTTTAAATGTGCTTCTTGTTCTAGCTTAGTATTTGTTGTTGGTTGTAAAACTTGAATGTGTCTTTGAATTTAATGAAGTATTGTTGCTTTTTTTTTATGCTTTCAAAAAGGGGGAGAAAATGGTTATTGTTTCTTAAGTGGCTTAGTGGCTTATTTGTTGATTAAGTGGCTTATTTGACTTATTTGTTGCTTATTGGCTTATTTGTTAAAATGGTTTATTGCATGATGAGATTGTTTGATAGCTGGCAAAATGAGGTAAGTTTGGAATTGGAATCTTTGTTAATTGTTGGTAAAATGAACAATGAGCATGAAGAGTTATTGATGCATGTTTGAGAAAGTTGGGTTGTTGATACACGTTCGGTTGAGGGGGAGCAAATTTCAAAGAAAAGTATTTTGGTTGAAATTGCAAAATCTTGTTCACATTGACCACTACGGAAGTTATAAAGTGCACATACTTAGGAGGAGATTGATATTTTTCAAGTTTGAAACATTCAAACAGTTAAAACAAAGGAAAAACATCTTTTAGAATCTCTGTTTTGAAATCATCAAAAAGGGAGAGATTGTTAGTTTATAAAATGTTTTGATGATACAAAAAGTTGTTTTAAAAGGACTAAGATGAAATTTCATATCTTAAGTTCGAAGCAAATTGAAGTAAACATGTGCGAGACGTAAAATCTCTCATGGATCGGAGGAAGTATACATCAGCCCCTCAAGAGATCCATGTGAAGCTTGGTAAATATTTGAGCACTCAGATCCACGTCATACTCTCAGCCAAGAGACGTGGATCGATCGACGTGTATCTGAGAGACATCGATCTCTCAGTTAAGCATACGTCGATCGATCGACGTATAACTGAGAGACGTCGATCTCTCAGCTTAAGGTATGTCCATCGATCGACGCACATCTGAGAGACGTCGATCTCTCAGCCTAAAGACGTCGATCGATCGACGTCATTCTGAGAGACGTCGATCTCTTAGCCAGGCATACGTCGATCGATCGACGTCTGACTGAGAGACGTCGATCTCTCAGCTCTGGCACGTAGATCGATCGACGTCTCCAGGATTCAAAAATTTTCAAACGTTGGAACAAAATCCAAGGGAGATCTATGATATTTTCTCTCTCCAATCTTGCTCAAATTTCTTGTGGACTTTAACCCACATACTACATGCTTCCTTGACTATTTTAACCATGTCTAAGATTCTCTAGGGTGGCTATTCAAGATCAAATCATTCCATAGGGTGGCTAAAGGCTATTTGGGCACTATCTTGACATTTTTAAAGATGAAGACTTGGTGGTGAGCCTCAAAAACATGGTCAACTTTATCTATAAATAGAAGAAGCTTGGATGAAGCAATTACACACTTTCAACATCATCTAGCTTCATTTTCCATTGTTGTATAGTTCTCTCATACTTGTAAATTTGCTTAAAGCTTGTTTAGCTTTTCTTTGTTCTTCATTGTTGTATATTGAGAGAAAGTGAGTCAAGCACAAGAAGTGTGAACCTTACTATATTTCTTCAACCCACTGTGAGAAGTTCTTGAGGGAACTTTTGTTGAAGTTGTGAGGAAGCAAGAAGTTGTTCCTGCTAAGAGCTGTAGTTGCTGTAGTTGCACAAGTGTGTTTTGTGCAAGGAGTTGCTGTTGTTGTTGCTTACACTAAAGTGTTAGTGTAAGTGTTGCTGTGGTTGTTCTTATTGTTCATAATAAGAAGAGTAGTTGTTGAAAATCCACTTTAGAAACAAAGTGGTAGTGGAGTAGAATCATTTACGATTCGAACCACTCTATATCCGGTGTACTCATTCACTACTTCTCATCTCCCATTCTTGCTCTGATTTTGAATATCTTTTTAGTTGAGCAAACGAGAAAATTCCGCAAAAGTGCCAAACCCTCTATTCAGCCCCCCGCTAGAGTGTATTTCGGACCAAACAATTAGTACAACACAGTTAAGTTGCTGAGTGACTTGGCTAAGAGACAACAATTTAAAAGATAAATTGGGAACATACAAACAGTTAGATAGTGTAAAGTGTGGAAAGGAAGTGATGGAACCAGTCCCGTTAACATATATTTAATCACCACTAGCGGTTTCAATTTGGGTTTTGTGTGGGACGTTAAGAACAATGAAGTCGTGGGGGTCGTACAACATAGTGCCCGTAGCCCCACAATCTAGAATCCATTCAGAATGTTTTCGTGGCACTTTGGGGTGATTAGGTGTATTTTGGTGATAAGTTTGGGTAGGATGGTCATTTTTGGAATTAAGTCTGGCAGATCTGTCAAAATGGGAAAAAACTGGTGAAGCCATGGTATTTTGGGAATAAGTTTGGTCAGGTGGGCTATTTTTGTAATTTTTTTCGGTAATTTGAATTTCTTGTAGCAGTAAAATGGTCTTTTTAGATGGAGAGGGTTGAGTATTTAAGCTCCAACCCTCATTTTTTCTCCCCATTTTTCGGTCTTTTTCCTCCCAGGTGTCGTCGTCTTCTTTTCCTTCTTCTCTCCTTTTCTTACCTCGTTGGTCTGAAGTGCCACCGCTGGTGGCACTGCCAGTGATGCATTGGCTGCCGCTGGTGTTGATCTCCACTCTGTGTCCACCGTGGTGGCGCCTCAGCCTGGGGCGGCCTTCTGTCCTCTGGTATCTTCTTCCTTTGAGCTTCCCACCAGTCAGGATAACTCATTAACTCAAAGCACTCATCCTTCGTGTGCTTTTTCCGGCCATAGTGAGTGCACCGAAGTTGGCTCCGGTCACTACCCAATGATAACAACTTCGAGCGGGGTTGTCCGGCATATGCAGCCTTCATCCATCTATGAGTCTTGAGTCCCTGTCTTATTCCCAGTGATGTCTCTGGTTGGACTGAGGGAACCCGCTTCAAAATGGTCATCCGAGTATCTTCTCTCTAATGACGGAATAGGCCGCCTCCACCGGCGGTATATACTCCCTTTTTAAGAGCTCCTGTCGGATAGTGTCAAAACGGACATCTACAGCCTGAAAGAGCCATTGTTCCTGGACTTTGTTGTGTTGTAGATGGTGATGACAACCGCGTCTGGCATAGGGTTGGGATCCCTATGGTCAATTTCCATTCAAATATTCTGGACCTTATTCTATAAGTCCTCACACTTCCTCAATTCCGGTGGACTGAGTTAGCCCTCTTATACGAGTGAAATACCTGCAAAGAGTTTGTGCTGGCTCTATACATGACTGCCAATCCATCCCACAGTTCCTTGGCGATTAGATACTGTTAGACGTCATTTACCAGGGTAGGCTCAATATTTTGAATGAGCATGTGAAAACATACTTGTCATTGATTTCATACTGTCCAATCATCGGGCTAGTCGCCGCGGGTGGTGGTGGAACGCCAATAAGATGTGAGCTTCGGCCGCGGCCATTGATGGCTTTCCTCATGAGGGTTGCCTATAACTGGTAATTATCAGTGTTTAATTTGATTCTCAGTGATAGATTGTCCAGTTGTAGGGTAATGATGTTGTTCTTGAGTAAGTTGACCAGTTGTACGACCAACTCATTGTTGTCGATTTTTTACTTCGCTGGTGCTGTCGAACATTATTGCAGTTGATTGTCAGCCGGGGTTGAGGACGATATAACGGAATTGTGATGATTTTTTAACTTCCAAAAAAAATTTCGGATTTTTCTGGGTTTATGTCCGTGCATTCTTCTTTTTTTGTGTTTTTTCGTCAGCTTTCTGTTGGTGTGGATCAGAAATACCGGTATGATACCATATAGGAAATTAATTCACAAATAAAAGTCGTATTTCATTGAATCAAAAGGCTTTACAACAGGCACCATGTATAACTATGTTTCTATTCTACCTATGGTATAAATCTCTAATAAGATATGCTCTGATTTAATTACACTATATGATGGGATCTGATTACAATCAAATATTAAATTTAAACTTTATCTAAATCTTTATAAGATCTATTAGTAGGCAAAATTTTAATTGCTCCAAAAGCAGTATGACTATTTGCATAAGGTATACATGAAGAGATCCATCCCTACCTCTGCTTTAATATAATAGACACTTAAGGTATACATGAAGAGATCCATCCCTACCTCTGCCTTAATATAATAGACACTTTTATTTTCCTCGGTACTAAAATGCAGTGTGGTTCGCCAATTCACTTCTTATTTATGTGATGAGGAATTCGATTTCGGCTGTGAAAACAGAAGAGTATTTCATGGCTAAAACTCTAAATAGATAGCTATACGTTGCGAGAATGATTAGTTAGTGTAGTTGGCATTGGATACCTTGATCTTGAGAAAACAAAAAAGAAAGAAAAAAATGCTAAAACTTTGAGATAAGGTACATACTTCGCTTGTAAACTTTACCTTTTTCCTCTGCGTTGGAACTATTTAATTTTACATAAATCTTTAAATATTTTAAAAGTAACTACTATGATTATTCGAAAAATTCGTGTTCACTTTTGCGACGTTCCTTTCTTTTATCCTTACTTGTATACGTACGCACACGACCGGAGACAAAAATCGAAAACTAATGTAGGTAAGATCACGTCAATTTGCAAATGAAGTCATTGAAACAAGAAACATTTTACCCAGTTGACGCCGTTGAAAAAGCACTGGATAATACCATAGTAGTGTTTTTAGTATGCATGTTCAAAGAAAATAGTAAGGTAAAGATTTACAATATTGCTACAAGCAGAAAATCCTTTTTTTCCAGGTTTTACACTCTGATCATGCCGGGTTCATATGGAACTCCGAAGCCTTGAATCCATTGTCGTCCCTCAATAAAGGAGCCGGGAGTAAAACTGAGAGCAATCGGGGGTGTAATATGCTGAATGCCCTTCCACCTCACCCGGCGATTCGTATTTGCACCCGGACCCCTGTTCTCGTATTCTCCGTATTGTAGAGTATCAAGCGCGAAGTTTCCAGCCCACGGGGACCAACCTTCGGGTGCTATAAATCCGTCAATGTAAGATTGCATCACAATTGTTCTTGAAAATTCCTTCCAGGGCCGTCCTAGGTAGGCCTCGGCTATATTTTTGGTGGTGAAGTAGTCTCGCTCGGGGACTATTGTGCAGTTTTGTAAAACGATGGCTCCCTTGCCAGTGGGTTCTTCCCTTCCCTGCGCTGTCACCGTGCAGAATTGTCCGTCAAGTGGTTTCCTGACGATTATTTTGCAGTTTTGGAATACTGCCGCAGCGTCTCCGAAGATGAAATCTATGGTTCCAGAGATGGTGCAGTCACGGAAAAATTGGCGGTGGGAGTCAATATAGAGTGTGTCCTGAAATCCGTCGAAGTGGCAATTGTAGAAGATGCTTTTGTCGGCTGAAACACGGACGGCTACTGCCTGATGCTTGATGGCTCCCGCGCTGTTCTCGAACCCAATATCTCTTGCTATAAAGTTATCTCCATTGATCCCTGTTCCAAATAAATATAGCATTAATAATTAGTCGAATGATGCAAACAATTGAGTAGTTCAAAATTTTTGACTTTGTGATTTATGGAACAATTAACATAAACTTTATTTTTTGAAGTGCTTCTTTCGTTTTATAAATATTGTTATAGTTTGATGTGACTGTGATTTATGTATGCCGATCTCTTTGGCTAATTATATTGTGAAGTATCAATTGATTGACACTGTTTGACGCAATTTTTATTATGAGTCATCGAGAGATAAGCTCTGTGTGTTTATAACACATGTGTATAGTTGCGTACAAGTGACACCTCATACCCTGCGATAAGCTGAAGCCTCTAAGACAATGTGATAATGTTGTTGTTGTATGTAAATGTTAAATTAGAGGGCATATGAAAACTTTGATACCTAATGTATTACTATCGTTAAAAAGTGGACCATATATTTTGAGACGGAGAGGAAGCATGATGAGATAAGATGACTTACCAACTGTTGCTGTATTCCAAGTCTTAACTCCATCGACAAAGTTTTTTCGTCCAGTAATCTTGGTCCTTGTTGGGCCTTCTCCAAGGAAGACGATGTTATATACATACTTGGGAATTTCAACAGACTCGTGGTAGACACCCGCTTTAATCAAAATGATAAATGTTTGGTTCAATTTTTTTGGAGCGGTATTGACAGCAGCCTGGATACTCTTGAAGTGCCCACTTCCATCTAGAGAAACAACCGCATTGGGCTTCAGGGTGTGGCGGTCGGCCTGAAGAAGATTGCGCACATGATTCCCTAGTGAAGCGTAATCTTCCGTCATGCCCCGACCCTTGCCAAGTCTAGGTTGAACATAATCAGGAGGGTAATAGTCATACAAAATCCTCCTCCCTTTTCCATTTCTAGGCATAGGATCAGTTTCAGGAGGATAATAATCATACAATATCTTCCTTTCCTTTCTAGTTCTAGGTGTAGGGTCAGTTTCAGGAGGGTAATAATCATACAATATCCTCCTTCCCTTTCCAATTCTAGGGATAGGATCAGTTTCAGGAGGATAATAATCATACAATATCTTCCTCTCCTTTCCAGTTCTATGTATAGGGTCAGTTTCAGGGGGATAATAATCATACAATATCCTCCTTCCCTTTCCAATTCTAGGGATAGGATCAGTTTCAGGAGGATAATAATCATACAATATCTTCCTCTCCTTTCCAGTTCTATGTATAGGGTCAGTTTCAGGGGGATAATAATCATACAATATCCTCCTCCCCTTTCCTATTCTAGGGATAGGATCAGTTTCAGGGGGATAATAATCATACAATATCCTCCTCCCCTTTCCAGTTTTATGTATAGGATCAGTTTCAGGGGGATAATAATCATACAATATCCTCCTTCCCTTTCCAATTCTAGGGATAGGATCAGTTTCAGGTGGGTAATAATCATACAATATCCTCCGGCCCTTGCCAGATCTAGGCATAGGATCAGTTTCAGGAGGATAATAATCATACAAGATCTTGCGGCCATTACCATCTCCAAAAAGTTTTCGTGTTTTGATCGGTTCTAGATGATAATAATCATCTTGCTTCATACCCCGACCCTTGCCAACTTTAGGTGGATTAGTTTCAGGAGGATAATAATCATTGTACAAGATCTTCGGTCCATTGCCATCTTCAAGTAGCCTTCGTCTGTTGACACCTGGAATTTGTGAGCTTGAGAAGATCTCAAAAAGCTCATCGATCATGGCAAGCCCGTTGCTTGAAAGCTCTCTGGTGGTTTTCATCAGCTGCTTCATCTTTTCTCCAGTCTCACCTGTTATCACGTGCATCACTTATATAAGATTTTCATTCATTTGAATAGTTAAACTTCTGCGCCAAAAATAAAGATGGGAGAAAGCAAGGAATTTTCTGAAAAAGTGACCTGTTGTATTGTCAAACGCATCCAAGCAATCTTCTTGGAAAGTGACAGCGCCGCTAAGCCATGTCTTTAGGTCACCCATATACTCATCAAATTTGGTCTTATCAAAGGCGTCAATCTTTTCTATGGACCTCTCGAGATCATGAACGGAGAAATCCAACACTTTGTCACAAACATCGAAGGCAGCTGCAACACTCGGGTTCTTGTCAGCCTCCTTTAGGACAGTGGAATTGTGGATCACCTCCTTCACGCTATCGATGGCAGCCTGTAGTGCCACCTGGATGAGTTCTTTGGGATCATCAGGGTTCTTGGCCTTTCCAAGGCTCTCTTCGCATGTTTCCTTGTAAATAGTTTTCTGACAAATCGCATGTGCAGCCTTAGACGAGGCTAGGACTTGGCCGCCATTGCTAGCTGGGCTATTCCCGTTATTCCTGTTAGCAACGACGTATGTTACAGTCCCAACCACGGCAGCCACCAGCAGAATCGAAGAAACGCCAATTATGGCGATCTTCTTTTTCGATGATGATGGATCAGTAGATCCCATTTCAGATGTGTTTTTGACATGATTGTGTGAAACGAGGAGCCTTATATATAGCTTAAAGGACCTTGCATGCACGCAAGATTATGATCTGTAGAAACTCTAATTCTAGATTGTCGTCTAAAAATAGATGTTTATAAGAGTTTTTAGCTGAGAAATTCAAGACAAGCCTCTCGTATCCAAGGATGATGAGTTGTAAGTATGTCTTACAGCTGTGTACTATTCCATAATTTATATATTTTATTTTTTTTTTTGTTTTGATTGACTATCTTTATTTTTTCTCAGATTTCTCGTATCTTTCTATTTTTCAAATGTTTTCACACACAAAAACACCTAAAATTCTCTATGTTAGCGTTTTGGTTGTTCATTATTCTGTATGGTTTTCTTTAAAATGTTTTTTCAAAAAACAAGATACAATAAAAAAGTTAAAAAAATACACTACAACCATAAAAGATAAAGAAAACTAAACAAAAATATACAAAAAGTAAAATCTGGATATCGTGAATGCCTAAATACCTCATTATTTATCCGGTCTAGTTTTGTATGCCTGCACATCTAACTCACCATCCTCATCTCTGTCACTTCCATCTTCTGCGACTGTGTCTTCTTGATGTTCCAGCAGTCGGTTCCATATAATATCCGCACTACCACCCTATAAAATTTTTCATTTAATTTAATTGGAAAATTCTCCTCACACATCATCCTAAGGCCGCCCTTCGCTTACACCAGTCACTCGGTGTGCTACGTCATTGTCTATGTCCCCATCTTGTTGTACAAACGATCCTAGGTACTTGAATTTACTTACTGGCGGCACCACTTGACCCTCAGTGGTGAGCTGGATATTCGCACTGTCGGCTGCACCGCTGAAGTCGCAGTGCACATAATCGGTTTTAAAATGACTAATCCTTAGGCTTTTTCTTTCTAAAGTACCTCGCCACTCCTCTAGTCTCATACTCAAGGTATATCTATTCTTTGCAACTAATACAATATCGTCAACAAAAAGCATACACCACAGGAATGCCTCCTGGATCGGCTTTGACAACTCGTCTAGGACAATTTCGACTTAATGGAATCTTAATATGGATCATAAATAGTGATGACATCTTTGTGTGGATCATGCGTGTTCTTTAAAAATATACAAAAAAGGATCAAGTTAAACATCTTCTAAATACATTTTTCCCGAACAAGACTGTTTAAGGACATATGCATGTCAAATTATGTCACAAAGAGAATGTCGAAAGATGCAAATAATAATCATTGATCCTTCTTCAAGTAGAAATGCATAAGACCCCCTCTAGAGCACTTGTTTGTATTCTATTTGAAAAACTAGTTGAACTTGCTAGTGTTGTTACTATTGTAGTCCTTGTTAATTGCTCAATAAAAAATTTATGATGCTGAATAAAGTGGTGGAGATGTAGGATCAAAGAATTGTTAGGTCCGAAATACACTCTAGAGGAAGGTGAATAGAGTGTTTGGCACTTTTGCGGAATTTTTCTTGTGTGACTCAACTCAAAAGATATTCAAAATCAGAGTAAAAATGGGTGATGAGAAGTAATGAATGAGTACACCGGATATAGAGTGGTTCAAATCGTAAATGATTCTACTCCACTACCACTTTGTTGCCAAAGTGGATTTTTAACAACTACTCTTCTTATTAAAGAAAATAAAAACAACCACAGCTACACTTACACTAACACCTTAGTGTAAGCACCAACAACAACAACTTCTTGCACAAAACACACTTGTGCAACTACAACAACTACAGCTCTTAGCAAGAACAACTTCTTGCTACCTCACAACTTCAACAAAGTTCCCTCAAGAACTTCTCACAGTAGGTTGAAGAAATATAGTAAGGTTCACACTTTCTCACTAGTCTAAGCACAAGCAAGAGATCAAATATTTGTGGTTCCTCTTGTGCTTGACTCTCTTTCTCTCAATATACAACAATGAAGAGCAAAGAAAAGCTAAACAAACTTTAAGCAAATTTACAAGTATGAGAGAACTATACAACAATGAAAGATGAAGCTAGATGATGTTGAAAGTGTGTCTTTGCCTCATCCAAGCCTCTTCTATTTATAGATGAAGTTCACCACGTTTTTGAGCTCTCCACCATGTCTTGAACTACTCCAAATGTCAAGATAATGCCCAAATAGTCTTTAGCCACCTTATAGAGTGATTTGATCTTCAATAGCCAACCTAGGACTGCTTAGACATGTATACAATAGTCAAGAAAGCATGTAATATGTTGGGTTAAAGTCCACAAGAAATTTGAGCAAGATTGGAAAGAGAAAATACCATGAATCTCCCTTGGATTTTGTTCCAACGTTCAGAAAATTTTGAATTCTGGGGGACATCAATCGATCAAAGTGCCTGGGGGAGAGATCGATGTCCTTCAGAAACTGCCTGACATCGATCGATCGATGTCAGAGGCTGAAGTGACACCGATCGATGTCAGAGCCTGAGAGATCGATGTTGGATAGAATCCTTTCTGACTGACATCGATCGATCGAAGTCTCTCTGAGGAGAGACTGAAGTGACATCGACTGATCGATGTCCCTGGGTTGAGAGATCGATGTTGGACAGAATGCTTTCTGACCTACATCAATCGATCGAAGTCAGAGGCTGAAGTGACATCGATCGATCGATGTCCCTAGCCTGATAGATCGATGTTGAACAGTGAGTTCCAATCTCAACCATTTTTGACATAGTGTGATTTTCTCATCTTGCATCAAGTTTCAAACATAAATTTAACTTATTTAAAATATCTTTTCATCATCAAAACAATTTATATATTAACAATCTCCCCCTTTTTGATGATTTCAAAACCATGATTCAAAAGATGTTTTTGCATGATACATTTTCAATTAAACTTAACATTTTACAACTCCCCCTTAGTTCATGCTCCCTTATCATATGAACATATCAAAAATTTCTTTTCAACATGCAATCTACCTAAGATGTGATATCAATACCAAAATGCTCCCCCTCAACCCATGCATCAAATTTCCCTTTTTCATCATTTCAATATGTCGGATATCATGACAAGCATAAGAGATATCAAAACAAAGCAAGCAAATGCTCAATCAAACTATATGCCAAAACATGCTCAAACATGCCAATACCCAGTCATGCCAATGCCCAATCATGCCAACTAAACCATCATGCCAACAAAACAATTATTTACCAATTACTACTAAATCATCATGCCAACAAAAACATTTACTTACCAATTAGTACTAAACCATCATGCCAACAAAAACATTTACTTACCAATTACTTCTCCCCCTTTTTGAAAGCATCAAAAATAATAAATACGAAAATAGATAATTGAAATACCAATAATGAATAAAGAAGTGTATGAGATACAAAGGTAATCTCATCTTCTAAGCTATCTATAGCTACGGGGAAAATAGGAAATCATATATAATTACTCCTCATCGGAAGAGAAACACAATCCGGAGAGGGCCGCCTTGAGTTTAGTTTTCAGCTTTTGATATTTGGTCTTCTGCACATTTAGCTACGTTTCTAAAGTTTTGACCCGAACTGTGAGACTTGCGTTTTCCTTTTCCAAGTCGTCGATGCGTACCGCTTCCTTTGTCAAGTCTTCTCCCCATTAACTAAGAGTATGTTGGATTTCGTTAATTTCAGCTTCAACATCGAAATCTTCATCAGAACCACTCCCTTCCGCCATTGGGGCTTTTCCTTTGTCCTTTTGGGATGTGGAGGTTTGTTGTGGGGGTGGTTGTGGTGATGGATGAGAAGAGGTTTCCATGGGAGGTTCGGTAGGGAATGGTGGAGGGATAGGATCTTCAAGCTCATCTTCGTCTTGTTTCGGTTGGCCACCCCGCTTTTGTGCCTCTTTTCGGGATTTGTGGATTTATTGAATGTTGGCTTTTGTGTAGTAGTCTTTGTTGGTTATTTGATCCGTGAATTCATCATTCAACTCCACATTAGTTGCTTTAAGGAATCTATATATGAGATTGCTATATGGAAGCGCTTTTGATTTCTTGGTGGCAGCTTACAACATGTTCGCAAACACAATTTTCCCAAAATTTAGACTCTCCTTCATAGCAATCCGATAAGCAATGTAGAAATCTAAATTGCTTGGGAGTTTAGCCGACTTGCCATTGACACAAAAATTCACAATGGCTATCAACACCCTATATACTAAAGGCATGTCATTTGTGTTCTTGGTGGGGGTGAAAACTAAGAAATGCCTTTACCTCATCCTCAGAGACTTGGTACTTATACGTGTCCCACCTCCAGGGATCAAAATCTTCCAAACCCTCATCCGGAACCTCAAGTAATTCATTGAATGTCTTAGATGTAAATATCAACGAATTGCCTTCTATTATTGTATTCAAGGCATAAGGCACCCCATGTCTATAGACTACCCACATATTTGCATAAAACATTATAGTATACCGGGTAGACATGTTGGTCATCTTTGAGACCTCCCAAACGGGTCTCCATTTTTGAACATCAAACCAATCAATGATTGGTTTTAATTCTTCGTTGGTCAAAATATCCTCAATTTTGAGCAATTTCAAAGGAATGGTAGCCCTCTTCTTGTGCTCCCATTCATTAAATACCATTTGGGCTCTAAGGGTGATATAGGCGAATTTACCTGTTCCCGTAGGCTCCTTCAAAGCATCTTTGTATTCCCCGGATTTGAGCTATGGAAAGTTATTGATGGTTAGCCTACTCCTTGTGTCAGTCAACATAGTTCCATGAGAGGGAGTGACCTTCTTCCTCAACCCTTGCATTCTAGACCCCGTTGGCACTTGAGGATTGGATTGGTTTGGCGTAATAGCTTCTTCCTTAGAGGTTCTTTGTCTTTTTGCATGGTTCTTCGTTCTTGGTGCCATTTGATGGGTTAGGGTTCTGATTTTGTAAAAAGAGGGATGGAAATGAAAAGATTTATAAAGAATAAGGTTGGATTTATAGAAAAGATGGTGATTTTGGCAAGGACTTTTAGTGTAGAGAAGATATTTTGCGATTTCTACAGTAGAGAGTTAGGGATTTCGTTTGTGAGAGAGAGAAAAGTGAGGAAGAAGAAGAGGGGTCGCAGCTTTTTAATGTTGTCCCGTTGACATCGATCGAATGATGTCCTAGACATAGATCGATCGATGTCTCTTTTTACAGCAGTCTCTGAGACTGCCACATAGATCGATCGATGTATGCAAGAATCTGCATTTTTAACATTTTTGACCCTCTAACATTGGTTTATCATCCCTAATCTTGTTCTAATTGATTCGAATGTTTCAGTGGGAAGGGATTTAGTAAAGATATCCGCTAGTTGGTCGTTTGTTGGAACAAATTCAACGACTACCAATCCCTTTTGAATGCAATCTCTTATGAAGTGATGCCTTACTTCAATGTGTTTTGTTCTACTATGATGAACCAGGTTTTGTGTTATACTTATGGCTGATATGTTGTCACATAGGATAGGGACTTTATCAAACTTAACACTATAATCATTTAAGGTGTTGATCATCCAAAGTAGTTGTGCACAACACAAAGCGGCCGATACATATTCGGATTCCGCCATTGAAAGTGAGACACTATTTTGTTTCTTAGAGAACCAAGAAACTAAGCAATCTCCAAGGAATTGGCATGTCCCGGAGGTGCTTTTCCTATCAACAAGATTTCTGACATAGTCGGAGTCACTATACCCTTTTAAATCAAAACATCCATTTTTAGGATAAAACAACCCAAAATTCAAAGTTCCTTTCCAATACCTAAAGATACGTTTAATGGCAACTAAATGCGATTCCTTAGGCATACTTTGAAATCTAGCACATAAGCACACAGCATGCAAAATATCCGATCTACTAGCGGTTAAATAAAGTAAACTACCAATCATACCCCTATATTTGGTTACCTCAACCGGCTTTCCTTTTTCGTCTTTGTCAAGCTTTGTACTTGTGCTCATAGGTGTGCTTACACTTCTTCCATCCTCAAATTTGTACTTCTTGAGCAAATCCTTTGTATACTTTGTTTGAGATATATACACTCCATCTTGAGTTTGCTTGATTTGAAGACCAAGAAAGTAGTTGAGTTCACCCATCATGCTCATTTCAAATTCTTCTTCCATCAATTTTGCAAAATGCTCACAAAGAGAATCATTAGTAGTACCAAATATAATATCATCCACATAAATTTGAACAAGCAATTGATGGTTTCCTTGTTCTTTAATAAAAAGAGTAGTGTCGACTTTTCCTCTTGAAAACTCATTTTCAAGTAGGAAGTTACTTAACCTATCATACCAAGCCCTAGGAGCTTGTTTAAGTCCATAAAGGGCCTTTTTGAGTTTAAATACGTGATTTGCATAATCATGATTTTCAAACCCCGGAGGTTGAGCCATATACACCTTTTCTTGAATTATTCCATTCAAGAATGCGGATTTCAAATCCATTTGATATAGTTTGAAATCCTTATAGCATGCATATGCTAATAGCATTCTAATAGATTCTAACCTAGCTACGAGGGCAAAAGTCTCATCATAGTCTATGCCTTCCTCTTGCCTATATCCTTGGGCTACTAACCTAGCTTTGTTTCTAGTGATAATTCCTTTATCATCCATTTTATTTCTAAATACCCATTTAGTACAAATTACGGGATGATCACTAGGTTTAGTAACTAATTCCCAAACATCACTTCTTTCAAATTGATTTAATTCTTCTTGCATGGCTAATACCCAATCTTCATCATTTATTGCCTTTTTTATATTTTTAGGCTCAACTTGTGAAATAAAGGCGTTTTCATTGAATTTCTTCCTAGTCATTATGCCTTGGCTAGTTTCACCTAATATTAACTCTTTAGGGTGATCTTTCCTGTACTTATATGAATCCAGTAAATTTGATGTATCTTCTCCTACTTCTTTATCTTCAACCTTAGGTTCAAGGGGATCAATCCTAAGGTCAATAACAATATTACCTTTTGGATTCTTAAATTTCTCTATATAGCTTACTTCAATTATTTCATCATCATCATCATCATCATCATTAATGTTTGGTTTATCCTCAATGAGTTCACTAAACTTGACATGAATTGATTCTTCAAGTTTCATTCTTCTTTTATTATATACTCTAAATGCCTTGCTATTTTGAGCATAACCCATAAAGATTCCTTCATCCCCTTTGAAGTCGAGTTTATCCAAGTTATCTTTGGTGTTAAGTATAAAGCACTTACAACCAAATACCTTGAAATAACTAATATTTGGTACTCTACCTTTCCGAAGCTCATAAGGAGTCTTTTTGAGAAATGGTCTCAAATAAACTCTATTGATCACATGACAAGTGGTATTTACCGCTTCGGCCCAAAAATATTTGGGTAGCTCAAATTCGTTTTGCATGGCTCTACTCATTTCTTGAAGTTTTCTATTTTTCCTTTCCGCAACATCATTTTGTTGAGGAGTTCTTGGAGCTGAGAAATCGTGTCCATACCCTTTGGATACACAAAATTCTTGAAATTATCCATCAAACTCACCACCTCTATCGCTTCTAATTTCCTTAATTGTGTCTTCTCTTTGATTTTCTAATCTCTTACAAAGCTTTATAAATTCTTGGCATGCATCATTCTTTTTAGCTAAGAACAGTACCCAAGTGTACCTAGAGAAGTCATCTACCACCACAAAGGTGTAATGTTTTCCACTTAGACTTGCCGTACCAATATCCCCATACAAATCCATATGAAGCAATTGTAGAGGTTTGGTGGTGGAGATTTCACTTTTGGGCTTGAAGCTTGTTTTAACAAGCTTTGCCTTTTGACAAGTGTCACATAAGCCATGGTTTTGGAAATTTAATTTTGGAAGACCTTAGACTTTTTCATTTTTGCAAATCTCCTTAAAATTTTTAAAACTAATGTGTCCAAGTCGTCTATGCCATAGTTGAGTCAAATCATTTTTGGCAACTAGGCAAGAAACATTTTGTGATATCAAATCATGTGTGCTAAATTTGTAAACATCATTTTTTCGTATAGCCTCAAAAACAATCTTATCGTTCTTTTTCACAACACATTTTCTTTTCACAAATTCAATTTGAAAATTAGCATCACATAGTTGGCTAACATTTATCAAATTATACTTAAGCCCTTCTACATATAGTACATTATTAATAGTAAAAGAAGAGTTACCAATTTCTCCGTGTCTAAGGATTTTGGCTCTCCCATTGCCAAAATGCACCGTTCCACCATCTTGGAGCTTGAGCTTGGTGAACAACGTCTTGTCTCCGGTCATGTGCGTTGAACATCCGCTGTCCATAAGCCATTTGGTTCATTCTTCTTTTGCTACTCCATTTATCTTGAGAGCCTACAAAACCAAAAGATGTATGCATTGGTACCCTTTGATGGTTGGGTCCTTTAGGGTTAGTTTGTCGACCCTTAGGCTTCCAAACATATGGGCTTCCAAATCTAGCTCTACATGCTTTCTTCACATGTCCTAGTTTGTTGCAATGAAAACAAGTGGGTACATGCTTTGGTTTAGAAGGTGATGAATTTTGTTGTGTTTTTCTATTATTTGCCCTTTTCTTTAAGGACTTAGGTTTAATGGAAGAAAGTGATGAATTAAATCCTAAACCGGATTTATCATTTCTAATTCTTTGATTTCCAAGTAGTATGTCTACATTGTTTTTACCATTTGTTAGTCTTTGTAAGTCTAACTTTAGTTTCTCACATTCTTTTCTAATTTCTACATTTTCAAGAGCTACAGTTTTATGCATGGTGAGTATGTTGTCATGCTCTTGAAACATCAAAATATTCTTGTCATGCAAGCTCTTATTTTCTAAGATGCATTTCTTGAACTCTTTCTTCAAATGCTTATATTTTAAATTCAATTTTTCAAAGTCATCTTGCAAATCTCCTATTTCATCATGCAAATTTGAAGGATTAGAATTTACCTCAAGATCATCTTCAATTGCCATGAGACAAGTATGTTGAATCTTTGGATTGTCAACTATTGCAACAAGTCCAACACCTTGATCTTCACTCTCTTCTCCTTCCTATTCCGAAAGGAGATCATCCCACGTGGTTACCTCCGCATTGAGGGCTTTCTTATTTTGAGAAAAGACCTTCTTCTCTTGCTTTTGCGGCTCTTTTACATGGCAATCGGCAATGAAACGACCGGGTCGACCACATCTATAGCAATTTTCACTTGCTTCCTTTTCTTTAGATGGTCTTTTGAAAAACTTTCTTGCTTGAGCTTTGTTTATAGTTGCCATTCTTCTAAATTTTCTTACTAGAAGGGCAACTTTCTCATCCGATTCATCGGACTCTACCACCAATTCTTTGTGTGATGTTTATGTGGGCTTGATAGGATTCATCCTATTTTGTTCATCAATAAGAATTTCATGAGTAAGAAGATTACCGGATAGCTCATCAAGGGTAAGAGTCTGGAGATTCTTTGATTCGGTGATGGAGGTGACTTTGGATGTCCATTCTCTTGGCAAGGAGTTGAGGAGTTTTGAGACAAGGTCTTCATTTGAGATTATCTTGTCCTCCATGGAGAGTTGATTCACTATTCGTCTGAATCGATCGATTGTCTCCTGAATCTTCTCACCGTTTTTCATTCCGAACATCTCATACTCCTTCATGAGCATGAGTCTTTTGTCCATTCTTACTTGCTCAGTTCCTTCGTGTATCATTTCAAGCCTTTTCCATGCCCCATGAGCTGTTTCAAGATCTTGAAGTCTTATGAGCTTGGTGGTGATAAGAGCACTTGATAGAATATGGAATGCTTTGCCATTTATGGCAAATTTTATCTTCTCTTCGTCGGTGTAGTCATCTTCATCTTTGAACATTGATTCTCCTTTTGAATTGGTAATCATAGGAACTTCAATTCCTTTCATAACAGCTGTCCATATATCAAATCCACAGCCTTTCAAATGATTGATCATTCGAAATTTCCACAAAGAATAATTTTGGGCATCAAACATAGGAGCTTTAGTGTTTGATCCGGAAAATAGTGCAGTAGGCTTAGGAGATGAAGTGTGAGATGAAGAGGTTGAGGTTGAGGTTGTCATTGACCTGATCTTTAACCTTGCTACTTGCAAAGATAGGCCAAGCAATCAAGGTTAGACTCTGATACCAATTGTTAGGTCCGAAATACACTCTAGAGGGGGGATAAATAGAGTGTTTGGCACTTTTGTGGAATTTTTCTTGTGTGACTCAACTCAAAAGATATTCAAAATCAGAGTAAGAATGGGAGATGAGAAGTAATGAATGAGTACACCGGATATAGAGTGGTTCGAATCGTAAATGATTCTACTCCACTACCACTTTGTTGCCAAAGTGGATTTTCCACAACTACTCTTCTTATTAAAGACAATAAGAACAACCACAGCTACAATTACACTAACACCTTAGTGTAAGCACCAACAACATCAACTTCTTGCACAAAACACACTTGTGCAACTACAGCAACTACAGCTCTTAGCAAGAACAACTTCTTGCTACCTCACAACTTCAATAAAGTTCCCTCAAGAACTTCTCACAGTAGGTTGAAGAAATATAGTAAGGTTCACACTTTCTCACTAGTCTAAGCACAAGCAAGAGATCAAATATTTATGGTTCCTCTTGTGTTTGACTCTCTTTCTCTCAATATACAACAATGAAGAGCAAAGAAAAGCTAAACAAGCTTTAAGCAAATTTACAAGTATGAGAGAACTATACAACAAATGAAAGATGAAGCTAGATGATGTTGAAAGTGTGTCTTTGCCTCATCCAAGCCTCTTCTATTTATAGATGAAGTTCACCACGTTTTTGAGCTCTCCACCATGTCTTGAACTACTCTAAATGTCAAGATAATGCCCAAATAGTCTTTAGCCACCCTATGGAGTGATTTGATCTTCAATAGCCAACCTAGGATTTCTTAGACATGTATACAATAGTCAAGGAAGCATGTAATATGTTGGGTTAAAGTCCACAAGAAATTTGAGCAAGATTGGAAAGAGAAAATACCATGAATCTCCCTTGGATTTTGTTCCAACATTCAGAAAATTTTGAATTCTGGGAGACATCGATCGATCGAAGTGCCTGGGGGAGAGATCGATGTCCTCCAGAAACTTTGCAGTTTTTGAAAGTGCTTGACATCGATTGATCGATGTCAGAGGCTGAAGTAACATCGATCGATCGATGTCCCAGCTTGAGAGATCGATGTTGGACATCCTTGTAGGACCTCAGACGCTACCATCTCTCCCAAAACCAATTGGTGACAGGAGATGCGCATGCCCTAGCCTTATAGTGCATTCAGCACACAAGCGCCCACGGCATTCGACTGTGACTTGGCCCACAAGGCCTACGCCCACCGGCCTACGCCACGGGACAATTGCTGTACCTAACAATCTCCCCCTCAGCAATTGCTCCTGCTGGGAATCGAACCCGTGACCTCGCTCTGATACCACTTGTAGGACCTCATGCGCTACCATCTCTCCCAGAACCAATTGGTGACAGGAGATGCGCATGCCCTAGCCTTATAATGCATTCAGCACACAAGCGCCCACGGCATTCGACTGTGACTTGGCCCACATGGCCTACGCCCACCGGCCTACGCCACGGGACAAATGCTGCACCTAACAATTGTCTTTTATTTGCTCTCCTCTTCTTTCCTTATAGTTGCAGCCGTCCCCCTTAGGGCTTCTCCCTTCTTGAAAATTGTCTTTTAAGTCCTTGAGAGAGTGTAAGACATCATTGTGATAATGCCTTGCTTACTTGGCATCTTTCTATTGGATCATCATTTAGTCTTCGCTTACTTGGCACCTCCTTATTGGCTCAATGTTGTCATCAAGATGACATGGAAAAAATCTGAGATATACACTTTTAAAATGTGCCAAAAATCAAACATGAAATCATACCATAAGTCAAGAGATACACCATAAATTGCAAGACCAAAAATTCTTCCATTTGCATTCCAAAAATTCGGCCATTATACCTTTGCCATGCTGAATTTTTCAGCATGTACAACCTTCCTTTTCTTTCAAAAATAATACCAATTATTCTTTGATTTTTCATCATAAAAATGAATCAACAATATATGGCAAGTATTGCTACCAATTAAGAAATGAACTTGGACACAAAAAGCTCATCAAATTCGGCCATACACCTTGTACACATGCTGAAATATTTTCAGCATGTGATATATAGAATATCACCATTTATTTTATTTAAATATTATTCAAAACCTTACCATACCTTCTTCCAATTAATCACCTAATAAAAGATGACAAAATATGTCACATTTAACACCAAAAAATCGGCCAGCTTGAGGTTAGTATGCTGAGATTTTCAGCATGTGACATAAGAGAGATATATGTTGAATTCTTACCATTTGTAGCTTCTCTCTTCAATTCACCAACAATGTATGATTGATCCTTGACCAATCAACATGCCAACAAAGCTCCACATATGCTCCATCTCAGCTGTATGTGACGTTATATGATGTGTATACATGTGCTGAAATTCATTTTTGCTAACTTTGTAAAATAGTGCACATTTAATAATACACACATGTAATATTCCAATCAGCCCTTAATTTAATTTTCTAGTACACTTTAAGATGTATATCATATGTAAAAAGTGTCTAGATACGTGTCACATGATGTACAAGAAAAACGTTCCATGTTATGTGCGTAGAAAACCGAATTTTCGATATTTATCGATTACCCGATTTTTCTCTAATTTAAATTCCAACTTTTGCACATGTTATATATATTATGTTATACATAATATATATAATATATACTTTAAATCTCAGCACTTGGCTGGTCTAAAGTGGTACCATAAACATGTGACAAAAATTAAACTTGGAATCTTCACATTTTGGCCTTAATGTGGGGTGATTTGTGTGTGCCAACATGGAAAGTATTTTTGGTTGAAAAATCATGTATGGCACGAAATTTATATCAATTTTTGATGTATATGGGCTGGCCATTTATTTATGGCAAGTACGTGACACGTTGGCGAAGTTTCGGTATTCGCCCGATACGACAAATTTCGGTTTAGATACTTTTATCGTGTCGTATTTAATTTTTCATCACCATATCTTATATCATATGATATAAGACCTGAATATACTCATAAATATGAGTTAAGTATAGTGGTGTGACGTTAACGTACGTACGTAGAATATATAACGTGTCGGTAGTACGTTGGAATACATGTGTATGTGCCTTTATTTAAAAAATCTGAAAATATATGTAGTGTATATATATATATGGCGTGTGTATTAAAGATGGGGAGGAGGAGAAGACTTTCCTTCTTTAGCTTTGTTGCCTTTGTGCCTTTTCCAAATGAATCTTCCTTTAATGAACTACTTAGTTTATCAAACTAAGTACTTCACTTAATGAACTAGTTTAGTTCATTAATGGTGGCACCTGAAAATAGTATAAACACAACAAATGTTTGCCATATGATGTAAGCTTTAATGCTTCATGGCTCGTTAGTACGGCAACATAATATATAAGCTAAATAAGACAAGTAATGGCAAGATATCATGCATTCATGTACACGTATATATATATTGTGCACGTTTATATATATATCTACATTTAAGTCACTTATTTTGAAATCACTCAAATCCCCTTATCTCTACAATCCTTTCTGACTGACATCGATCGATCGAAGTCTCTCTGAGGAGAGACTGAAGTGACATTGATCGATCGATGTCCCTGGGTTGAGAGATCGATGTTGGACAGAATGCTTTCTGACCTATATCGATCGATCGAAGTCAGAGGCCGAAGTGACATTGATCGATCGATGTTCCTAGCCTGAGAGATCGATGTTGAACAGTGAGTTTCAATCTCAACCATTTTTGATATAGTGTGATTTTCTTATCTTGCATCAAGTTTCAAACATAAATTTAACTTATTTAAAACATCTTTTCATCATCAAAACAATTTATATATTAACAAGAATATCTGAATCACAATAAATCTTCTGCAATCCTTATATTCTCACCTTTTTTTACCTTCATTGTATTGGTGCATTTAAGATTTGCCAAAAACATTTGGTTATAATCTGGGAAAAGACAAATTCAATTAACGATAATCAAGAACAAATTGCAATTGAGCAATCCAAATGATGAGAGAAAACGGAACAAGAGAGGAAAGAGTATGGCTGCAAGGAGAAAGAATCAAAGTGACGGTTAAAACAGTAGGGGCGCGTATTGTGTTACCTCCCAACTGTCTGCCCTGTGTTATTTATCGTTCAAATACAAAATAAAATTACAAGAATGTCCCTCAACTAACTATAACTACAATACAGCTAGTAAGGGTAAAACAGACATTCTAAAATCTTCTTCTTCCTTATTCTTCAAGTGTCTACCCTTCCTTTCATCGAACACCTATTTACTCCATATATGCAAATCACGCGTGCTCACTGATTGGCGATCCTATGATATTAGCTACTCATCTTCTGAGCATCTAACCTCCTCATATGTACAATCCTCCTTTATTTTAGCGTGATCATTCATTGATACTCAATGATCCATCTGTGCACTCTTC
The DNA here is from genome assembly GCA_036186865.1 of Eustoma russellianum. NCBI lineage: Eukaryota > Viridiplantae > Streptophyta > Magnoliopsida > Gentianales > Gentianaceae > Eustoma > Eustoma russellianum. Next base: position 25,980,133 of record AP025065.1, read on the forward strand.
ACCTTCGTTTGCAGCAACATCCAGTTTGCAACTGCCTTCAACACCCCCTCAAGCCATGCTTGGCATATAGATTCTGCAAACCTAATGTAGCTGACAACTGTTTGAACCTGCGTGCATCAAGTGCCTAAGTAAGCAAATCTGCTAACTGAAATTCAGTTCTAATTGGCATCAATTTCAACACTCCCTCATGCACCTTATCCCGTACAACATGACAATCAATCTCAATACACTTTGTCCTCTCATGAAAGACAGGTTTCTCAGCAATATACATCGCACTCTTACAATCACAAAACAATTCAACTGGTTTCTGGTCAGTTACACCCGAATCATTAAACATAAATAGTAACCATTGGATTTCACATGTCACCAGTACCATTGCCCTGTACTCAGCCTTAGCTGAGGACCTTGACAAAGTAGACTGTTTCTCGGCCTTCCGAGACACCAATGCATCACCTAGAAATATTGCATAGCCTATGATGGATCTCCTAGTATCAGCACATCCTCCCTAATCTGCATCTACAAATGCTTTCAACTTGAACCAGTCACTTTTAGGAAACGCCAAACCTTGCCTAATGGTCCCTTTTACATATCTTAGCACTCTATGGGCGACTCTAAAATGATTTTCTGTGTGACAATCTAAGAATTGGCTTAATTACTGGACAGAAAAAGCTATGTCTGGCCTGGTTATAGTAAGGTAGATAATCTTCCCTATCAATCTCCTATATTGAGTAATGTCTGGCAAAAGTGCTGAGTCATCCTTACTTGGCTTGGAATGACACTCCATAAGACTCTTTGCAAGTTTTGCATCCACGAACCCTGTTTGATGCAATAATTCAACTGTATACTTCCTTTGATTAATGTATATGCATTTCTTGGACTGGGCTACTTCAATTCCCATAAAAAATCTGAGACTGCCCAAGTCCTTTATCTTGAACAGCCGGTGTAATACATCCTTTATATCCTGAATAAGTAAACAAAACAGTGAGGAATCAATGTGCTTCAGAAATAAAGCATAATCACACTTAGACTGCACAAAGCCTTGACTAACCAGGAACCTGGTGGGAGTGGAATTCCACTCTCTACTGGCTTGCTTAAGTCCATAAAGGGACTTTTGCAGCTTACAAACCAAACCTGGCCAGGGTAACTTTATTCCTGAAGGAGGTGTCATATATATGTCTTCATGCAAGTCACCATGAAGCAACGCGTTATTTACCTCCAATTGATGTATGTACCAAGCATTTTTAGCTGCCAGCGCCAAGATTACTCTCACAGTGGTCATCTTTGCGACATGTGAGAATGTACATTGATAGTCTACCCCATATTGCTGTGCATATCCCCTTGCCACTAACCTTGCCTTGTATCTCTTTACACTACCACCTGGTTTTAATTTCACCTTGTAAAACCACTTGCATCCAATGGGTGTTTTATCTACTAGCAAAGGCACAATGCTCCAAGTGTTATTTGCCTCCAGAGCTACCAATTCACTACTCATTGCCTCCTGCCAGGCAGGAGAACTGACTGCCTCCAAATAGCTAACAGGTTCTCTATGTGCAATCAGACATAATGCATATGATTTGTATTATGGAGCAAATGCATCATATGACATATAACGATGAAGTGTATCAGGTGAGGTATAAACCTGATTACAATAGTAATCCTTAAGATAAGCGGGGGTATGTTTGTTTCTTATAGACCTGGATAGTGGAGCATGCTCATCCAGTGGAACTGTGGACTTTTTAGTATTGAAGTAATTCTGAGGTAATGGCTCAATGGGCTAGTCAATAACAATGTTACCAGAAGGAAGTTCAAGTGAGTTTTGAGGTAACACTCTTGGGGACAGAATGTTTGTGTCTAGCTGAATTGAAGGTTCTGAAAAAGAGTGATGAGAGGGGTTCAGAATGTCATGGTCTGGAGCATTATTGAGTGGTGACTCTATATTGCTGGGTGCATCATTGGTTATGAAAGGGACAAATGAATAGTCAAATGGCTTTGAGTGAGACCAGGCAACACCAAAGGACTGAACATAAGATGAAGGCACAGTGGCATAGGGAAAAATAGACTCATGAAAGGATACATATCTGGATACATATATATCCTTTATTTCAAGATCCTGTAATATGTATCCTTTGTAGCATGTGATAAACCCAAAAACAGACTTCTTCTTGCTCTTGGTGCAAACTTCTCTTTGTTATGTTGGGTATTACATGTAAAGGCAAGGCAACCAAAGACTTTGAGGTTAGAATATGAAGGTTCAGATTGTATAAAAGATGGTGAGGTGTGAGGTTATTCAAAACTAGTGTAGCTGTGATATTGATGAGATATGCAGAGTGTTGTACATAGAAGCCCCAATAGGCAGAGGGTAGATTGGATTCAAATTTGAGGGCTCTGATTACATTGAGAAGATGCTGGTGTTTTCTTTCAACCAGCCCGTTCTGCTGAGGGTATTTACACAGCTTGTCTGATGAATGATTTTATAAGAAGTATAGAATACTGAATCATTGAACTCTTGCCCATTATCTTTTCTTATGATTTTGATTTTGGCATTGAATTGAACAGATACAAACTGATAGAAGATATGCAGAACAGATCTTGCTTCTGATTTAGATCTCAAGAGGTAAAGCCAACAAAATCTACTATAGTCATCAACAATAGTTAAGAAACATCTTTGTTTATACATTGTGCGGTATTTATATGGTATTTATATGGCCTCCATATGTCCATGTGTACAAGAGAGAAGGGTGAATTAGACATAGACAAAGAAACTGGAAATGAAAGACGTTTCTGTATAGCCAATAGGCATATTGTACACTTATGTGATCATCTGGTTCTTTCACCAAGGGATCAAGCTTCTGGACCTCCTTTATTCTGGGTAATGACATGTGGCCCAGTCTTGAGTGTCATAACAAAGGGTTAGATGTGGATGAAGTATTATGGATAGCTGGAGTAGAAGAGGTTTGGGAGAAGTAAGCTGGTTTCTTTACTGTTCCACGAAAATGATAAAGGCCTTGGCTAGCCTCAGGTAAACCAATCATCCTCTTGCTCTTTAGCTTCTGGATCAGACAAAATTTAGAGTGAAACATGACTGCCAGTTCCTTAGTTCAGTGAGTTTACTCAAAGACATTAAGTTGAAGGCAAAGGATGGGACAAAAAGGACGTTATAAAGAACTAGCTGAGGGGTGACATTAATCGTGCCAATGTTAGTGGCTACAGCAAAGGTTTGGTCAGGAAGTTTAATGTTTAAGGCATCAATTTGATGATATGAATCAAACAAATTACGGAAGGAATACACATGATCACTTGCTCCAGAATCCAAAATCCATATGTTTAAGTTTGATTTACATATCTTACCTGGCAGTTTATGATCAGCAGCAGCTTCTCGCAGACATTGATCCAGTTCCTCCCTCATCTCTCTCTTGCAATATCTTCATCAACTGTGCAATGCTTCTGAGTAAGCCACTGGCTCAACTGAGTACCTAATATAGACAGCTCCTGTGAATGTACATCATCAGCCTTACAACTCCCTATCTCTCCATTATTCAGAATTTTGCGAGTTTGTTGTGCACTAGTTTCACCAGTCACCATATTCACTTGACTTCTTGGTCTAAAACCTGGGGGATATCCATGCTTTTTATAACATTTATCCACGATGTGTCCAGCCATTTACAGTGTGTGCAGAAAGGAAACCTATTACCTCCTGAACCAGACCTTCCACTACCTCTTCTAAATCCTCTTCCAGCCTGCTTGTGAAAACCACCATTGCCATATCCATTGTTCTTTGACACATACAAATTACTCTTAGATGACACATCAACATTCATTACACCACTAGGATTATTCATGAATTGTCCTCCTCCATCAGAATAATTGATTTTCTTTTTTGTTTTATGGCCATAGCAAACGCAGCCTTTGACTCAGGTAGTAGAGTAGACAATAAAATTTGTGACTTAACCACTTCAAAATCATCATTGAGTCCTTTCAAGAACTTAGTGACACACTCACCTTCCAAAAAATTATTAAATGACTAGTAAGGTTGCATGTACATTTCTTACATGTACAATTAGGCACTGACTTAAAACTGACAACTCCTCCCATATACCTTTCAGCTTCTTGTAATACTCCGTAACTGAACTGGTTCCTTGCTTCATAGCGCAGAATTCCTCCTGTAAATTTGATATTCTGAAGGAATCGGTGCTTCCTTATCTAAACTTAAGATCATTCCATATGTTCGCTGCTACATCTATCCAAATCACACTCTGCGCAATACTTCCAACAAACTAATTTACCAGCCAAGATGCTATCATGTTATTTGCTTCTATCCAGGCATTACATCTGCGTCCACCATCAACAGACCTCAAAATCGTTCCATCAATGAATCCTACTTTATTTTTGGCTTCCAACTCCCTTCTAACCGCTCTATACCAGCTATGATAGTTGTTACCATCCAATGGAGGTTGCACCAGCATTATCGCTGGATTATCACTCGAATGAATGTAATAAGGATCATCCGAAGGATCAGTTACGGGAGAAGGAGAATCAGAGTATGAGGGAGAATTGTTAGTAGCCATAAACGTTTCAAAATTCATTCACATACGCTCTGATACCATGTGAAAAAGACGAATTCAATTGACGACGATCAAGAACATATTGTAATTGAGCAATCCAAATGCTGAGAGAAAACGGAACAAGAGAGGAAAGAGTATGATTGCAAGGAGAAAGAATCAAAGTGACGGTTACAACAGTAGGGGCGCGTACTGTGTTACCTCCCAGCTGCCTGCCCCGTGTTATTTATCATTCAAACACAAAATGAAATTACAAGAATGTCCCTCAACTAACTACAACTACAATCCAGACATTCTAAAATCTTCTTCTTCTTTATTCTTCAATTGACTTCTCTTCCTTTCGTCGAACACCTATTTATTCCATATGCAAATAACGCGTGCTCACTGATTGGCGATCCCATGATACTAGCTACTCATCTTTTGAGCATCTAACCTCCTCATATGTACATTCCTCCTTTATTTTGCAACCGCCTTCAACATAATCTATTCGCTTCCTCTTATCTTTTATCTTTTTATGCCCTAACATTCTAAGACTCAGGAAAAATAGTTGAGATACGTAGCTGATGAATTCATAGTTGAGATACGTAGCTGATGAATTCTATAAACATTGGTAGCAAATGAGTGGAAAACGACCAAAAATGTGCACAGTCAACCTGAATGGTTCATGAAAGAAGGTTTACTCTTCGTAGGGAAGCAATTTGAAAAAGAAGTTTCTCAAGGGATAGATCTGTATGCAGTAAGCAATCTTTGAAACAATTACCAGGCCTCTGGTCTATAGATACAACAACAATATTACCCTATTGTCGTAGAAGCTCCCGTCTATGACGGGGTATGGGGTGTTGGATGAACACAACCATACCCATGTATTAGAAACACACAAAGGTTGTTTCTCGATGAGCCATAATAAAAATTGCATCAAGCTGTGTCGATCAACTGTTACTTCACAATATAATATACGCATCTAATTTAGTGAGTCATTTTACTTTAGATATAAGACTTTTTTTCAATTTTGAGAGCTTCTATGTTGTAACTTACTTAATCAAGGACGTGATGATGTTCGACAATTGCTATCTAGTGCAAAAGTTTATCATATATATATATTGCTTAACTATCCATAAACCTGATAGGATTATATCGAAGAATCTTCTACTCAAAGAATGTGCATTAAGAATAACTTGATGCTATTCGAACCGCATTCTCTCTTTTCATCTTGGCAAAGGTTGTTCGAGAAACATCAGTAAAGGGCTTTTACTACCTACCAGATGTTCAAATGGCCCGTAAAGGCATTTCAAATGGAATATCTACCCGGTCGATATCGTGGAGCATGACAAAAGTGGTTACATGAATGATCGAGTAAACTTTTCGTCGCTAATTATCACACCATTAGGGTTAGCGACCATAGTGCGAACCCTGTTTAAGATATTGGGCTGATAGCTCAAAAGAAAGAAAAGGTGCCTCAGCATGGTATAGGTGATCAGAGGTATGATCTACTGTGATCACACCTTCAACAGCTGAATCAAAGTGTAGAAGTCATCTGGTGCAAAGAGTGTGTAGCTTAGCAGTCATACAAAGGAGTAATTGATGTCTAATTGAGGGTGCCACGGTGGATTAAGATTGCTGGACAAGTTGACTTGCTGGCACGCGGGAGCTGGCACGCTTGGGATGCTGGTGACTGAGGTGCAAAATGACGCGCAGTGGTCACAGCAAGCAGAAATGAGTTTCCACATGCCAATTAGATTCTAGTTGTTTCTATAGCTAATATAAATACTTAGTGATGTTGTAATTATAAGCTATATTAGAAAAAATAGAAAATATCTTCCAAAACCTTCTTTGTTCTTCATCTGCGCTCTTGGCGCCATTTTTGCAATATTCAAATTTCCGTTGCAATTTAGTTTGTTCTGCTTTGTGATTATGTTGCTATGGTGTTTGGATTTAGGTTCTAAAGCAATTTTAACATGGTATCAGAGCTCTTGCGATTCACCATTTATTCTCTGTTCTTCTCAATTTGAATTTGTTTTGTGCAAATTCCTCTTTGTACGCGTTTGATCACAACTGAAGTTTTAATTATGGAAAAGCGGCTTCTAGTTCTCGTAATAATCACACATTCAATGATAATGCAGCCAAAAATCTGTATTATTTGCATCCAAATGATAGTCCAGCAATTCTGCTGGTGCAACCACCACTCACTCCACATAATTTTCACTCATGGAGCAAGACCTTTCAGATGCCATTACTGGTGAAGAATAAGACCTTTTTTTATTGATGGATCTACGCCTAAACCAGCACCAAAGGGTCCTCAGTTTCAAGCCTGGTGACAGGTAAACACTATGATCCAATCTTGGATTATGAACTGCGTTTCTCCTTCTATCGCACAAAGTATAATGCTGTATGATTGTGCCTTGGATGTTTGGAATGACTTGACTATGAAATATGGTAGCGGTGAACCATTTAGATTGTCTGATTTACACTGAATTCTACGATGTAAAACAAGAGAATCTCAGTGTTAATGATTACTTTACCAAACAGAAAGTTTTTTGGGTAGAGTTGATGGCCTTGAGGTCCATACCGAAGTATGACTGTCTTAGATGTGTTTGTGATATTACCAAGAAACTTACTGAATCCCCTCATTTGCTTGTTTCATTCCATGATTCTTGCTGCTTTATCCAGGATCAGTTGTTCAGGATGATGATTGGTTCACCTAGGAAGCATCATGAACTCTACTACTTGTATGATTCCAGCCTGCCCACACAAACTGAAGTCTCAAATTCTTCTATACCGCCTTCTGTTCTTTCTTCAACAAGCTTAGATTCCAATTCATACCTATGGCATGCCAGGCTTAGACATGCTTCATCAGCCAGAATTCAAGAAATACATAAATATCATCCTGATGTACCATAATACAGTTCAGACAATAGTTGTACAGTTTGCTTTTGGCAAAGTTAAAAAGAATTCCTTTCCACGTGTCTGTTACAACTTCCAAACATTCTTTTGATATCATACATGTAGACATATATGGTCCTTACAGACATTCCACTATGCACAATCAAAAATATTTTCTAACAATAGTAGATGATTATTCTAGATATACTTGGATATATCTTCTCAAAAACAAATTTGAAGCTAGGAAAATTATGCAAAGTTTCTTTCATTATACTTTTACCCAGTTTAATGTCCATGTCGAGGTTGTTAGAAGTGATACTGGACTTGAGTTTAAGATGCATGAATCCTATATGCAACATGGTGTCATTCATCAGACTACATGTAACTACACTCCCTAATAGAATGGGGTAGTAGAAAGAAAGCATCAACATCTTCTTGTTATGGGTAGAGCATTCATATTCATGCTTCTTTTCCTATTACTTATTAGGATTCTGCCTCCAACATGCCACATATTTGATAAATTTGATGCCTTCACCTGTTCTTCAGCATAAAACTTCTTATGAATTATTGCATCAGGCACTGCCTATCTATAATCATCTCAAATTTGTTTGGATGCTTAGCGTTTGCTTGTGATAAAACTCCACCCAAGACAAAATTTGCAACTAGATATATACCATGTGTCTTCATTAAAGTACCTATGAATATGAAGGGATAAATTCTTCAGAGAATAGATGATAAATTGTCAATATATCTAGAGATGTACATTTTCATGAGCATTCTTTTCCTTTTTCTGATGACACTTCCTTACTAGCACCATCACTGCCAATAGCTCCTGAAATAACAGATGGCCCATCCTCACCATCTCAAACTCCTCCGCCTACACCTGATCCTGCACATTCAGACACCACTGAGTCTTCTCCTGCATCACCAGTATCCTTATCTTCACCTCTTTTGTTACCTAATGATTCCCCTTCTTCATCTCCCAGCCAGATACCTATTACACAACTATAGGTCCATTTGCCTCCATTATCATCTTCTGCTTTTCCATCACATGAGCCTAATGATCACATACATAGTAGACCAAGGCATGCTCCATCTTATTTACATGATTACTATTGTAATCTTACTCATTCACTTTTTTCTTTCTGTCAATAATCTCCTTCAGCTTCTATACCTTACCCTATTCAGTCCTATCAATCTCTTGATGCTTTAGCTCCTGAATATATGTCATACATTCTTAACATAAGTATTAAGCAGGAACCTATGACATATCAACAGGCGGCTTCATCAGCAGCCTGGCAACATGCCATGCAAGTAGAATTAGCAGCATTGCAGGCCACTAACACATGGACCATTGTTCCCTTGCCATATGGAAAATGACCCATTGGCTGTAAATGGGTCTACAAAGTTAAAAGAAGAGCTGTTGGTTCAGTAGAAAGATATAAGGCTAGGCTTGTAGCTAAAGGATACACCCACCAGCAAGGTATAGACTATGCTGATACTTTTTCCCCTGTGGCAAAGATGACTACTGTGCGCCTCCTGCTTGCTTTAGCTTCTGTGAATAATTGGCATGTACATTAATTGGACATGAATAATGCCTTTCTTCATGCGGATTTATATTAGGAGATTTATATAGATTTACCACCAGAAATTCAGTCATCTATTCTTAATGATGTCTGTAAACTTCAAAAATCCCTTTATGGTCTTAAACAGGCAAGCATGCAATGGAATGAAAAACTTACCCTTTATCTATTGCCTCAGGGCTTTCCACAGTCTAAGAATGATTACACCATGTTCACAAAAAAAATCCCCAAATTCTTTTCTGGTTTTACTCATTTATGTTGATGATATCATAGTGGCAAGTGACTCTTTATTTAAGATACAACAGCTTAAGAATTATTTACACTCTACATTTCAGATAAAAGACTTAGGAATCCTAAGGTACTTTCTAGGCCTTGAGGTGGCAAGGTCTTAGGAGGGGATTATGATCAGTCAAAGAAGGTACATAATGACATTATTAGAAGAAACAAGATTCCTACTTGCTAAACCTGCATCGACTCCTATGGAGCAAAATCTGAAATTGGAACATAATGATTCACCATTGATAGCAGATGTATCTTGTTACAGAAGGATTATTGGAAAACTATTATATCTCACAATTACTAGACCTGACATATCATACAGTGTTCAACAGTTGAGCTAGCTTTTAGACACTCCTACAAAATTACATATGAAAGTTGTTTATAGTTGACATACTTAAAGGGGAACCCTGGCTAGAGTTTGCTGTTCTTAGTACAGGGTCAAAATTGCTTAAAGCTTATACAGACTCAGAATGGGGTGGATGCTCAAAGGCCAGAAAGTCTGTTACAAGATATTGTATGTTCTTTGGCAGTGCATTGGTATCTTGGAAAGCTAAAAAGCAGACTATTGTATCTAGGTCCTCCTCAGAAGCAGAGTAAAGGTCACTTGCTGCAACAACTTGTGAAATACAATAGTTACTTTATTTGTTGAAAGATTTGGGAGTGGAATAAGATCATCCTGTGGAATTATTCTGTGACAACAAAAGTGCAATTTATATAGTAGAAAATCAGGCGTTTCATGAAAGGACTAAGCACATAGAGGTGGATTATCATGTGGTAAGGGACAAGTTTCAAGAACAAGTGATCAAACCATTTTAAGAACAAGTGATCAAACCAATGCCTGTTAAGGCAGAATACCAAGTGACAGATTTGTTCACCAAAGTGCTAGGTTCACAAAGACTACAATTCTTGACTTCAACTTTGGGAGTGTGCAACATTTATAAGAAGTTAGAATTGAGGGGAGGGGTGTTGAAGATATTGGGCTGATAGCTCAAAAGAAAGAAAAGAAAAGGTGCCTCAGCATGGCATATGTAGCGTCCCGTCCCGAGCCCTAGTACTCAAAATGACTCACCCACCATATATCACTAAGGAGAATACAATTTGTTGACATAAATTCCATACACGTCAGCATGAGACATAGAAATCAGTCACGAAAACGTTAATAATTAAAACTTTTAAATCAATATCTTCCCAATTAAGATACACCCTAGAATAGTAACAAGTAACCACAAATCACAAGTCACTAAAACATGCATAATATCCCACTCATCTCCTCAGTAATCCAAAATCCTCAAACAACGTCATCCAACACAAGTCTTATAAGTCCACCAACATCCTCACACGGCATCGTACTCCATGTAAGCATACCTAACTTTTCAAACATGCAAAACTGGTAAGTGGTAGCGTTAGCCAAATCACGTGCTCAGTAGCAATCTACCTATACCTGTTATGAAAATCATATATGCAGAGACAATTATAGCTAACTTTACAAATCAACATGCATGTCCTTAGTATACAATCAAATTCACTTGAATATTTTTAACAGTTGACATATGGAGAATAGTCAAACAGGATAAGTAAATCCATCAGCTCAAACTATATTATCATGATGCATGCTCTTCTCAAGTATGACATACACAACAAACAAATAATCGCATAAACAAAGAAGAGAACAATGCATGCCAATGAAGTAGATAAACTGTAGAAAGTAAGTCACTCCAAATAATAATGCGCAACTTCATGATGCATGCCTTTTTCTACGTGTCATGCACAACAAAAGACATTTCATGCATTATGCCTATCTCTACCGTGCAATGCATGATCCCATGACCTAACTGAGTGTCTGAGGCCTATATCCCCAGTACACCATCTGGATGCCTACGGCCCGTATCCGCAGTACACTATCTGGATGCACGTGGCCTATATCCACGGTGCATCATCTGGATGCCTGTGGCCTGTATTCACAATACATCATTATAGCGCCCCGCTCCCGAGCCCTAACATCGGGAACAGTGCACCCGCCGTATCTCACTAAGGAGAATGCAAAGCGTCGAATCAATCTCTTACTTGTCAAAATGACGTAGAAAATTTTTTCGCGGAAACGTAAACCATAACATGTATTAAACTCCAATAACCGTCATTTCACTGCTAAATAAAAATTCTGAGAATAAAAGTATAAAGTAGTATGTGGAAAATCCTCGAAGTATAAATAAAAACAAAACAGCTGCAGAGTCCCCTCATATCCTAGCTGTAGCTCTCAACCAACCCACTTTGCTATATCTGTCCCGTCCTCAACGAAGATATGCTCATAGTCCTCATCCGACTCACCTGGGAAGTAGGGGTGAGTGACAGAAATCACCCAGTAGATGCCCGCCTCAAACAAATACAAAATGTACATACCGAAATAATGTAGCCATATAGCACATACACATGATATAACCACATAGCACATAAATATAACGCAACAAAGTCATGTCACACATAATGCCGATATCCATACCGTGCAATGCATGAACCTGGGTCCTACTAAGTGGCTGCAGGTCGTACACCCCACAGTCACCATACTGAGTGTGCGTGGCCGCGCCACCGCACACCATCCTGAGTGTCGTGGCCCTGCCACCGTACACCATCCTGAGCGCCCGTGACCCGTACGTCACGACCCGCCATCAATGCAAGCACGTGCCACGAATGCAAACTCAGTATGCATGTATTTGGTTTTGTAAACTCAGTATGCTCGTACGCCCATCCTCACAAACTCCGGCACTCAATATTTGGTTTTGTAAATTTTACAAATATTGGAAAGTTGTTATTTAGCATTACTCTTATTTTTCCTTAGCTTGTATTAATTTTCTAGAATTTTCTACTAATTTTCCCTATTTTTCCCTTATTTAATTCTATTTATTACTAATTATTTTTAATTACTTACATTTACCAAAATTCAGAAATTGAGTGAAAATAATTTAATTTTAACTTTTATATTTTCTGGAATTTATTTAGAATTTTCTAATAATTAAATATATTTTTCTCAAATTTTAAACTAATTTTAATTAATTATTTATTGTTTAATCATTTCAGAAATTAATTTCAGATTTTTTTTTTAAATTTTCGGTCTGGGCCGGCCTGCTACCTGGTCCGGTCCGCTGGCTATCCGGTCCGGTCTGGCAGCCAGGCCGGTCCAACAGCATTTTCTTTTTTTTATATTAAATTATAAAACCTTCTAACCTTCATAAAATCTTCGTTTTAACTCCGATTGACCTCAAACCAGTTGCGTTGGACTCGTTATATCGAGACGCAACTTTTGGGAGTGGACACATCAGCACGTGTCCGGACGCGCCGTCAGGGGCCGCGGGTGGGCCCCACGCGCCACCCCCTGAAACGCGTCCGTCAGACCCGTTTTTTCGACTTTCAACCCAATCCCAACCTATTCCGGCTAGATGAACTTATTCTAAGGCCAAAACGCAATTTAAAGAACCCTAAGTGTGAAAATATTCAACCCTTTGATTTCATTCAAGGGTGTTTCCAATCCGAATCACAACAACCATCAATTTCAATACACACGCACATACACATACAACCATAAACAACACATCTCATGCTTTCCCATATAAAACAAGACAAAATTCACATATTAAACAAATAAAAACAACGAATCACATAAATATATCATCAAAGCATGCATGTATTATACCCGTTTGAGGGAGAAGAGGCACCTACCTCGATTGATGCTAACAACGAAATAACTAGACGGATTGGGACTCGGATTCAGAGGCCTCGCTAGCTTTCTTCTTCTTCTCTTTTTTTTCTTTTCTTTTTCTCTTCCCTCTCATCTCCTCTATTCTTCACGTTATATTTTCCTTTTTTTTTTTTCCTTTGGAGGCTGCAGCTGAAAATTAGGTTAGGGGGGAGGGGAATTTGGAATATTTAATGGGATTGGGAGGGATTTTAAGGATTGGGTTTATCTCTAGAAAATTTCCCTTTTTTTAAAAAAAAAAAACTTAACCACTACTAATCCAAAATTATCTTCCCCCCCCCCCACCCTTATCCTAACGCAGCACACTACACACCAACAACACAACATTTCATTTATTAATTACTTGTTATTTAATTTTCTTTTATTTACTTACCAACTTTAGTTATTATCTATTTATTACTAAAATCCAATTAATTTAATTTATATCATTCCTTTTTTTCTGTAACATCACCGGTTATAACATCCTATCCCCCTTACAAGAAGTTTCGTCCTCGAAACTTGGGGTATCTCACTCGAGAAGGTGTGAATATCTCTCTCGCAGCTACGCGCTCCGTATCGTTGGTCCACTGAACTTTGACATACGGAACAACTCAGTGTCTCAATACCTAGTCCTTGTGATTCACGATACTGATAGGAATCTTCTCAGCTGAGAAACATGAAAAACGCTATGCACCTGAGACACTGCGGGGGGTAACGTCAATCGGTAAGCCAACGTACCAACCCTCACGAGCACCTCGTATGGACCCATGTAATGAGGGCTCAACTTGCCCTTCAAACCAAATCGTGCAACCCCTTTCATGAGTGACACTTTCAAGTAAAGCTTCTGACCCACAACGCACTCTAGGGGATGCCTCTTCGAATCCGTCCAACTCTTGCTTCTACCTTGAGCAACCTTGAGTATATCACGGATCAACTTTACTTTCTCTCTGGTGTACTTAATCAACTCTGGTCCGGTGATAACGTGCTCACTCACTTCGTCCCAATAGACAGGGGACCTACACTTGCGCCCATAGAGTGCCTCAAATGGTGTCATGGCGATGGCATTATGGTGACGGTTGTTGTAAGAGAACTCGATCAACTTCACCATACCATCCCAGCTCCCTCTGAAGTCCAGTGCGTAAGCCTTCAACATGTCCTCACGAGTCTGAATTGTCCTCTCCAATTGCCTATCGGGTTAGGGATGAATTGCAGTGCTCAAATGTAGTTCCGTCTATTACATACACGAGTTTTACTATGTGTTGTCATTTTAATTGTTAAGTTGTTAACCATGTTTGGTATAGACATATGGTATGTTGTATATCCTTATGTTGAATGCATGTATGACTTACGTATCATATGTAGCTAGTGAATTCATAATCGTTATCTGCAGTTTGTCACGTGTATTATGTTTATATTGTTTGCTAGTTGAGTTTTAAGCGGTACACATGCCAGCGTGTTCATTTCAGTCTTACTTTATCGTAATCTCTCTTTCTGTACTTATGTTAGCCGTTAATAATAAAAAAAAAATTTTTTTGCTACCTGTACTCTATTTTTGTCGTACTAGCTTATCCTATTGTTGTATAAATATAGTTGTATATAAAATTCCGAAAGAGATACATAAATGCATAGATTTTATTATAATTTATTTGGACGCTCAAGTATGATAATTATTTTTCTTTTCCTATGTTATTAAGTTATTTACATTTTAACCTACTACTATGCTGTCATGCAATACTATTTCGTTCCTAACTCGTAATTAGCATTCTATTCAATTGTGTATGTTACTGATTTGTTTTTAAACCCGTAGATGTATGTCTATTTCGTATCCTATGACTTGTATGAAAAGTATTTGTGTTATTGTATTGTGTTGTTTGTTGTCGTTATATGTTATGATGTTTATTACTGTTTTGTTGTCATTGAAATAGTTATATGTATACTTATGCATATTTACTTAACGTCGTTTAGTTACTTTTGTTTTGTGTATCTATTTGTATGTTTTCTTAAATCGACTTATTTACGTTATTAATGTTGTAACAAATTGTGTTTGTCTATATGTCTCTTTAATGTTGTAAGAGACTGAGTGTTTTCTCTTTTTTTTTGTAGTGGTCATTTAACACATGTACCCCTGTCTTATCGTACATCTTTTGTATATTCGCTACTCCAACGTTGTTATCGTATTCTATATATATTATGAGTTTTTATTTATTACTTCGTATTTTCATGTTGTTGCTTGTATGTATAGGTATATGTGTATATAAACATTTATTATTTGTCTTTTGCACTTATACTGTTTGTGTTTTGTGTGCTGATAGCATTATATGGTTTAACAAGTTGATTGATTCATTACAGCTCACAGAGTCATACTGCTGTAAGGGTGCACACATTTTAGTAGTTAGTACGTCTTGTGCATATTATTTTTATGTTAGTATGTTACAGCAAACTGGTAAATTTTCCTTATGTGTGTGTGTACATATATGTGGTGGTTAATTTAATTAATTTAATTTAATTTTTTTTTCCAACTCATTTTTTTCGCACCTTTGTGGTGTTTATTGTTCATGTTGCACTTGGATTAGTAAATTTTATCATGCATGGAGTGGTGGTATGTGATGGTGGGGCAAGGTATTGGTTTTGCATATGTGACTGCGATTTTACTACTAACAACTTAAGTTATTTTGTTTATATGTTATGGTAGGTTATGTATTTGTTTGTGTCGTGCATGAGTATGGTGTGCATTATGTTGTGTTTGTGCACCTGATTTTTTTTTGTGGTATATATATAATTTGTTGGATTATGTTGCTGTATATTCATAGTTCATTATGTTATGTGATATCTCTTTTTTGTACTGTGTTATGTTTCTTTGTGTAGTTGTGTTGGATTTTGTATGGTTGATGTTCTAGTACATGTTTGATATATGGAAATATGTCGTTAAGGTATGTTGTATTGATCAGTGTGTGTATATATAGTTAATTAGCAAAATTGTGTATTATGGTCTTGTGTTTAAGTGTTTTTTTTGGGCTCAGCGAAACTTTGTTGAGATCAACGGTCCACTCGAACTTCGCCTTCTTCTGCTTCTGTCTACTCAGGGCACCAGTATCAACGAGAATCCTTCAATAAATTTCGTGTAGCAGCTGGCTAAACCAAGAAAACTCCTTACTTTAGTCACCTTGGTCGGTCAAGGCTACTCAGCGATAGTCTTAATCTTCTTCGAATCCACTGAGGTCCGTTATACTTCTTCGTTTACCATTTTATTACCGTTTCAATTCTAATATATCTCCTACATATAAGTATACTCTCGTATATGTCCGCGTCCATACACGTGCATATACGCGCTTATACTTACACATTTCACCCCCAACACATTTTTCTTCCTAAACCGCCGCCCATATCATGCTTTTCAATTAATAATATAAGAATAATTGCAATACATCTGTAAACAAAACCGTAAGTTGCGAAGATAAATTTAATGGTAATCAATGTTTGTATGAATTACTTTTATAAGTATTTTTTTGACTATAAGGAAAAGAAATGCTTAAATAAATAGCTTACATAAATAGCTATACCTTTCATTTAATTCATGGATGCTTTACGTAATGTTCCACCATATAACAAAAGTCAATCCCTTAATGGCGAATAACAAACTTAAATGTGATATCAGTTCCTTTTAAAGTTTTCAAGCTAAAAGACATATGTTACGGGCATATATATTCATTTATAAGTAAAGGATATTTTATAAACAAATTACAGTAGTGATAAGAATAAAATATTTACAAATAAGAGAATTGCTATCGACAAACTAGGCTTTAAACATAAAGGAGTATTCTATCATTTTGTTAATATGTAATTAATGATGATACGTAATAGTATTTTATTTAAGTATTATTAAAATTTATCCGATGACAAATTAGCACCAAGGATAGCAGCTAAATCGGAGAGTTCATGTTTCGCAAGTTAATTGCCGCTTATCCTTACACCTCAAGATTTATGCAATTTTTATACATATATACACATAATCGATACATAGATACAACGAATACATACGTATATACATCAATCTATGCAAATCACAACTACGTATGCACGATCCGATTTGATACGAAAATAGCATAATAACTTTGTAAAACATAGCAAATATAGCAAGGATACTTGCCTCGTGTCTCAATTATACGTGCTATATGAAGATCGGATGGAAATCGGATGAAAATTATCGTTTCTTGGCTTGCAACTAGCGGCAGCAACTTTGGAGTTAGAAAAATAGAGGGACGGCTGAAATCTCTTTCTTTTGGAGCATTAGGGCAGCTGCTGGAGCTGCCGTCTTTTTTTTTTCTTTTGTTTTTGATGAATAGACCCAATTGTGTGATGTGTAGGTATAATTATAGGTGGTTTATTAGATAAAAATCCTAGGATATTTAGGTTATCTTATAATTTAAATTTGTAATTTAATTTAAGCTATATCTTTTTCTTCTCCTATTCACATTAGGATTGTGCTCCCTATATTATCTATACACTATCTATATTAACTAATAGTAATAATAAAAAAAAAGGAAAACGAGGGTCATAACATTCCTTCCCCCTTACAATAAGTTTCGTACTCGAAACTTGTGTATAGTATAATCAATGATTTAGTATGGTTCTAGTCATCCATTCACCTAGATAATGCTAAGCTAATTACCCTTTGTGTTTTCCAATATGTTATTTATTTCAGTTTCTTATCATAGGCGAAGACCTCAGAAGAATTCCTTGTACACCAACAAGATAGTTTCTAATCCACTCCCTCTCGCTTGTTTCAGATCATAACCTATCTTCTTAAAACTCTAAGATCAAACTTAGGGTATTGTCATCATACATGGGGCTCCATAACCCAATTGTCAGTCGATACCGTACTTATATCAGTTATCCTCAACGATCCTATATAATGAGTACTTATGTATACTTTAATCTTTAACTTAATTATCTATAATTACAACCTATAAACCTCTACTTATACCACTTGACGTGTATCATTCAACTGGTTAAAATCGATTCCGGATTCTTAACTCATCATATATGATTCATCTCCTATTACATGATCGTCCAAAATATCCACCAAATCCTACGATGTATCAACCGTTATATTTCATAAATATAGAATCAAGTCCTCAAATACGCTGACCATCACTCCCCTTTATCATGCAATCAAACTCTCGAAATCAATTCTTATATCATCAAACTATTTCTATGATCATGCCATTACTTTTTCGAGATAAAATCAACGACCTAGTATACGAAGTATATGTGTGGACATATTTTCTTTCAATTTAAAGAAAAGTAGGTTGCATAACTGTGATTTAGAATATAGATTTAACTGTTTAAAATAATATACCTTTTAGTTTTTGTAAACGCAAAACCCAAAGTATCATACAGTTGTTCTCGTAATGCGGTCTTAACTGACCATTTATAAAACAACGATATAACTTTTTCGCAAAATGATTACGGCTAAAACCACTTTAAAACAATTGGGACATAACAATCGTAAAAAAAATTTCTTTTGAACACGGTGTCTTATTCTTTTCAACGAAATATATATTTTGAAAGTTATGTTTTATTTTGTAAAATCCAACAATTAAAAACTCAACAAATGTGATGTTTCATCAAACAATTTGAACAAGGTACTGTCCTTTTTCAAAGCAACCATCCGAGGCCTTTAGGAAGGAAGGAAGGATTTGCCCAACACCAAGCATAGAGGTCACCAGGGTTGGGAAGAAGAGATTCTGCGTAGGAAGTTAATTCGTCAAAAAGGTAGGTGCCTCTTCCCCCTCAAACGGGTATGATTCATGCATGCTTTGATGGTATACTAATGTGTTTCGTTGTTTTTATTTGTTTAAGTTGTAAATTTTGTTTTATTGTGTTTATTGGTTTAAGTTGTAAATTTTGTATATGTTGGAAAGCATGAGATATATTGTTATGGCTACTATGTGCTTGTATGTGTGTGAATTTGGTGGTAAGATTGAATCAGAACCAAAAACAAATACCCTGAAAGAATTGAAAAAAAAAAGGGAAATGTTACACTAGGACCTTTAAAAAGTTGTGTTTTGGCCTTAGAATAGGTTCCTATAAACTAGAAATATGAGAAAATGGGGGTTGAGATCGAAAAACAAATCACAGCGCGCGTTGCCACTAGTGGAACATCCAATTAAATAAATAAATAATTAATTAATTAAATTAAAGCAGAGAACATGATGGCCAACGGACCGGGTCGGCTGGCCAGCGGGTCGGACCGAAGGCGGCCCATTAACCACTCAAAAAGAAAATGTATAGAAAAATACAATTAAATACCAGTAAAATCTAAATAAATTCCAGAAAATATAAAAGGTTAAAATTAAATTATATCTACTTATTTTCTAAAGTTTGGTAAATTCAAGAAATTAAAAAAAATAAATAGTAATAAATAGAATTAAATAAGGGAGAAATAGGGAAAATTAGTGGAACATTTTTAGAAAATTAATACAAGCTAAGGGAAAATTAAGGGTGATGATAAATAACAACTTTCTAATATTCGAAAATTTACGAACCTAAATTTGAGTGCCGGAGGATGGTGAGGATAGGCCAGGGGCCTCAGGCGATTGTGTTGGTTGCATTCATGGCACGTGCATTGCATGATGGTGGGTCGTGGCGTACGGGTCACGGGCGCTCAGGATGGTGTACAGTGGCGGGGCCAAGTACACTCAGGATGGTGACTGTGGGTGGGTACGACCCACAGCCACTCAGTAGGTCCCGGGATCATGCATTGCATGGTGGAGATATCAGCATTTTGTGTGACATGACTTTGTTGCGTGTGACATACATAGTAGGACATGCATCACGACGTTGCGCATTTTTATGTAGAGTGCTTTACTTACCGCATTTACTTTATCTTATGCATGTTATCTTATATTTATGTGCTATGTGGTTATATCATATCTATGTGCTATGTGGCTATATCATTTCGGTATGCACGTTTTGTATTGGTTTGAGGCGGGCATCTACTGGGTGATTTTCTGTCACTCACCCCTACTTCCCAGGTGAGCCAGATGAGGACTATGAGCATATCTTCGTTGAGGACGGGACAGACATAGTGGAGTGGGCTAGTTGAGAGCTGCAGCTAGGACGTGAGGGACTCTGCAGTTGTTTTGTTCTTATTTATACTTTGAGGATTTTCCACATATTACTTTACTACTTTTATTACCAGAACTTTTATTTAGCAATGTAATGACAATTATTGGGGTTTAAGATATGTTATGGTTTATGTTTCCGCGAAAAATTTCTACGTCATTTTTGACAAGTAAGAGATTGATTCGATGCTTTGTATTCTCCTTAGTGAGATACGGCGGGTGCACTGTTCCCGATGTTAGGGTTCGGGAGCGGGGCGCTACAGGGGTAGGATGTTACAGTCGTGAAAAAAAGGGGAATAAAGAAATAATAATAATAATAATATATGATGATAATAATAATAATAATAGAGGATAAAGATAAAAGAAAAAAGGGGGAATAGTAATAAAATGAAGGATAGAGATAAATACAATTAAATGGTAAGTAGAGTTACACTAGGAAACCTAAACCAAAATCTAATGGGAAACCTAAAATCTACCCTAACTCCCCCACCATATATATATACATATATACGCATAACAAAAAAAACCCCCACCCAGCCGCACACACGCACACGAACAAGAAAAAAAAAAGAAAAGAGAAAAAAAGGAGAGAACAAGAAGGCAAGCGAGGCCCCGAACCCAAGTTTTCATCTGTTGAATTTATTCGTGTTATCATCAATCGAGGTAGGTGCCTCTTCCCCCCTCAAACGGGTATAATACATGCATGCTTTGATGATATGTTTATTTGATTCGTTGTTTTTGTTTGTTTAATATGTGAATTTTGTCTTGTTTTATATGAGAAAGTATGAGATGTGTTGTATATGGCTTTATGTGTATGTGCGTGTGTATTGAAATTGATGGTTGTTGTGATTCGGATTGGAAACACCCTTGAATCAAATCAAAAGGTTGAAGATTTTCACACTTAGGGTTCTTTAAAATTGCGTTTTTGCCTTAGAATAAGTTCATCTAACTCGGAATAGGTTGGGATTGGGTTGAAAGTCAAAAAAATGGGTCTGACGGACAAGTTTCAGAGGGTGGCGCGTGGGGCCCACGCGCGGCCCCTAACGGCGGTTCCGGACACATGATGACGTGTCCACCTTCAAAAGTTGCGTCTCGTTATAACGAGTCCAACGCAACTGGTTTGAGGTCAATCGGAGTTAAAACGAAGATGTTATGGGGGTTAGAAGGAAATAGAAAAAAAATAAAAAAAAAAGAAAATGCTGTTCGACCGGCCAGGCTGCCGGACCGGACCGGATGGCCAGCGGACCGGACCAGGTAGCAGGCCGGCCCAAACCGAAAAAAAATCTGGAAATTAATTTCTGAAATGAATAAATAATAAATAATTAATTAAAATTAGTTTAAAATTCTACAAAAATATATTTAATTATCAGAAAATTCTAAAATTCTAAATAAATTCCAGAAAATATAAAAGGTTAAAATTAAATTATTTTCACTTAATTTCTGAATTTTAGTAAATGTAAATAATTAAAAATAATTAGTAGTAAATGGAATTAATTAAGGAAAAATCAGTAGAAAATTCTAGAAAATTAATACAAGCTAAGGAAAAATAAGGGGATGTTAAATAACAACTTTCCAATATTCAAAAATTTTACGAAGCCAAATATTGAGTGTCGGAGATGGTGAGGATGGGCGTACGGGCCTCAGGCGACTTTGTTGTTGCATTCATGGCACGTGCATTTGCATGAGGTATACTACGTCTATAGGGCGTGGGTATCGGGATGACTTACCGTGTCTATAGGGCACCGGGGTCATGAGACAGGCTGTGTCTATAGGGCGGGGGTGTCCAAACGGCAAGTGGTGGCTAGAGACCACGACGCTGGATTTAGGACCCGGGATCATGCATTGCATATAGGTCTAGGTGCATATTGCATGACATGATTCTTGTTGCGTGTGACACGTTGATTGAGCATGCATCACGAACTTGCGCATTTTTATGTGGAGTGCTCTAATTATCGCACTTACTTTATCTTATGTGGTTTTATCTTATATTTATGTGCTATGTGGTTATATCATATCTATGTGCTATGTGGCTATATCATTTTGGTATGTACGTTTTGTATTTGTTTGAGGCAGGCATCTACTGGGTGATTTCTGTCACTCACCCCTACTTCCCAGGTGAGCCGGATGAGGACTACGAGCGCATCTTCGTTAAGGACGGGAAGGGCATAGTATAGTGGGCTGGTTGATAGCTGCATCTAGGATACGATGGGACTCTGCAGCTGATTATTCTTAGTTATCTTTGGGGATTTTCACAGACTTCTTTATTGTTTTATTTTCAGACTTCCTTTTATTTAATGATGTAATAACAATTATTCGAGTTTAATTTAAGTTATGATTTACGTTTCCGCAAAAAAATTTCTACGTCATTTCTGACAAGTAAGAGATTGATTTAACGCTTTGTATTCTCCTTAGCGAGATACGGCGGGTGCACTGTTCCCGAGGCTAGGGCTCGGGAGCGGGGCGCTACAGGTGGTATCAGGGTCGAGGCTTCAGATCCGCCTCGGAAACGCAAGATTAATTAGAACACTTAGACATAAGTTACGATTTTACCCTAATAAACTAGTAGACTTAAGCGATGATCTTAGACCTAAGTTACGATCGGGTTATGGGAGGTGTGTGCCGATGGTGAGCTTTCCTTGTCTAATTATCGATTTATCAGCGCTCAACCTTTCAACTTAATATTGACTAATCGGTATTCATCTCATGAACTCAAATTCCGGATAATGCCTCCATGACGCGAGCAGACAGCTGGAAATAGAGGACACGATGACGATGATTAGTAGGGTCAGAGGCCCATTCCTCAGGTCCTTGCAGATACCTTACCCACGCTGACTACATTGGTGGCCCAGCAGCAGATACAGATGTCTCACATGCAGCAACAGCAGCCACCACCAGAACCACCACCCTAGGGGGCTTCAATTTTTCTACCGGGAGATGCAGAACTACCGAATACCTATGTTCAGGGGTAATACACGACCAGAGGAGCAGAGACCTGGCTCAACAACGTGTCTGAGTAGTTGAGGTTGATGCAGGTTCCAAATGGCCTGAAGGTTGCTGTGGTTGTACCATTCTTAGAGGGTGATGCCGAGCAATGGTGGCAGGGCGTGGCACGCAGACTGACACCACTGCCGATATAGACCCGGTTCAGAGAGGAGTACCAGAAGCATTATGTTTCTGAAAGTGTCATTCAGAGGAGGATGACGGAGTTTCAGCTTCTGACACAGGGGTCCATGACTGGGGACCAGTATTTTGAGAGCTTCCATGCACTTGCGAGAGACATGCCCGTCATCATGGATAACGAGAAAGCGAAGATGCCGAAGTTCAAGACCGGCTTGAGCTCTCGCATTAAGCCATTGATCATCTGCACCCAGCCTACCTCTTTTGAAGAGTTGTTGGAGGTGTGTCTTGAGGTCGAGGGTGATCTCGAGAGGGTTGCAGCAGTCAACAGGACTAAGAGACCGTGAGAGGAGTTCTGTCCTGGGAGATCGGAGAGATGGCTGAAGATTCTGTACCGCCATCTGACCGGGAATCTTTCAGACCACCACAGCAGCGACAGGGATCGGCGTCCCGACCATTCATGATTGAGGGTCCCGCAGCGACGGCGGCATAGCCACTCAAGGCAGTTGGACCGCCACCCCCAGTATGTACACATTGTGGTTATTCGCACACAGATCAGTGCTGGAGAGTTCAGAAGGTTTGCTGCAACTGTGGCAAACATGGACATTACGCTAGAGAGTGACCTACACTGGCACAAGCCCCTCCACCACAAGGTCAGAAGTAGCAGAAAGCAAAGGGGAGGACATTCCGGTGGTATGAGAATTTAAGGATGGCTTCCCTGATGAGCTACCAGGTTCACCACCGAGCAGAGAAGCAGAGTTCGAGATTGATCTTATACCTGAAGGCGAAACGATCTCGAAGGCGCCACACAGGATGGCACCAGCAGAGTTAAAGGAGTTCAAGGAATAGTTACAGGAGTTGCTGGACCGGAAGTTCATCAGACCTAGTGTTTCGCCCTAGGGGCACTGGTATTATTTGTGAAGAAGAAGGACGGTAGTCTGAGGCTAGGCATCGACTATCATGAGCTTAATAAGATCACAATACAGAATAAATATCTACTACCAAGGGTCGACGATCTATTTGATCAGTTGAAAGGTGCCAGAGTGTTCTCGAAGATTGACCTCCGATCAGGCTACTATCAGTTGAGAATTAAGGCGGAGGATATAGCAAAGACGGCATTCCGCACTCGATACGGGCACTACGAGCTTCTTATAATGCCCCTTTGGACTGACGAATGCATCTGCGGTCTTTATGGATTTGATGAACACAGTGTTCAGGAAGCAATTGGATCGTTTCGTAGTAGTGTTCATCGAGACATCTTGGTGTATTCACCTGATGAAGAGACGCATATTGAACACTTGCAGGAGGTATTGGAGACTCTCAGGAAGAAAAAGTTGTATGCAAAGTTCAGCGAGTGCGAGTTCTGGTTAGAGAGTGTGACTTTCTTAGGCCACGTGATTTTTGAGAAGTGCATTTCTGTTGACCCAAAGAAGATAGAGGTGATTACAGAATGGCTCCGACCCTACTAATGTAACTGAGGTACGCAGTTTTCTTGGCCTTGTCGGTTATCACCGTAAATTCGCAGCACCTCTAAGTCGACTGACTCAAAAAAAAAGACCAAATCCCTATGGACCTCCGAGTGTGAGAAAAGTTTTATGGAGGTTGACGACTGCACCAGTATTGGCACAGCTCTCTGACACTGAAGGGTTTGTCATTTACGGCGACGCCTCGAAGAATGGGCTAGGGTGTGTGTTAATGTAGAGAGAGAGGGTTAGTGCATACGCTTCAAGGCAGCTGAAACAATGTGAACAAAATTTCCCGACTCATGATCTGGAGCTGGCAGCGGTGGTGTTTGCGTTAAAGATCTGGCGTCATTATCTATACGGTGTAAAGTGCGAAGTCTTCACCGATCATAAGAGCTTGAAATATCTATTCACACAGAAAGAGTTGAATATGCGTCAAAGGAGATGGCTTGAGCTACTAAAAGATTTTGACCTGACCATCAGTTACCACCCAGGAAAGGCTAACCGAGTTGCAGATGCCTTGAGTGGAAAGTCTAATTACGCCAGACAGACATCATTGGAGAAAGAGATGGCAGAGTTTGATCTTGACATTGTTGATTCCACTGCTAATGTTCTGGCGGCCTTAGTTATTACACCATCTCTGATTGAGCGGATTAAGGAGGCGCAGAAGGAGGATGTGACGCTCCGAGATATCCGAGAGAGAATGTGGACCAGTCTGATTGAGGGCTACCAGATTCATGATGATAGCAGTATCTGGTACAAAGGAAGGTTGTGTGTGCCTGATGTGGAGAGTCTAAGGAAGGAGCTATTGAAAGAAGCACACAATTCGAAGTTGTCGATTCATCAAGGTGCTACGAAGATGTATAACGATCTAAAGAAACACTAATGGTGGAGTGGATGAAGAGACACATCGCTGAGTTCATTGAGAGATGCCTTGTTTGTTAGCAAGTTAAGGCATAGCATCAGAGGCCGGGAGGTTTGATGTTGCCGTTGGATATACCGGAGTGGAAGTTGGAGCATATGACGATGGATTTTATTATAGGGCTTCCTAAAAACAAGAAGCAACAATGACATGATATGGGTAATTGTTGACCGATTGACGAAGTCAGCTCACTTTTTACCTGTGCCGAGTGATATGACCCTGGAGGGACTGGTGACACCGTACATTGATGATATTGTCATCCTTCTTGGGGTTCCAGTTAGTATTGTTTCAGACCGTGACCCGAGGTTCACCTCCCGATTCTGGTCAATTTGTCAGAGAAGGTTGGGAACAGAGCTACGTTTGAGCAATGCGTTCATCCTCAGACCGATGGACGGTCGGAGAGGACCATTCAGACTTTAAAGGATATGCTGAGGGCTTGCGCACTAGACCTCAGAGAGAACTGGGATGGTATGATCAAGCTAATTGAGTTCTCATACAACAATAGCCACCATAATGCCATCGGCATGACACCCTTTGAGACGCTCTACGGACGTAAGTGCAGGTCCCACTGTTCATGTGAACGAGGTTGGCGAGCGTACTATTACCGGCCCTCAGTTGGTCGAACATACTAGAGAAAAGGTGAAGTTAATACGTGATAGGCTCAAAGTTGCGTAAGACGGAAGTAAGAGTTGGGCAGATTCAATGAGGCGTCCTTTAGAGTTCGCTGTGGGCGAGAAGGTTATTTGAGAGTGTCGCTTATGAAGGGGGTTTCACGATTTGGTTTGAAGGATAAGCTGAGGCCCCGCTACATTGGCCCATATGAGGTACTCGAGAGAGTCGATACCTTGGCCTACCGATTAGCGTTACCCCCTGCCTTGGCTCAGGTTCACAGCGGGTTTCATGTTTCTCACTTGAGGACATATGTTTCGGATCGGAGCCATGTTTTAGATGCGCCACTGTTGAGAATTCGACCGGACACGACCTATAAGGAGACTCCTATCAGGATCGTGGATCGCAAGGACCAAGTTTGAGACACCGAGCCATCCCTTATGTTAAAGTCCAGTGGACAAATCACAACAAGCGAGAGGCGACTTGAGAGCTCGAGGAGCAGGTGCGAGAGAGATATCTACAGCTCTTCGAATAAGGTACGTCAAGTTTCGAGGACGAAACTTTTTGTAAGGGGTGTAGGATGTTACAGTCGTGAAAAAAGGGGAATAAAGAAATAATAATAATAATAATATATGATGATAATAATAATAATAGAGGATAAAGATAAAAGAAAAAAGTGGGAATAGTAATAAAATGAAGGATAGAGATAAATACAATTAAATGGTAAGTAGAGTTACACTAGGAAACCTAAACCAAAATCTAATGGGAAACCTAAAATCTACCATAACTCCCCCCACCATATATATATACATATGGACCAGGTAGCAGGCCGGCCCAAACCGAAAAAAAAATCTGGAAATTAATTTCTGAAATGAATAAATAATAAATAATTAATTAAAATTAGTTTAAAATTCCAGAAAAATATATTTAATTATCAGAAAATTCTAAATAAATTCCAGAAAATATAAAAGGTTAAAATTAAATTATTTTCATTTAATTTCTGAATTTTAGTAAATGTAAATAATTAAAAATAATTAGTAGTAAATGGAATTAATTAAGGAAAAATCAGTAGAAAATACTAGAAAATTAATACAAGCTAAGGAAAAATAAGGGGATGTTAAATAACAACTTTCCAATATTTAAAAATTTTACGAAGCCAAATATTGAGTGCCGGAGATGGTGAGGATGTGCGTACGGGCCCTAGGCGACTTTGTTGTTGCATTCATGGCACGTGCATTTGCATGAGGTATACTACGTCTATAGGGCGTGGGTATCGGGATGACTTACCGTGTCAATAGGGTACCGGGGTCATGAGACAGGCCGCGTCTATAGGGCGGGGGTGTCCAAACGGCAAGTGGTCTAGAGACCACGACGCTGGATTTAGGACCCGGGATCATGCATTGCATATAGGTCTAGGTGCATATTGCATGACATGATTCTTGTTGCGTATGACACGTTGATTGAGCATGCATCACGGACTTGCGCATTTTTATGTGGAGTGCTCTAATTATCGCACTTACTTTATCTAATGTGGTTTTATCTTATATTTATGTGCTATGTGGTTATATCATATCTATGTGCTATATGGCTATATCATTTTGGTATGTACGTTTTGTATTTGTTTGAGGCGGCCATCTACTGGGTGATTTCTGTCACTCACCCTTACTTTCCAGGTGAGCCAGATGAGGACTACGAGCGCATCTTCGTTGAGGACGGGAAGGACATAGTAGAGTGGGCTGGTTGATAGCTGCATCTAGGATACGATGGGACTCTGCAGCTGATTGTTCTTAGTTATCTTTGGGGATTTTTACAGACTTCTTTATTGTTTTATTGTCAGACTTCCTTTTATTTAGTGATGTAATAACAATTATTCGAGTTTAATTTAAGTTATGATTTACGTTTCCGCAAAAAAATTTCTACGTCATTTCTGACAAGTAAGAGATTGATTCAACGCTTTGTATTCTCCTTAGCGAGATACAGCGGGTGCACTGTTCCTGAGGCTAGGGCTCGAGAGCGGGGCGACTGTAGCGTCCCGCTCCCGAGCTCTAACATCGGAAACAGTGCACCCGCCGTATCTCACTAAGGAGAATACAAAGCGTCGAATCAATCTCTTACTTGTCAAAATGACGTAGAAATTTTTTCGCGGAAACGTAAACCATAACATATATTAAACTCCAGTAACCGTCATTACATTGCTAAATAAAAATTATGGGAATAAAAGTAGTAAAGTAGTATGCGGAAAATCCTCAAAGTATAAATAAGAACAAAACAGCTGCAGAGTCCCCTCATATCCTAGCTGCAGCTCTCAACCAGCCTACTCTGCTATGTCCATCCCGTCCTCAATGAAGATTTGCTTATAGTCCTCATCCGGATCACCTGGAAAGTAGGGGTGAGTGACAAAAAATCACCCAGTAGATGCTCGCCTCAAACCAATACAAAACGTGCATATCGAAATGATATAGCCACATAGCACATAGATATAATATAACCACATAGCACATAAATATAAGATAACACGCATAAGATAATGTAAATGCGGTAAGTAAAGCACTCCACATAAAAATGCGCAAGTACGTGATGCATGCTCAATCAATGTGTCACACGCAACGAGAATCATGTCATGCAATATGCCCATAGACCTATATGCAATGCATGCCCCCGGGTCCTAAATCCAGCGTCGTGGTCTCTAACCACCACTTGTCGTTTGGACACCCACGCCCTATAGACGTAGTATGTCTCATGACCCCGGTGCCCTATAGACACAGTAAGTTATCCCAATACCTACGCCCTATAGACGCAGTATACCTCATGCAATGCACGTGTCATGATTGCAACAACAAAAGTCACCTGGGGCCCGTACGCCCATCCTCACCATCTCCGGCACTCAATATTTAGTTTAGTAAATTTTAAGAACATTGAAAAGTTGTTATTTAGCATCCTCCTTATTTTTCCTTAGCTTTTATTAATTTTGTAGAATTTTCTACTAATTTTCCCTTATTTAATTCCATTTATTACTAATTATTTTTAATTACTTACATTTATCAAAATTCAGATATTAAGTGGGAATAATTTAATTTTCACCTTTTATATTTTCTGTAATATATTTAGAATTTTCTAATAAATAAATATATTTTTCTGGAATTTTAAACTAATTTTAATTAATTATTTATCATTTATTCATTTCAGAAATTAATTTTCAGATTTTTTTATTTTTCCGGTTTGGGCCGGCCTGCTACCTGGTCCGGTCCGCTGGCCATCCGATCCGGTCCGGCTGCCAGGCCGGTCCAACATCATTTTCCTTTTTTTTAATTTTTTTTATATTAAATTATATTTCCTTCTAACCTTCATAAAATCTTCGTTTTAACTCCGATTGATCTCAAACCAGTTGCGTTGGACTCGTTATAATGAGACGCAACTTTTGGGAGTGGACATGTCAGCACGTGTCCGGACGCGCCGTCAGGGGCCGCGCGTGGGTCCCATGCGCCACCCCCTGAAACACGTCCGTCAGACCCGTTTTTCGACTTCCAACCAAATCCCAACCTATTCCAGGCTAGATGAACCTATTCTAAGGTCAAAACACAACTTTTAAGAGTCTCCTAATATGAAAATTTTCCACTTTTCAATTTCTTTCAAGGTTATTTTTGGTTCAATCAAATCCTACCACCCAGGTTCAAACACATACAAGCACATTGTAGCAATAAAACAATTACCTCATGCCTTTTTCGAATATAAACAAATACAAATCTACATCTAATACAAATAAAAGCAATGAATCACATAAAATATACCATCAAAGCATGCATGGATTGTACCCATTTGAGGGGGGAAGAGGCACCTACCTGATTGACACTAAAACAAACAATTTAGACGGATTGGAACTCGGATTTGGAGACCGCGTTAGTTTTCTTCTTCTCTCCTTTTTTTTTTCTTTTTTTCCCCTCTCTTTTCCTCCCTCTCCCTCACAGCCGTTCTCCTCTCTCTTTTTTTTAAAAATATGCGTTGCTTTTAGGGTA